>VXBZ01010571.1:232538-274436 GCA_013399135.1 Heliornis fulica | reverse complement strand
GCTCTCGCCCTGGGGTTCGGGATTTCACCGTGGAGGAGCGTCCGGGCCTGTCAGTCAGGGTGGCGGGAGGAGGGTCGTTGGGGAGGCCGGAGGGGGGAGGGCTGGCCCGGCTGCCGCGCCGGCCCCGGCGCATCTCCCGCCGCTCCTTGTACGGTGTGGGCACGGCGGCAGGGCGGGGCCCGGTGTCCGGTGAAGGCGGCGGTGGTTTTGCCGGCTTCCCGGTACTGCCGGGGCGGCGAACACGGCCGCTGCTTGTAGCCGCCCCCGCCCGTTGTGTGGTGGGGCCAACGGTGAGCGGAGGACGGTAGGAAGAGGCTGAAATGATGCCGAGGGAGTCTTCCCTTCCCCCATCTCCACTTCCCGTTTCCGAGGCGCCTTGCCCGTGCCAGCCGGCTCCTCTGGAGCAGCGGCTCTGCCCTCCCCACAGAGGGGCTCTATACCGCGGCCCTGTCCCCGGAGCAAGGCTGGCCTTGGCCATCACCTCCCCTGTCAACCCCGGGAGGATATGAGATACGGGAGAGTTAGGAGAGGAGAGGGGGATGTGAGCATGAGGAAGGCTGTTTGACTTCCTTTTAGGAGATAGTAATTGGGAAAGTGTGAGGTCAAGGAGCAGAGGGTCTCTGTTAACAACACGTATGTGTAATCTGGTTTTGTCGCAGCTGGAAACTTAAGTTTTAAGGCAGGTTTTTTTCCAGGAAAATCTCAACAAGGAGCAGGGAGTCTTGTAAGACCTCAGTTATCAGTGCTTGTCTTCCTCTGTCGAATCCAGCTTCATGGCAGTTGCCTATTTTAGAACTAGGGTGTGGTGTTCTGTGTACATGGTACTGGTGCACTGCTGTCTTTATGTAATGCACAAGATTATTCATTGTTGACCTTAAAAACATAAATTTTTAATGGCTGTGGAAGCTGTGAGGTGACTTACTTGTGGGAGGCATCAATAAACATTTTTTTCTAACTTCTCTGAAGTTAGAGGAAAGATGTCTGAGAAGTTCTAAGTGGTTATAGTGAGGCAGATTTTCTGTGTGTTTGACATTAACAGGGCCACATTTAAGAAGTAGAGATGCGCTGATGTGTCAAGAGATGCATAGCTCCAGCATCTCACTTTTTCCTAAGAGTCTTTTAAGACTCTGCCCTCTTCTACCTAACTCACATTCAAATGCCAACTCTCTTTTGGTACAAGTAGTAATGTAGTAAAAAAGTATGTATGGTATCCAAGATGTCTTGGCATAATTGAATGGTTGAGGTTGGACAGCATCTTTGGAGGTTATTTTGTCCAACCACCCTGATCAAGCAGAGTCATCTAGAGCAAGCTTTCCAGGACTATATGCAGATGGCTTTTGGAAGTCTGTAAGGATGAAGACTCCACAGTCTCCCTGGGCAACTTGACCAAGTACTGGCACGCCCTTGCAATAAAAAATTGTTTCCTTATACTCAGATTGCACCTCCTGGTTTCCGGTTTGTGCCGGTTGCCTCTTATGTCCAATAATTAAAGATACAATGATAGTTTTATCTTGCCTCTGTTTCATCTGAGAAGCACTTGCCTGTGCTTTTGTGATTGATGGATGTAAGTTCTGAACTTTATTCTGCTAATTTCAGTTTCTTTTTTCCCCAAATGAGTGCAGATCTAGAGATTCTTTCTGCCTTGGTATAAGTGAATAGAATCGTCATTCTTCCATTGTAAATTTAGATTGATTCCTTTATCTGCTTCAGTCCCATAGAAATTGATTCTTATGAGTGGAATTTTCCAAGTGTGGTGCTATATCTTATTGGCTAATAAAGCAAAGACGGGTTGCACTGCAAATTCTTGCAAAAACAGGCAAATAGCCATGCAGACCTTGTAATGCCTCAAGATTTTAATTCTGATCCATTTAAGGTGTGCTGTCACTTTACACTGTAAATGTTATCTCGAATGTTCAGCTTTACTGCACTAAAAAAAAATCCAACTGCAGAGCATTTGTAAAGCACACACTTCTTACCCATCCAATTAGGACTAAAAATAAAGTAGAGGCAGGCAAACATTCATTTTCACAGAGACTAAATGACATTGCTCCTTTTTATGCTTTTCTCCTGTGATATGGAACTGATGGTATTGAAGTCTGATGCAGATCATGATGGTGGTATAGCTTTAATGGTAATTTCAGTAGAGTGGAACACTTATCAAAATTGCTAAAATTCAAGGAAGCTGAACACAATAACATCTTTTCTGTACCAGACTCTGGTATAATGCTGTAAAAGCATAAATAAACAGGACATGAGATGCTGTTCTGAAAGGTTTTTGATTTGTGTCATAGTTTGCATATAGTCAGTAGATTTAAGTACTGCAAAGGCAGTAAGCAGTTCTATTTGTGGAGGCTGTACCTTCCTGTTGCTAGCTACTAGTCAGTTTAAGATGGCTGTATTTAGCTGTAACATAATTCAGGTTTAAGGCTTGCAGTGTTCAGCATAATTAAGAATACAGAAAGGGTGTGAATTGAAATAGTGGCATAACAGAGTTGAAGTTCAAGTAAAGAAGCTCTAAAAGCAAGCAAGCAAGGAAAAGAGCAGGTTGGCAGTAAGAACATGATTTCAATATGCAAGATTGCCGCTTGTTCCTTAAATTCACATTTTACCATGAGATTTTTGAAGCCATGCTTATCTTTGATTTTAGTAAGTGTGAGGATAAATTTGAGAAAGCTTTATAAAACATTTGAGAACTATTTGCAGTAAATAAGATTTGTATACATCCAAGGATCTGAAGTTGGGCCGTTGCCAGTGAAAAAACATACTGGGATTTTTCAGTACTAAAACCAGCTTTGGGAGATAATGTTTTATAGTTACTTTATTCATATAGGTCACTGTAAGTTCAGAAGCTTTTAGATAGATGGAATAACATAAGTTTATGTTCGCTTACATCTACAAATCAAAATGAAGCGTGAGAGGTGGAAATCTTGAAGCTCTAAAGGGATAGCAATGAAAAGTCATTGCTTCTCTGCCCTTCCTTGAATAGAAACCCTATTTATTTATCCAGCATATTTGTAGTGGTTTTGATTGCTAGACTGTAATATTTATTACAGTTTAATTTTATTTCAGCTTCTGTAGAAATTCTTTTCCTACCTGTGGCTACATCAAACTAATGTGTGTATAAGCTCATTTTCATTAAACGTTAGTGTGATTGTAAAAGTTACACTTTATATGTGTGGATATAAATAATGGAATATACTGATTTTACTGTAAAAGTTGCATTTACCATTGTAAATATTCATTAACAAACATCAGTGCAAATGCAAAACAAGACTATTTAAATCATGAACTGTATGTTCTGCAGTTTGTTTTTGTGACTTGAAGGGATATATATTTACTGTAGATTTATTTTTTTGTTTTAGATGTGAATCCTGTTCTCTACAAAGCACAGGAGTTAAACATCTGTGTTGATAGCAAGATAAAGCCTAAGAAAATCAGGATGCCTTCAGGGAAGAAAGGGGAGAATCCTTATAGAAAGGGATAACACATCAATTTTTTTAATGCTAGATTAGCTCTCACACTCTTAAAACGCTGAGCATGCAAACATGGCAATTGTCAAACATGATTTTTTTAAAACAGGAACCACGCCTCTTTCAGTTAGTTTATGTCTCAGTAGTTCCACTTGCTCAGGAAGGTGGGGTTTAACAGAAGGTCAGCTTGTTGTAATTAAAGGAAAACTCCTCTTCTGATGAGGAAGTAGTCCCATTTGTGAAAATGAGCCAGCACTGCTTCCAGGTATTTCCTGGTACTTGGGATAACTTTTAACTTCTTAAATTAGGTGTCAGAACCTACAAATCTAAGTAATAAAAGTGGATGTCTTGCACCAATGAAACTCTGCAGTGTAGTTCTCTCACATTGTTCAAGTAAAACTTTAGTCAGTGCTTTGGAACAAAAAGTCTGTGCCAGAAAAATGCTTTTGTCTCATGTACCTGGCTGTTTTTAAACATGATACATTGACAGCACGTTGCACTGGCGTGTACAAGCCCAGCGATGTGGGAAGCTCAGGTATTTTGTTGATGCAAGTAAAACCTTTTTGTCTTAAACAGCTTTGGAACCATTATCAGCATTTATTTTTAACAAAAACTTGTTACTTTTAAAAAAATCTTTACATATATTAAAGCAATACTTGTGCTCTAAATCCTTCATTTTGGAAGGATCTCAAATTCTGACTTTTGAGATTCACTCCTAATGAGACTTGGAGACCATAGCTGATTAGAAGCAAAATGAGTTGAACTAGAAGCAGAGTATGATTGTGCTGTAATCTCTGAGGTAAGTTTAAGGTAAAGCTTTGCTAGTGTCATTAATGTTCTTTCTTTGTAGTTCATCAGTGTACTCTTCTGTATTTAAAAGTGCAGCTTTGCTGATGTGTCTAGCTGGAGGACCTCGTGAGCTCTTTGGTTCTTGTTCATACTTAAATTCTAAATGGAACTGGAAATGGTAGGTTCCAGTGAGAGGTTGAAAAACCTTTGATACTTAAATGTGAAATAACTCCATTACTGTTTAGGCATATGTTCTGTTTAATGAGCTACATTTTCAAAACATTGAAAGTTAGCATTGTTCCACAATGTAATGTGTACAAGGAGTTGTTTTTTCAAAGGTGAGGTTGGACTCAACGGTTACATTCTGATACCATTTTGAGAAAATACTTTTATAAGAATGAGTGCTTCTCAAGTTGACGTGTGATTCTGAGTATAGCAGGCCTTACAAGATGAAGATTTTTCAGTACATCCCGAGATATCACAGTATGTTGTCTTGAGTTAGAAATAATTTTTTTTAATGCATCAGTACCCTTGAGATTGATGGACAGAAATCTAAATGCTTTGGGAAATTTCAACTCTGTAAAAATAAAATCATATGCTTTTATGTGTAACTGCAGATAATAACTGCATTTATTTGTCAAGTTGTGCAGGTTGAAACTTCTGAGGTAACTCAAATGCTGCTTGGTCAAAGCAGGCAGAGATAGGTCAGGCTTCTTAGAGACTTGCGCTTTGAGTTTTGGGTACCTCCAAGCACGGAGATGGTGCTCTCAGTTATGTGTTGCCATGTTTAACTATGTCCATGGTCAGAAACTTTTCTGATATTTAATTGTTGCAACTTGTGTCTTTTCACCATGCCCATCCGTAGAAAGTTATTAGGCAAAGAAAAATTGTCTGCATTTTGATAAGCTAAAAGTAATTATCTAAAGCTTGAAGATTAATACAAATTAAACCTGCTGTTTTAAAGGTTGATTTCTAAAGCTGTAGTTCATATATTCTCATGTTGGTAGTTTGTAAGAATTAGATACTTATTGTAGATGGTGACTTCTGCTGTGTCATGGAGAACTTGTAATGTGGTTAGTAGCACCTCAGGGCCATCAAAAGCCCCATTCTTGCTGCCTTTGTGTTTGTAGTACTCTTGTGGGGAGTTACCTAGTTTTTTTTGGTTCAATTTGTTTCTCTTACCTAAAGAGTAACAGAAAAAAATTGTTGGCAAATCCAGAATGAAACTGGAGACTGTAATTTACAGTAGGTAAGGTTCTAGTGCTCACCAACATAATCATTACCCTACAGTTCTACTGTAAAATAACATCTTTGGTTGATTTCAACTTCCGCAGGGAAAGAGGGATTTTAGCCACATTACTTAGCAAATGAGCTTTTTTCCCCCTTGGGCAACATTGTATAACACTCACTTCCAGCTGCTGAAAGAAGTGTGTAAAGGGGTTTGAACTGTTCAGGAAGAAATGAAAGCATGTGGAGGTACCCTCCTTTTTATCCTTGAGTAAAAAGCTTCTAAACTGTAAAATATTTCAAATACTTTCTTTACTTGACAGAAGGCATTAAAACTTTGAAAATTATACATACCTTTGAGAGAGAATGTTAAGGTGCCACAATTGGGAGGGGGAGGCATAAAGTTAAAGTGGCATCTTATACTTTGACGTTTTCAGTTAGCTCTGATGCTGTTCCTTTTCTCTCCCTGCTGTTACTGAATCCAAACTTGATGTCCTTGAAGTATCTAATTAAAAATAATGATCTTGGAGTAGTAAGAAGGATGACTTTAAAAATTTAGGCATTATGGTTGAAGAATGCTTTGCAAATGTGAACTGAGTGCCTTTTAGTTGATAGTAGATGCCACTCTGTAAAGATTGCTGGGAGAGAGGGGGAGAGATCTGGTTGGTGACTGAGAAGCAGGTGCTTGAGGTTAGCAGAACATCTGCATTCTGTATAGTGGGAGATAATGCCATCAGTATTTCTTTGTGAAGTCTTGCTTAGCCATTTCTTATACCTTTTACTTCTCAAGCAAAAGTTAGTGCTTTTCCTTTCCACGAAATGTACAATTTTACTACTTTTCAGGTTTTAGTTAATTAATTTTGCAAGGAAATTGAGGTATTTTTATACTTATAACTATCTGATTTGTAAGCAAATTATGCAGTTGCTTAGCTTCTATGTTTTATGGGTAAGATTGACTCATAACTTTACATCGGACCAGTGACTCCAACCTTTGTCAAACCTTGTGAGATTTCTGTTTATCAAAATCAAAGGGAGTGCTAGCCCCTGGCATGCTTCCCAAACCAGTATTTTTGCTTCTTGGGTTGGTTATGTGTCCTGGGGTTCACCCTAATGTGAAAAAGGAAGTGAGAAAGAATAATAGTTTGTCATATTGATATTTTTAAAGCACCTAGTGTATAGTCTCCTCAGACTGGAAATTAATGCTTCTTTATTGGACACACCTCCTAATCAGCCTTATTTTATTTGCTTTTTTTTTCCTTCTCAGAAAGGCCTTTGGAAGTTACTGAAAGCAACTTTTGTCTAAGTTGTAAACCTGAGATGTTCATAATCATTTTATTTTACTCCCTCCTCTTTTTGCTCATATTATGAACTTTCATATATGTACCTGGAAAAACGATTGCTACATTAAAGATTAAAAACGTGGAGTAAAGGTTCTGCAGGAAGAATGTTCTGTATGACAAATTTGGGACATGTAGTGCTACCAATAACTTGTCACTTCTACATGTATATAGTTTTCTCTGCTTTCCAGCTGGCATAGACTTTCAGAGAAATACAGGTGTAGGGAAAAATAATATAGTGTATTCTTCTGACTGTGTTTATAATTGCAAGGATTTTTTTTCAGTTCAGAGCTTTAGTAATTGATGGTGATAACTAAATTTGAATTTTCAGATGATCTTGATCCTTTAATGTCTACAACAAAAATGTAATCCTTTACTAATTTGAGGCTAGTACATTTATTATAATATGTTTCTGAATTAAAATATGGAAAGGTGTTCAGTAAGATATTGTCAGGAGTAATAAAAGTAACTACAAAGTGACATGGGGGAGCTCTATGTTCTCTAATTTTTTTTCCAGTTAGACGTGTGTATTACCCAAGTAACACACATTACTTTCATATTCCTCTTTGCTGTCTATACCTGATACAGCGACTTTCCAAAGTCATTTCAAAATGGTTAATTTTGTGAAGAAAACTCTTACTATCCAAGTCACTTCCTCAGAAAGAACGTCAGTATCACGGTGTGTAAGATTTACTCTTTGCACCACTATTACATACTTGTACTGTTACATACTTCTGAATACTTGTGTATTAAAAATAATTGAGGGAAACACATATTCTACAGATGCAATGCAGCTTCAGGCATTACTGTGAAGGAAATGTCTGTTCAGTCAAAGCCATAGGCGTGGAATGTGCCCCTCCTTTCCTGTGCCACAGAACCACATTTTTTGCAGCATGTTCTTCCTCAGCTCTCCCAGAAGTAGAAGTGAATCGAATACTAATACTGAACATATCTTTTCAGTTGAGGTTGTAGGAAAGCAGTTGTGGCACTACTTTATATATTTTTTCCCAGGGTCACTGCCTTTGCTCCATGTTTTTGTGAGGTGCTGCATGTTTTGGGATGCTAAACCCATATCCATGGGTTTAGGTGAGACTTGATGAAATGATGAGAAGACACTTTGCTTGTGTGGGGTAATCCCTTTCTCACATACACATTTTCAGTGCTTGCCTGGCTATTTTGAACCTTATTCACCTTACTGAACTGTTAGCAGAAAGTACAATAATTATTTAAAGTTCTCTGGTATGTGATTTTTGTGCTGTGTTCTTGCCACCTACTAAAGCTATTCTTCAGCTAGATCAATTTGTTTCTCTGGGTGCTTGTGTGAATAGATGAGCATTGGTGGTACAAAGGTGTTTGTAGAAATGGATCACAGGGCCTGTTTGGTAGGAGGCAGGGAGATTTGTGCTTTTGATGGCAGCAGCGTGGTCACTCCGCTACTTGGGACACACTCCCAGCTCTAGTTTTTAAAAGCTGTATTGTAATTGCTGGTATGACATCTTGGTAGGTATCTAAACTAAGAATTTAATGAGCAATTGGAGCCAGTAATACCAGATATCTACTTGTCCAAAGGAGAAGCCAGGTACTTGTTTGTTTTGGTTTTGTTGTTTGTTGTTGGTTTTGGTTTTTTTTTAAACGTTTGAAAAGTTTGCAAACTCAAAAACTTTGAAGTCTGCAGTAGATGACAAGATCATAGACTGATCATAGAATGGTCAGTCTGGAGGGGATCTTAAAGACCATCTAGTTCCATCACCCTGCCATGGGCAGGGACACTTCCCACTAGACCAGGCTGTTCAAGCCCTCATCCAACCTGGCCTTAAATACCTCCAGGGAGGGGGCAACCACCACTTCCCTGGGCAACCTGTTCCAGTGACTCACCACCCTCATAGTGAAGAACTTCCTAACTTCCAATCTAAATGTACCCCCTTCCAACTTAAACCCATTCCCCCTTGTCCTATCACTACATGCCCTTCATCGCTCGAGGTATACAGGATACCTGAATGACTCGCATGTTATTGTGAGTGTGAATTACAAGGTCTTGGGAGAATTGGAACTTACCTAGTTTGAATCAGCTTAAATGTGTTAATATTTCTGTAACTACAGGCTAATCATAAGAAACCCCTGTAGCTACCTTAAATAGAGTTCAGTGGGTCAAGACAAAGGCATTTACTTAGCTGCCTGCAGAAAGGCTTCCTGCACCAAGAACTACAGCAGAAGGCGTGACTCTGGGAATAGGGCTCTGGACTGTTTACCTAGACCACAACCAAAGAGCTCCTTTCTTCCAAATGTGGTTGTCTCATCTACTTTCTGGGTTTGTTTTTTTCCCTAAACACAGCTTCCTGTGAATGGGAGATTTGTTTCGTAAGGAAGCAAGGGTGCTTTCAGGAATTTAGAATACAAATTCAAGATACACAATTCCTTGTTCCTGTTACAGCGCTTTTGTAATGACTGATAGAAGAAGTTGGTTTGGTTGGTTTTTTGTTTGGTTTTTTTTTTTCAGTGCTTAGCAGCAAAGTTGTCTTTAAATGGAAGTTATGGTGGAGGTCTTCTCTTCACCTCCCCCCTTCAAATTTTCATGCAAATTTTTATGTAAAAAGGACATTTAATAGCTACTTCTTTTTTTTTTTTTTTTTTTTGCTCTGGAGCAGTAAACTTTAACCTGTCATCAGTGTAGGGGAAATGGAGGGTCTGCCGGCTTCAAGGCATTAACAGTTGAACTTGAAATAAGTTGATGGGTTGGGAAGTGTAAGCACAAAGTATGTGGTTTCCCAGCATTTGCTTACCAGCACATTTTTCTTGTTCAGCGTGGTTGTTGATTAAAAGTCAGCTGTCCAGATGCCTGGCAAATACAGCTGTATTTCAGTGAAGTTAAAGAGGAGAAATGGGGGAGGAGGGGCTAACTTCAGTTTTAATGCCCCTATCATCGTTAGGTGTATCCGTGTATCTTAGTGCCCTGGGGTTGCGGGAGCCACTGCACTTCTGTTAGCACATATTCATGACCATATATAGGCACATACAGCACAGAAGGTCGGGCTTTTTCAACCAGTGTCGGTTCCGATGTGCCATGAACAGGAAGAGTGGTTTGGGGGCATGTGAAGTCACTGCATGTGACTTCTTTGAAATAAAACAGACTTCAGGTTGTCTTCAGTCTGGAAAAAGTAGAGAAGTGTAATTTCTCTGTGTGATGGATGTCACACCTTGGGAGAAATCTGGCTGCACGATAAAGGCAGAAGTATGAAAACAAGGCAGATTTGGCAAAACTGACAGTTATGTACACTGTTACCTCTGTGTAATCTGAAATCTCCAAATATTGTGGTAACTGAGTGCAGGCATTTGTTGATGGACCAATTGTTTTAATCTCCAGCAGAATTAAGAATTGGGCATTGTTATTCCTAATATCCATGCTCATTGTGTATGAAATCTATCCTTTTCTCTTTGAGTTAGCTTCTCGGTCTGAATTTTTACCCTAACTGAAACAGTGTACTTCATAAAATCAAAAAGCTTGTAACTGATGTGATAGGTAGCATTTGGCTTTAACTGAGAAATTAAATCTCAACTGGCTCTTATCTTCTGATAACAGACGTCCATTTAAGTGAGAATTGGTGACTGTGACTGGTATATATGTGAAAATTGGATAAAGAGAATGCCTGTAGTGGAGAATGGTCCTTTCTAAACATTTCAGAAATTTGTTCTTTTATTTTTTTTTTCTTTTTAACTCCCTCTTGACTTCTGTATGATTTCTCCAAATTAAAGGTATTTGTCAAACCTGTTTTTTGTGAACAGTTTTTGATGATCTGATGCTCAGGACTAGTGAGCCCTTAAGTTTATAGTCTCTTGCAAGCTGCTCTGCAGACATTCAACTGAAAACAGTGACTATAAATCTGATCTTGAAAACTACATCATTAAAGCACTGTCTTTAGATGGTGTTTTGGGAGTAACAAGACTAAGTGGAAAAACTTCCGGTGTTTTCTCAGTATTCCAATTTGAGCTTCTTAAAGAAACACTCAGATATAACCTAATGTTTTTGTTACTTTCTGCTATATGTATAAGCTTCTTGTACTGTGTGTGAAGGTGCAGTTTCCTTGAATGAAAAAAATTGTCAGACTTCTCAAATGTTGTCATTTCTGGTTTGACTTATTCTGATCTGTTGTAATCAATTTTTAAAAGTCTCAGTGTGTTGAATAACCAGCACTGATTGCAACTAATGAATTTGATCAGTGTTTTGTTAAACAGTTTTCAGCAAAAGTAAGTTTTATCTCAAATGGACTACATTGCAGTTGAGGTTTTTTTGTCTTTCCCTTCATATTACAAGTAATGTGCCTCTTGTTACACGTGCCTTTAAAAATTTTTTATTTGACCATAAATGCCAGATTTTATATGGATTGTCCCTTTGTTTAAATTGCACTTTCTGAAGCGGTAGCTGAGCCAGTGGCTTTTTACTGCCAAAAGGGGGAGATCTTCATCTCGGTGAGGATCATGAAAGTGAATTGTTTCACCATTCAGGAGTCTTTTTCTGCAAAACAGAAACCTCTTGGAGGAAGAACTCCGTGGCAGTAAAGAAGCTGTAAGTGCTTTTCAGTATGTATGTGTTAAATGGGGCTACTGGATTTAATTCTTTTATATAGGTTTCTTGTACGCATGAGTTAGGGAAATACAGCTTTTTCAGATAAATTAGCTTGGTTCCTGATGAGAAGTGGATTAGGTTTAAATGAGCTCCACTAAGGCAGGTTAGCAAAATGCAGTCTCTTAGCTTTCAACAGCTGACAGGCTCTCAACTTCTGAAGACGCATTTGTTTTTGTGTTTCTGTAAGCATGAATATATTTCATACTTCTTGATGAGATGTTCCTTGTGAATTTGCATGACTTTGTTTCTCCCTTATGAAAGGTGGCATCTGTGATGAATTATCACAATGAAAAAATTCTCATTCAGGAATTGAATTTACTAGTAAATGTTCATTAAAAGTGATGTTTACGTTGGTTCTGAAGAAACATCTGTTGTTATTCAATGTATTATTCATGCATGTTATTCATACTATAGCTAATGTGACTGATAACAATAGCTCTTACTTACAATGAAAAAAAAAGCAAAACCAGTCTTACATTACTAAACCAGTTGAAAATGAGATGATATTCCAGTTTTATTACAGATATTACCAGTTTAAAGCACATCATTCAGAGTTCAGTCTGGGCACCTTAATTTTGCTCATTTCGCTACTGTCAATACAAAACTGATGGACTATTTCAGAAGTCAGTATGTTTGTCTTGTTTCTCTGCTTGCCCAGCCCTGTCAATCATGTTTACATCCTGAAGTTGAGTCAGAACTGAGAAACAGTGTTCCTTCATCTAACTTGAACTAGAAATCAGCCTGATAGTCATCCTGAAAGCACAACTGAATACTTGCTCTTGAGTATGAGGCCTGAATTCTTCCCAGATCACAGACTCAGTTATTTGGTTGGTTGATAAAATGTCCTCATAATAGAGCCTTGGAGCCTCTCTTGCCCTTCTCCACAACTGGTTTAATAGTAGTGTAGGTCATCTATTTGTATTTCATGTCCTTTTTGTTAATTTGGATTGAGCTGCATATGTAATACAGATTGTCCTGACTTCAGCAGGAGGGATGTGGAATATGTACTCATTCAGGAAGTGTGTATAGGCTGGTGGTGGGGGTAATCTGGTTGAATGCAGATCACAAAATTGTAGAATGTTAGGGGTTGGAAGGGACCTTGAAAGATCATCTAGTCCAACCTGTCTGCCTGAGCAGGATCACCTAGGTTACATCACATAAGAACATGTCTGGATGGGTTTTGAATGTCTCCAGAGAAGGAGACTCCACAACCTCTCTGGGCAGCCTGTTCCAGTGCTCCTTCACCCTCACAGTGAAAAAGTTTTTCCTTACATTCAGATGGAACTTCCAGTGTTCCAGCTTGGACCCATTGCCCCTTGTCTTATCACTTGTCATCACTGAGAAGAGCCTGTCACTGTCCTGCAGACACTCACCCTTTACATATTTATAGACATTGATGAGGTCAACCCTCAATGTCCTCCAGGCTAAAGAGACCCAGCTCCCTCAGCCTGCCCTCATAAGGACGATGTTCTACTCAATCATCTTAGTGGCCTTGTGCTGGAATCTTTCAAGTAGATCCCTGCCCTTCTGGACTGAGGGCCTCAGAACTGGACACAATTTTCCAGATGCAGTCTAATCAGATGAGTTTATGTTCCTTAGGGTCAAAGAATACAGTCTAATACAGTCTTCTTATTTGGGCAGCTGCTGCCCTAGATGATGTTCTTGCATCTCCATGTCTGTTCAGAAGAGTAAGCCCTGTTGCATTTATCTTGGTATAATGCAAACTTATGTTTATGTGGAAATAAAAGTTCTCATTTAAGTATTTGAGGCAGCAGGTAAAGGCTGTCTGCAATCCAAAACGCTGTGTTCAACTTAGAAATTTGGGAACTAACTGTCTTTCCATTAGCCAGCTGCAAGTAGCTGTGTGCTGTTAGCGAGCAGAAAGCTGCCTGCTGTAGTCATTTGGGATCTTGCTGAGCTTTGAACACTGTGAGGCGGCTAAATACTCTCTCAGGGCACTCTAAACAAGTCATCTCTCCTGAAGACCGTTGTCTGAAACGTGTGACCTGTCAGGAACCTGGGCCTTGAGCACTGGCAGATCAGTTTGAAAGTCTGGTGTCTTCACAGTTCTTTTGTAGTTTCGAATATACATAAATGTGTAAATGTAAAGCATTCTTTGGGTGTTTTTAGGTATTTGTTAATGGAGAATTGGACACCTCAGTTTCAAACAGGAAGCCCAGAGAGGGCAGACAGTTAATCTCCCATCTTTTTTTTTCCATAGAAACAGAACTGAAGGTGTTAGAAATGGAAACCAGGGTTCAGGTAGTAAACTGTATTTGAATAGCAACATCAGATCAAGGATGCAAGAGGGCTTTGCATGTTTCCTGAATATAAGGAACTCAAAAGTATGAGTAAGAAATTTGTCAGGTTAAGCCAACTTTTATTTATTTTTGTGAAGGGTGCTATTAACAGTTCAAGGAAGAAAGAATAATGAATGATAGCAGGTCCACTGAGTGATATTACCTTATTTGTACAATACTTGGAAAGTTTTAAGGTTGTTTCACATCAAAAATAGCCATTTGCAAGCACATGTCTGTAGCTGTTTAGTGAACCAGTTCTCTGAACTGGTCAGAAGTAAGGAAAAAAAAACCCTCCAAACCAAAACCAACCAAAAACCCCCAGAACTTGCTATTTCTGCTTGCTGTGAAGCGCTCTTGCAAGCGGAAGGAGGGAGAAAGCCAGGGCAGGTCATGTACTCTTCATGAAAGTACTGGCTTATACTGTGTTTTGTCTGCATGAAGTTGTGGCCAAAGACAATTGCTCAAGTGTGTGCATTAAAGAAGTTTTCGGGCAGGTTTTTTTTTTTTTTTTAACTTTACCTGATGATACTGTGGTACTAAGAGGGCTTACATACAGATGCAGGTCAGATTATATGCTTTAGTGTCAACACAAGTGTTTTTAAGCTTATGTTGTCTATTAATTGCTGTCTAGTTGTGGGCCTTCTGGAAAGCTTGGGACTGTAAGATGTGTAGTTACATTAGAGAGGTTTTGAAGATAGGATGTATCTTCACTATGGTTTTTGGTTCTTTTGGAATATATGTTGACAGGCATCTATGGACTGACAGTTGAAATAGATTGTGAATATATTCTTGATCTTGTTATATTAAACTTTTTTCCTTTTTACTAGTAAAAGACATGAGTGACTTAATTTCTCTATATGCTCCCATCACATGTAACCTCCCTTATTAATTTTGAGGAGGTGGAACTTCATTTTCCCTTTCTAACAAAGGCAGAGTAGCTTAAATAATGTGAACAAAGGTACAACTCCTGGTGTTTCATATAATTTCATGTCTGGGTATTAAAACTATACAATGCATGATTTGTTTGAATAGAAGTGAATACAAATATATACAACCACATAATTGTTCTTGTATTTAAGGTGCGTATAGCCGCAAAATTCATAATTCATGCTCCTCCTGGGGAATTCAATGAGGTGTTCAATGGTGAGTATCAGTCTGCTCTGCCTTTCATTTAAGGTACTAAATCCAAAACTGTATTGCTGATTATTCTCCTGAATTTCATGTAGCTTATATTTCAGCAACTCGCTCACTGTAAAAGCTGGTTTTGTAGCTCTGCATAATAAGCTTTGCCGTCACAATACAGCTTGGAGTTTAAATGCAGGAAGGGGAAAGTACCCCTTTACTCTGTGAGAATGTGCTTCCTTTCTGTTTTTAATCAGTCATGAGTTAACAGTTGCTAGGGTTTTTGTTTAGAAGACATGTACTTTTTTTTTCCCCCACTCAGTTACATTTTTCAACAGAAATTAATGGAAATGGTAAGGGTATGGAGTTTTGGTTCTTTTGAAGATGGAATATCATTAAAAATATTTAACCTTGAATTGACAAGTAACTAGCTTAATGCTAGTTGCAGAAACTTATGTTAATCTTTGAACATTTTAAACCCTTAAATACTGGACACACTTCATTTTACGGAGTATACTGGTAAGCTGACAGGAAACTTGACGTTAGCTTCTTTCAACTGTTCTTGCCTGAACTATAGCCAAGATGTTTCTTTTCTTTAAAAATTGTGTTTGTCTCGAGTCAAGGTATGTGGACATACATTTTTGTAGCTGTAGCTTACAAATAACTCTCGTGCTATTTAAAGTAAGTTTAGTGTCCTAAACTTATAGTCAGTGTCAGGCTGGAGAGAGCTTAAATTTGTTGAGCATAAAGTTTTTAAAGTACCTGCTTCTTCAGTTAAACTGTGACCAGTAGATTATTATTTAAACTTCACTTGTACTGTATTTGTGAAATAAACTGTTGGTAAGCGGCTCATTAACCCAGCTCCCTGAAGGTGAATGCAATTTCTTACAGTAGTACCACTATAAACCTTATTGTTAAGCTAGTTCATAGTGACAACTACCTGCTCAATAACAGACTATAATATGCTTAAAAACAGACAACGAAACATTTGATCATAAATGCATGACCAGTCTTCAAGGAGATTCAGACTGATTTCTTTAGGAAAGAGAGAAAGCTTTAAATTCCAATGCTATAAATTGTGGGTTTTTTTCTTTGGTTTGGTGTGAGGGATTTGGGGTTTGTTATTGGTGTTCTGTTGTTTTCATTAGGTGGTTGATTTTTTTAAGGAAATAAATACCTTGCATACTCTGGATTTCTTCATTTGCATGGTATTTTGAGAATCTTCAGAAAAGTTTAACTGATCATTAATCTCAGTATAACATTTTAATGATTGGTGCATTAAGTTTTTATTGAAATACTGACTTCTTTACTAAGCAGTAAGTCAAGTATAGAAATAAGTTTACTGCATAGTAAATATGAAGCTATTCTGAGGAGAATATTGGCTTTATTCTATACTCGTGTTTCTTGTATGGTGGTAGAAAAAATGATATATTGTGCTCTGACTACAAGGTGTCATTAAGGGGTGAAAGCAAAAATGGTAAAGCTTAAATAAGTGCAGCACACACCTTAATAGTGCCATCAAAATATAATATCCACTACCATCAGTACAGTGTGAGGGATTTGGTAGTTTCCATCTTAAAAGTGAACTGATATGAATCCTGTGCTGCTTCCATTCAGTAGTTCCCTAAAAACTAGTTTGACAGATTTCTAGAGCTGTCACACAGCCTGTAGAATATGGCTTCTATCTGCTTACCAGATTGTCTGTAAGGAATCCATTTCCGTACTCTTCTCATTTGGTTCAGTCAAAATTGTGAAATACGAAGCAATAAATCTACCTTGTAATCTGTGTGGGTATAGGAAGGTTTGGGTTTTTTGTTTTATGCAGTCTGACATTCATTAGGTGACTGAAACAAGTTCCTGAGTTAACTGTACTTCTGTGTTCTCCTTTCAGATGTTCGGTTGCTGCTTAATAATGACAATCTTCTCAGGGAAGGAGCAGCCCAGTAAGTACCAGATGCCACATACTTAGTTGTATAAAAGCAAGATGTTTTTCAGTAATACTTTCCCTGTCAGTAAGTGATTCATTTAAGAAGACGTGTGCTTGGCAAGTAAAACCCTATTATGTGTGTTGTGTATCTTTGATCAAGATTAGATTCTTGGCAGAGAAGAGATCTGTATTGTTTCCTAATGATTGGAGCAACTGTTTTGGAAATGGGTGACTTAGGTTTTGGAACTAGGCTCCACCTTTTTGGATTTAATGTTTTGTTTCTTGGAGGATGTTACTTACAGGCACTGAACATCTGTAACACTGCTTCCTAAGACCCTGCTTTTATATCAGAACATTACCCCTACTTTATGCTGAAATTAGTTTCATCTGTAAGAATGGAGATGTCTAGCTTAGTGGGCTGGATCCCTATAGAATTTAAACTTTATCTGTTCCCCCAGTTTCTATGGGTCACTGCAAAGCTTGTGTTCTGTCTGTATCAGCCTACTTTTGAACATAAATCATTGTGTAATAGTGGTTGCAATCTGTAATATGAGCACTGAATGAGTCAAGATGATTCCAAGAATTTGGACTTGCAAGATAATGAAGCACTGATAGAATTTTTTGATGCATCAGTGAATCACAGTGCCCACATTATTAGCTATTATTTAAATTTCATACAGTTACTAAGGAAAAAGATTGTGTTTAATGTAGACTTTTGGTACAGTGTGGTTTTTTTTTCTTCTAGTGCATTTGCACAGTACAACTTGGACCAGTTTACTCCAGTAAAAATTGACGGTTATGATGAACAGGTATGAATACAATTAAATACTTGCAGTTTTTCCTTAAACTATTAAAGATGCTCTGATTTCTTCTCATTTTCTTGCCAAGGTATGTTCCAATACTAATATTTCCTGCCAAAATACAGTAATTATGTCCCCATGGTAGTACCAGTTCCATAAGTTAATCACTTAGAATATCTGAAGAGCTTGAAACTTTATTCTGTGTTTTCTGATTTCAGTCAGACCTGATGTGGAGCTGTAGAAACAATTTGCTCCATCTTTAGTACTAGAAGACATGAATTTCTATATTGCATTATTTGTTGCAGTAAGAGGACAAGATACAGGGGTTTTGTTTTCCGGAGTCAGTGTTTTATATTAGTCTTGTCCTCTCTTGCTGTATGCGTGTTTTAACATGTGAGTCTCTGGATGTGAGTAAGCTCCAGTTAAATGTAGAATATAATTAGATTTGGCAGAGTATTTTTTTATCTTTATTCAATAACAAACATTATTAACTAAAATTTTCTAATACAGGTTTTGATAACAGAACATGGTGATTTGGGAAATGGAAAATTTTTGGATCCCAAGAACAAGATTTCTTTTAAATTTGATCACCTAAGAAAGGAAGCTACTGATCCTAGACCCCATGAAGTTGAAAATGCTATAGAATCCTGGCGGAATTCAGTTGAAATAGCAATGAAAGCATATGTGAAAGAACACTACCCAAATGGTGTCTGCACAGTAAGTTCTAAATTGTATAACCACTGTACTGCTACAGATAGAAACCTAAAATAAAAATCTAACTCTTTGTAAACCAGGAAGACGGGCAGTTTCACCTGTAAAGAATTTAGTCCCATGAAGGGTTCGTACAGGGAAATTAGAACAAACTTCAGGAGTTTAATCAGCTATTGGATTCCTAGTGGGTGGTTACTGAAGGTCATAGTGAAGACCAACTCAGTTCTGAAGAATTTCTATTTAGATTTCTTGAATCATTAAGACCTTCTGTAGACTGCTGCAGGTTAATCCTGGCTACCTAGATGCTTGCCTTAGTAAATAAGTATATAAATCCATAAGATACAAATGGCTTGGTATGATCTTGGCTTGCTTTACTGAAAAAACCTGTCAGTAAAACAAACTTTTCTCTTCATCATATCACCTGTAAGTGCTGTATTCTTTCTGCCAGAATCAGTGGGTCTCTAACTTCTTAAAATAAAGGCTCTTGCTGTGGGCCAAAACATTGTTTGCCATTAAGACTTCTAAAGTTTATAAAACTGATTTAATGAAAGCTGTCTTGTGCTTTGTATTAACCATATGCCAAAATTAACTGGGGGCGGAGGGGGGAAGAGTTGTTAACAAGTTGAATTGGATTCCCAGGCAGTGAGGTGAATTCCAGCTTCTATAATGGAAACCAGGTTGCATATTCAGTGAGAATTGTTAGTAATACTTAATTTTAGGGGCTAAACCAGCACAGAGGAACAAAATCAGCACTCCAGTCACCTTTCTGTTAGTCTGTAGAGGTCTAAACCATCGTTTAGTCGTAGAATAACTTATACATATGAAACTCAGCTGGTAATATATATTGTCACAGCAGTCACTGCTGTAGGTTCAGAATTCATATTATTGCAGAAAAAAAATTAGTTCAGTGTATGTAAAATTTCAGTTAAGATGCTTGACCTCTAGATTTCCTAGCATTATTTTTTTTTCTGCATTGTAATATACACTTTAGTGCTTCATGTACTTAATATTATGTAAGAACCATAGTGGTTATAAAATTAAGTGTTATAGTTTGTGTAACAGTGATAGAACTAGGTATCTCTAATCAGTTGAAGCAAGGCAGACACTGAAATTTTAACTTTGGTTTTGTTGTTCTTGGTTTTTTTCATTTCTAATTAAGGTGTATGGTAAAACGATCGATGGACAGCAGACCATTATTGCATGCATAGAGAGCCATCAGTTCCAAGCAAAAAATTTTTGGTAAGTTTCTGTATGGATACAAATGAAGTAAAAGTCAGCAAACTGAGTGACTGCACTAGTACAATTACACTGATAATCCTTAGCTCAGAGGATGAGGTACATGAACATCTTGCTTGTGATTTCTTTTCCTTTTTTTGCCTCTACCTCAAGCATTTCTGCCAAAACTGAGTAGAATCTCTTCCTTTGTGGTAAATGAGATGGCAAACAGAACTTTGTAAAGTTCTTTGTCCTGATTATCACACGGAAACCAATACCTGTGCCTGTTTTCCCTATAGAGATGCTTCTGCTTATGTTGCTGCCTTTGTGACTGATGGAATAAAACTAGTTCGTTTGGTTATATGTCTCAAAGAAAATAGGTAAACAAGATGAATTTGCTGTAGTACTTGAATCATTGATTTTTAGGTGAGCTAGATAAAGGTGATTTTGGATTAAATGAATTGTTATAAGCAGCAGCTTGATTTTATTATAGATGATGGTAATGTTTTTTTTTGGGGAGTGTTTGCACTTGGTTGAAAGTTTCCATAGCCGTGAGAGAATTTTGGGTAGCTCCTTTCAGGAGCAAGGAGAGGAGAGAGATGTCACAGTATCAAAATTGAGTGAAGGAAGTATCTCCTGAAGACAGCTAAAAAAATAGCTAATATAAGCAATTGTCCGAAGAAATTCAGTTCATCCTTTGCTTTTTTGTATCTGCTTGAAGTTACATTTACTAATGCTGTGAGGAGTAAAAGTGCAGAATTTTTTGTATTCTGATGCTGAAGGTGAATATTACATATGCATAGTAACTTCAGCATGTGTCTGAGCGAAATGATTTGCCAAGTATACTGTTGCATAGATCTATTGAATTTGCAAAGTTAATTTCCTACTGACTTAACTAGTTAAGCCTGCATGTTCTTACACCAGCATTTAAAATAATTTGAAATAATACTGATTATTTTTTTAATTTGGAAGTATTAATTTTTGTATTCCACATGGTTACTTTAACATTATGCTGTCTGAAACGTTAACCAGTGGTTCTATAATTGACTTAATGTTGTTAGTATTTAAGATGTGCCAGTATAGATCTATTAGTAGGTTTTTGTCTTTATCACTTTCTCTCTCATGGTTGAATGCACTGGAATCTACACCTAACATTAGTAGATTTGGAGCCAATAGTATCGGTGTTCTTTCCCACTTTAAGTGTGAAGGAGAAATCAAGTGGTGGCCACACATTCTTTATATAGCTCTAATGTACTAACCATCTAATCCACTAACCTCATAACCAAATAAAAAAAGGTCTAGTCTACAGGAAAGAAATCAGGTGAAACTAGTTTCCCCCATACTGTTTTCCAGATGTTTGAAACTTGCCTAAGCAATTTGGCAAGGATATTGCATTTGTGGAAGGAAACTGGAAGGAAATAGTTGTCCTGGAACAGAAATGCTGAAAGGCCTTGTTACAGTTCAGCATGGCAGAAAGTCTCACTTCTTTAATGTTCCTTCTATTCAAGTTTTTATTAGTCTATTGTGAAGTGTGACTTCATATGATCCAGCAAGTTGTTCAGGTCCCACAACCAAAATATTGTCTCTATATACCTAATTAATAATAAAGGAGGGAAAGAGCAGTGGAAGCTTTAGGTATTTTCAGAGGTTAAAGCCTATTATTAAAAGGTCCTTACTATAAACGTCCTTGGTCCTCATTCAAAACTGAGGATAAATACTTTGGGAAACATGTTTTCTTCTTGACTGTTTATGGGGCTGAATCTTCAGGGAAAGATTTTGTGTATTGTGTAGTTACACAGCATATTTCATTCACTGTTTTCCTTTGACTGTCAGTTGTATGGGTTTTGGTTAATTGGGTTTTTTTGTTTTACTTTACCAGTCTGGTGACCTCTGATTTTTATTTTTGAAGGAATGGCCGTTGGAGGTCAGAATGGAAGTTTACAGTCACCCCTTCAACCACTCAAGTGGCTGGCATCTTGAAAATTCAGGTATGCTTATCTCAACTGTAAAGTTATCAAGGGACTCTTGGACTCAGGTATTTAGTATTTCAAGAGGATTTGGGGACCCAATAAGCAAAGCAGGGATGCCCATTCTGTTAAGTGTTAGCAACTTAATTGCATATGTCTGTGATCCTTACAAACACAAAAATGTATATTTAATGTGATGATTCAGAAGACTGCAGAAGGTGTATTCACCTTGGCTAGACATATACCTCTTTGGCTTCTTTTTCTTGAATTAACAATGGCTCAATCCTTTGCTGAGGGTAGGCACTTTCTGAAGTTTTTTTTTTTGACTGATAACAGCAGGGAGTTTTCAGTGTTAGCCATCCTGTTGTTCAAAAAGGTGTGAACCTTTGGTTTCAGTCATTCCACCATCTGAAATTTCTGAACCCAGCTCTTTCAGAATTTGCCCTTCCTGTTCGCTTTAGGGCATTCAGAAAGGAGATACTGTCTGTTACGGGCATGTGAAAAACTTGAGACAAAAAGAAGTTTGACTATCATGTGGTAGGCAGGGGGATTTGACTTTCTGGATTGGTTCCCTGGAATTTTTACATGTATTTTGCAAGAGTTTATTAAAACAGCTGTGGGATCAGGAACTAGAATCTTCATACTGTCTAGTTTTCAGTGTAGTACTTCATAAATTTTTTACAAGACCTAAGAATCAAGTTCCCTTTTCCTGTATTTTTTGTGCCTCCATGAGTTTTGTGCCTTACTTCCGTACTGTTCAGCGACTTGACTGCAGAAAAAAGAGGCTATGGAATGCTTTTCTAGCCTGAGACTTTGCGTGTTTTAGGATGTGGTAGATGTGTTCAAATCTACCCAAGCAGGGGGCCTGAAGCTGATTTACTATTCTGGGGCAAATTCTATCACAGGAATGTAGTGAAAAGGTGGGCTGATGTTGTGATGTGTTGCTGTTGTCAGACCAAGATGGTCATGATAGGCACCCTAAATAACTTCTAAGCTTCACAAGGTTTGGGAGGATATAAATGAACTGTCACTGAAATCCAGCTTGCAGGAAAACCAGCATTTTCTCCACAGCATGCACTTTTGGTTAATGTCTCGATTTTCCAGAACAAACAGGCATGTGTCTGCCTAATTCTTGAAAAGGTTAGCTCACTAGTCTAGGAAATAGCCTGAATAGAGAATTTGGTCAGGTTTTAATCAGTATCTTAATTTGGGCACCAGCTGATTTTGTCCTTTATTACTATTTCACATTAATCAGGACATTATTTACATACATTAATGTCTGTGTTTTGGGGAGTGACGCAAAGTTTCAATTTTTTTGTATAGGAACTGTTTGTTTCACCAAAGAATTCGAAACTCAGTTTAAAATTAAATTGCAGTTAGAAATTCTATATACAGTTTCTTCAGTGTAAGCGGGAGTGCTCCCTCTTCCCCTCTCCAAACAAAAAAGTGCTTTAATTTTTTTAAGGAGCAAAATAGTTTCCTAGAATCTGAACTCACTACAACATTATTGAAATCTCAGAGCACTGAAATGTTGGTATTGCTTACAGAATCTTTTTTTACAGCAATATGGCTATTGCACTATTTTAAGTGCATAAGACCTTTTACTAATATGTTGGAGAAAATTCCAACATCACCTCCTGTCTTCAGGTGCCTTCACTATTTTTAAGATAACTTGCACAATTTCTTTTTTTCTTTTAAAAAACCCTATTTATAAATTCTGCTATGGGAGACTTTCAGCTGTCTTAATTTCTTCTAGTGTTTAGTTTTCTTTTAATTATATGTGAGGAGAAAACTGCGGTGAAAGTCTTTAAAAAAAACAAAAAACAAACAAACCAAAAAAAACCCAAACAAAAGTCCCTGTGGTGCTTGACATGTTCTAATTGCGTGGAAAACAACTGATAAGTGTACTGGTTGCTAATATTATCTCATATTATCTCTTAGATAATTTGTTATTCTCATCCCTCTACAAGCTTCATCCTTCTGTAGTCTTCTAAACCCAGACCTAGGATTCTAGAAGGATGTCAGCAGTGAGGTGTAGTACAGAACAGCTACTTCTTGTACTTTAAGATCTAACACATCCCAGAACTAGATTTGACTCTTGATCCCTGTTGAGTTTAGGCCTGAGTGTTTGCCAGGAAAGTGACTCGGTGGGTTTGTGCTGGTGCTTGTCTCTGAGCACAGGGGAGATTTGGGCTTGCTGCAGTGGATTGTGATGGAGGTGGGGGAAGGTGCATACTTCTCTGGGTTCTGCTGTTTCATTGTGAGGTCTCAGAATTTTTCATTGAGTAAGCACTTGTCACATTTCAGGAACTGGATTGAAAAAGGCTGGCAGAAATTTCATCCAGTAAAATTTTATTTGAAGAGAAACTTATTTTATGGTTAGGATGATAACTTTTGTTGAGCCACGAATATTTGACAGTAAGCAAAATAACAATGTAAGATGAATCATAAGAAATATGTTTTTGTCATATAGGAAACCTTTCTTTTGCTTAGGTATAGCTGTCTTATCCTGTGTCATGTTTTATCAGTTGTTTATAAAACTGAGGGTCCCTTGCATGTCATGATCATAATATATGTGAAATTGTAGTATTGTACATTAACCTATAAAGTAAAACATTATCTTGCCTAATAGGTTGAGACACGAATATCTCGATTCTTCATAATGTCAGCTGCATCAACTTTATCAAATTTATTAGAAAAGTCTTGAAAGATGCCCAATACAGAAGGCTTAAGCATCTTAATGATGCTGAATTTGTTACTGTGAATGACTCCATATGGCTTTGTGATCCCTATTTGTTAAGTTTTCTAGCAGTTGCATTAGAAGCTAAGTGTTACTAGATCCTTCCTAACTGAATTTAACAGTATTGAAGTTAGCTTGAGTAGAGTTTTACTGGTGGTCTCCTGCAAAATAATCAAGGAAGCAGTTCTGTAGATCCAACATGTCAAGGGTAAATAGGTTTTGTTGTGCTTTGCTATCTATTCATGGCGAGCTTTGTCCCAAAGAGCTTCTTTGTCTAGATAAAAAACAGCCTTTGTTAAGAGCTGTGTCTGACAGAGGGGAATACCAAAACCAGTCAGATCTGGAAAGGGAAGCTTAATGTCGTGCTGTCTCTAGAAACCAATTTGGGTGAAGCGAAAAACAACCAGTATCCTGGAGCTTTGCCAAAAGTGTCCTTGGTTTAAATATGCCTTCACCATTTCAAGAGTTTCTAGTAAGGTCACAATAATATGTTGTCATCTTCATGAGGTTAATCAAAACCTTGGGTTAGTGGTGGACTCAGGTGTGTTAGGCTTATGGTTGGACTTGATGATCTTAAGGGTCTTTTCCAGTCTAAATGGTTCTGTGGTTTGTTAATTCAACTTCTTTGCATGAAATACTACTTAAGGCACAAAAATATTTCCACATTAACTTCTTTACTATTCACCCTCAAAAAAAAAAATCCATAATGTTTTTGTTTTCTCATTTAGTTCTGTTACCCTGTAACATTTTTGTTGATTGATTCATACAGTTTTGGTAAATACTGCAATACCTTTTGCTCTATGTTGTTGGTTTGTAACACTTCACTTGAAGTTCTTTGTTTAATTTTCTGTAGGTTCACTATTATGAAGATGGTAATGTTCAGCTGGTGAGCCATAAAGACATACAGGATTCTCTAACAGTGTCTGTAAGTGGACTTTAAAGGTTTTATTGTGTGTATTGAAGTGACTTCTTAGTGAGAAGCAATCTTGAAAAAAAATGAAAAGCTTAGAGGCTCATTTGCTCTTCTGCATTCTATATGAATGGCAATTGATGTTCTCATTTATCAATATTTTGTGGTTTTACTAGAAAGATATATTAATGCTTTAAAAAAGTCCTTTTAAAAAAGGAAAAATAACGTATGGTTGCATGAGGCTTATATAAGCTAAATTAACTTTGACTGTAAAGCTTTAATTTGCTTGCTGTTGCTTTTTCTACACTTCTGTATTTAAATTTTGGTCTGCAGAGTGACCTAGAGAATTAATTTCTTAACGTGAAGGTGGTGTTGAGTTGTTGCAACCCACTCTAGTACAGCTTCTGGGAGATTGGGGGATGACCAGTATGGTAAAAATAGCAAACAGATGCTACCGTTTAAGAAGCAGTCGTGGGTATTTTCCCTTTGTTTCCTCCATATCTTCAACTGGTGCTGTCAGACTCTTGCTTTTCTGTACAAAAAGCCCTTTCAGAAGTGCTCCAGCTTCAGAAGCATAGCACACTCTACATTTAAAGCATTTTTTTCCAACTTTCCAAATGCATTGGTACAGTAAGGAGCAGGCAGTAGAAATAAAAAAAAAATTGGTAGTACCAGATGTGTCCTTTAAGTGTTGGTAATGTTGCAACATGAACTATTACAGCTTTTTAAATAATGCTCCTCTTTCCTACTGGAGATTGTATTTATAAACAGTAAGATTTTCTGTTGGAGTGTTCTTTAATAAAACTTAAGCCAGTGCAGTTAAACTGGCAAAGGGAAATTGTAGAAGTATTTTAATGATGATGACTAGTAGTGACCAATTTGGCTCAAAAACTGAATTCATCAATTAAGAACTTTGTTAACGTAAAGCAAGGCTTGTTGGCTTTTCAGTTGCAATACCACCAGAAAGAATGACAGAGTATGGTGCCAACTGATAATGCTTCTAGAGCTGTAGATATAAAATTACTTCTGACCCCCTAAGCAAAGGGATCTGCTTAGCATTTCTTCCAACTGAGAGCTGCTTCAGGGAAGATTATATGCGAGAAGTTCTTCTTTCAGGAGCTTTTGCTTCACTTTCTGTTGGGAAGAAACCTAATTGTCTTCCACAATTTAGTAAAGCCACAGAAGACCAATGAGAGAAAAAAAAGAAAGGTTTTACATAACTTGCCTACCTCCTGCTAGAACAAAAGCAAGTATGCTGCGGTTTACCAGTGTTTAGCCTTCAGCCTTAATTTAAGCCTTTAGCTTCACAGAGAGCAGGCGCTGCACATGTTCTTATTTCACACAGAAGGAATGGTAGCTACATGAAAAGGAGACCCAACAGCTTGTTTCTGTTTGGCAGAGAAACAATTTTGTACCATCGGTGGGCACAGCTGAAATAAATGACTGAAGAGTTCTCTTTTACTAGAGCTATCTATGAACAATTTTGCTGAAGCTTACTTTCTTAGCCCTAGTTTTAATCTGAGCCAAACGAGACCTTATATACCCCTGAATTTTTCCTTCTATAACAGAGTTTTTGAAATCATTGCTTCAATTCACTGAAAAGTCAAAACCCTTTCATGTATTATATTTGGTCTTTACCTTCTCCTTCCGTGATGACCAGGAGCACTATCACATCCATGAGCTGCAGTTTCAATATTTTAAAGCAGTTGTGGTTTGAAGCTGCCATAGCTTTGTCTTTGTATGAACGAGGTATGACATGGAGTAAGAGTACTCCTAACTTCTAACAGCTTCTGCAAAACACCCCGAGGAATGTCTCCAACACCAAGTTGGAAATATTTAAATTCACAATCACTCACTTCCTTCTTGAGACGTCTTTCAAGCACTTCAGCTAATTTCTTTCCAGACTGACTGGATGGGTTGTTTTTTATTTCTAAAACAAACACACTCTTGCATACTTCAGGATGAGGCCCAAAGCCAAGAAACTGAGTTGTCATGGAATTTGGCTGTTGTGTTGTACCCTCATCTTTTGTGAGATATACTTGGGGATATTTTTAGAAGATCAGGTGCATGAAGTCTAGTGTTTGCTTCAGCTTAGCCTCCAGATTCAGAGTGTTTAGAGGTGAACAAACTTTTTTTGATCAATTTGTACACTTCTAGGTTAAAGAACACCAGCTAAGTTTTCCTGAATTTGTACTGGAAATTCAGCATCAATCCTGTTAATATCCATGCTCTGCATGTCTTCAGAGGCTTGCAGGTGTGCATTGTCATTTCCCAATGCTGTTCTGTTCCATGTGTCTATTTATCATACCTTAGAATTTTAGATCAAAATACTTTCATGAGCTCCATGGTAATATTTGCGTTTGTTGCAGTGGGACTTGTTGTATTTTATTATCTTATTGTTATAATATTAAAAATGTGCCATACCTATTTGGATGAAAATTTTGTTCAGTTTTGGTTTAGCCACCAAAAAAGGTCATGTGTTTTCATGGAGATATCTCATGTAATGATAGAATCATGCTGTATATCAGACCTAATTTGAATGCTTTTTTTTTTTCCTAGAATGAAGCCCAGACAGCGAAGGAATTTATAAAAATTGTAGAGGCTGCAGAAAATGAATATCAGGTATGTTGAAAACAAACACTTGTGTCTATACTTGCATGTATAACAATTCCACATTTGTAACCAAAGCAGGTATTCTATAATTGGCAAACTTTTGGTAGTAAGATGATGTAGTTCCATACAAATCAATTACATGCTGCTATTATCCGTGTCCTTCCTTTCCATATCTTTTGGTGATTGCACTCACTTACTTAACATTATGTTAGAAGTCATTTTTCTTTTAGAGCAGAAAGGTCCATAGCATGACCAAATATCATCAATTCTGGTATCTTTCAGTATTGGTGTGTTCTGTAACCAGAACTTTCATACAGATTCTGTTCAGAGTCTGTTCTGTTTGACAGCTTTGCTGGATATGACTGTAGGCTATATCTGTTTTGATTAGTCATAGTCAAAATAGAAAAGTGTAACTTCTTGATATCCTCTCCAGTGGATTTGTGTGTGTTTGGGTCTTGAACATAAGGTAAATTTCAGACACAGTGTGCTGTCAGTTGTAAAAGAATGGTCTTCAGTAAAGAATTGCCAAGTATGTATCGTATGCTTTATATTCAAGTTCATACAGTGTTGTGGACTAACTCTCCCATCCCAACAGAAAAAAGCGAAACCTTTTGGTATACAAAATGCATGATGGGTGAGCTAACTCTGATCTGCACTTAATTAGTGCTGCTGATTAACCACACTGTGGTTTGCTGAAACACCTTGGCTAACTACAGTCAGGGTTATGGCATCTGGCTCGCTAATTTTCTTTGTGTAGTTTCAGTCTAGAACTAACAACTTTCCTTCATAAAATAGTGGTTTAATTACTATATTTTTATTACGCCTGTTTAAGAATTAGCATGCTACTAATCAGCTAACTTTTTATATCACCCCTGTTCTGTTTTTCACGTGTCTGTTTTGTATGACTTTGTGTTTAACAGACTGCTATCAGTGAGAATTATCAGACTATGTCAGACACTACTTTCAAGGCCTTACGTCGACAGTTGCCAGTTACCCGCACCAAGATTGACTGGAACAAGATCCTTAGCTATAAGATTGGAAAAGAGATGCAGAATGCTTAGAGTGAACGTTGCATGACTGGATCATTTTAGTGTCCTTGTATACAAATAAAAATTATTACAAAAAGTATTTGGAACTGTCAGATCAGCCAGTCAGCATGGGCTTTTGCCATTGAAAATCACTGTAAGTAGTTTGGTTAGAGCACAAAGCTTAGCTAATTGACTTTCTTTCTTTCTTTCTTTTTTTCTTTCTTTCTTTCTTTCTTGCTTTCTTTCTTTCTTTCTTTCCTTCTTTCTTTCTTTCTTTCTTGCTTTCTTTCTTTCTTTCTTTCCTTCTTTCTTTCTTTCTTTCTTGCTTTCTTTCTTTCTTTCTTTCTCTTCAGTATAGCTGAATATCTTCCTCTGGGGTTTCTGTTGTACCTCTATTTTTTATAATGAAAAGACCATTTCCTTTAGTTTTCAATTATACATTAAGAACTGTTTGGAAAGTATTTTTGCATTTAATAACCCTTTATCTTGCTTTCATGTGACACAGACAGCTTCCAAAATTTGCTGGATTCCTGGTGGAGATCAGTAATGTGTGTTGCTAGGTCAAGGTCAACATGGAGTTAGCCATAGGTACTGGTTTTGATCTCATCTATCCTTTCATTGTATGTAAAATTGGGGAAAAGTATTTTCTATATCATTTAAGCCTTTCAGAATAGCAGGCTCCGTGGTAACTAAACTTTCCTTTTTTTTTTTTTTTTTTTTCAAGAGAAGACCAAGGTCTTACTCTGTTTTAAGGTTTTGAAATGAAATAAAAGTACTTATTTCAGAAATGCATTTAATGCTTTGTTGCCGGCAATTACTTAAATGATCTCAAACTTCATCTGCCCCTGAGTGTTTGGTTTTTTTATCCTGAAGCCACAGATGTATTATAACAAGGCATACTGTAATATATATAATCCTGTACTCATTACCATGTCTGTCAGTTTATTTTTTTTCTTGGATTTAAATGTACTAAAATTCAATGTGACATTAAAATGCAAATTTTCTATTTCAGTATCAGATTGCTTCCTGATATAGCCTATTGTTGGTGTTTCTATAGATTTCTAAAATTCTGCTTAAGGCAGCCACAAACATGTGGCCTTATTGGCTGTTCTCAGTGTATTTGGATATTGTTGTAATATCATACAGTGTTTCAGCTGCATTTAAGAAACATATGCATGTGGAAGTCTACTTAGAAGCGGTAATTTTAGCTACAGAGGATGGAAGAAATTGCAAGACCGAAAATAAGGCATTTGTCTAGAGAATACTTTCACTGCCTGATATATCACGTTGAAAACGGATAGCTGGTATCTAGAAATAGACTTACAGAATTACAAATGCTCTGTAATGCTCCTGTGAAACGCATAGATTTCATTTTTAATTGGATGAAAACCTTTTCTGAGCTGTGCTGCCTAATTATATGCTCATGATGGAAAGTTTAAACAGCTTTTTTTTTTTTTAAGGCAGGTATTTTTGCACACTTGTAAACCAGTACAGCTGACAGGGAGGTTTTGTATCTTTGTTTGTCACGATCCATTTGATAACCTTAGGCTGTGAAGTTACAGCATAGCAAGAGAAAGAGTCAAAACTTGTACATAGTATGAAAAAGTACACACAAATTGATTTACTGATCAAATTGTAATAGCAATACCCCTATTTTCTGTTCTTCACTGTTCTCTTACAAAGGGGTGTGGAATTAACTGAAGTTCTCAGAATTGCTGCTACTTTACAGTACTAAGCTGTGTAGTAGAGGAGTGTGATTTGTTATACTGCAGTCTTCCTGGAGAGTTGCCCTCTTAGTTGTATTCATAGCTCAGCTATTGAACCGTGGTGTTCTCCTAAAAAAACCCAAAAGGTTGATAAAAGCTGTATGTGAGCTAAAGATGCTGAGTCACTGTCAAGCCAGTATGTCCATCTCGACTAAGATCTAAATACAAAACTCATTTGAAGAATTCCTTCAACATATTTAGGAACAGGCTATAAAATAAGAGCGAATGGACACTTAGGAGAACTACTAGTGGGCAACAACGGTGCACATAACTTTTCTAGCTGTTAGAATATTGCATATGACCAGAATCAGCACTGGCTAGGAGTCAGAATGCTATTTTTCTTACCTGAAATAAAGAAAAGCTAATTTTAAATATATTCTTAATAAAGAGGTATTTTACTGTGAAGTACTCTGTTGCTGTGTTTCCCTCTGTTTATTCAGTCCTGCGATAGTCTTAATCCCTTATCTGCAAAGAACAGCATCCTACAGGTTTGATTCTACCAGTAGGATGACACAAGTAGATTTGTATGGCTTTTCTTCTTTTCCTTTGGTGTTATTTTTTAGTCTGTGAGATAATTTTAAACCTTGAACGTCAAATTTATTAAGTTATAGCTTCAATAAAGCAATTTATAAATAAATGACCTATTCTGTTACTTTGTTGAAATGGTATGCTCTATCGCATTTCAGGGTAGTGACTTCCCAGGTGAAGCTGACCTGAGTGTCAGCGGGGACACAGGGCACATCTGGAGTCCGTAACATCTCTCAAATTTGGATGTCACTTGCCCTTTCTTTGTTTCCGCCCCCACCCCTTTAAAACTGGAGTTCAGAGCTTGCTTGGTAGGCTTTAGGGTATTTTCTCTAGGTAAAGCACTTCCTCTGCATAATTTTGCTGTGGCGATTGTCTTACTGTGAATTACTATTTGTTTATATTCTATTTTTAAATATAAAGATAAGCTTTGTATTGTGGAATGTTGATGTACTAGGCATTATGGCTTGTAACATGCACTTGTAAAATGCTCGCGTTCATGGAGTGTATGACACCGTATGCATCTCAGTGCTCCTTTCTACAAAGGAATCCTTAACATATGCAAGTACACAATTGTCCTGTCTGCAACAGGAGTGACAATTCTGCTTTCAGTTTCTCCTAAGCAGCCTCTCTTTGGTATGGTTTCATTCATGCTGCAGGTAGAGTGAGACTTTAACTCACTGTCATTTCGGTACATCACTGCTGTGTTCATGCTCTGTGCGCTGAAAGCAGCTCAGCCGGCTGGTTCAGCGAGGAGCTGTGCTCTACAGTCCTTGAGTAAATGGGCCTTCAGCCCTGGGTTAAAAAACCTGTGAGACCGAGCATCCCGATAGGTGTCTCCATCTCTCCAGGGGATGACTCCAGCTGCGTTTACAGCAGTGATGTAGTTTGTGCAGTTGGGAGTAAATGCTTCTGCCATCCCCACGTGCCATGTGTGGTGTTTTGGCTGGGGAGAGGTTGTGGTGCTCGAGTTCACTGCATTTGGGATAGGTCTGAAGGGATTTGAAAAGGATCACTTGGTCTGCCCCAAATGCCTGCCAGCTCCTGACCATGATGTAAATCCACAGCACTGCTTCCCTTTGGGCAGCATCAACACACCATACATCTTCAGGGTGCCTGGAGCATCACACTAAATCAGGCCTCTGACCTTCCAGACCATATATGCTGTTGGTATAGAGGCTGTACATCAGCTGTTCAATTCTGTGGGGTTGCTTCTACCATACTGAATTACTTGCTGACACAGACAGAGCTTCTGCTGCGTCCGTTTCCTGGAAAGACTGAAACTGTTCTTCCTCTGATGCAACTGTAAACTAGGTTTAGATTAAACTTAGTTTGTTCATAACCTTGAAGCGTCAGTTTTTCTGTGACAGTGTCAAGTCTTTTTTTTTGTGGGTTTTTTTTTTTTAAAGGGGAAAATTTGCATCATGTTTAAACAGAAGACCCCAGCTTCAGAGAGCTTTTTCCACAACCAAAGGAAAGGGTCTGTGAATTATGTACTTCATTCCTCTGTGCAAATGAATGCTTGATGCAGTGTTTTCCTCTGCTCCTGTGACTGGCTTACCCTGGTACCATGTATTTTGTGGCATGATACTCTCTGTGTGCTCATCACAAGAGCAGATGAGAGCAGTTGGTCATTGCCTTAAAGGGTCTGTTCTGCCAACCTGTTTAGACTTTTCTTGCATCCTTTCCTTGCAGATCATTGAAGTTGTGCAGAGGCAAAGCTGTTAAGAGGAATAGACCTAAGTCAGGAGGAGTTTGTGTGGATGGTGTTTTACCTGACAAGCTGTTGTGTCAAAACACTTCAGATCAGGAACAGCTCCCACCTTATGGGGCTGTGAACACACCTGCTTAAGTCAGAGTTGGTTGGTTTGGGGGACACGGCCGTGTGCTACACCAACCTGTAGTAAATACTCAGTTCTGTGTTTAAATGTGCTTAGTATTTCCCAGTGCCAGGTGCTGACTGCATACTGCTGTAGCTTTCAGTGAAAGAATTGAGATTACTTCCCAGCGTGCACCCACAATGCCCTTCAGCATGATTTCAGCTCTTCCTTGGGAATGAATGGCGACACAGAAGGCTGAGCTCCAGCTTTGGCACCCCTCTACCACCATGTGTCAAGCAGCATTGTGAGGAGAGGTGCAGAAAACCAGACTCATGATCTTTCCTACCACGTAAAAGTGTTCTCCAAGGGGCTGCTGGTTGGGGTGCTCTAGCGTGCTGAGGTGGGGTTGCTTCTCAGGGGGTCTGTGGAACCTTGGCTACTTGCCTTAGACCTAGAGAGGGGAGATGGTGCCAGGAGGTAAAGCACGGACTTGATCTCCCTGGAGCAGAGATTTGTGTAACTGGTTAAAAGAAAACCAGTGTTGACAAGCCTATCTGAAAAACCACAGCCCCAGGCTCTCGAGTGCAGGAGAGCTGCTTACCTTTGTCTCTTGGGCTGCAGAGGACTTTAAATGTTTTCCTTTGCTTGAGCTGTCTCCCTGCCCCACATGCTGGGGTGCTGGAGGGGTTGGGGGTGGAGGTTGTCTTGGCCTGGGCATCTGCGCAGAAGTTGCAGCTGAAGGTTCAATGCCCGAGAGCAGAAACATTCCCATTTTTGCTGCAAAGGTGCCAGAACGGCCTGTCCTGCAGCTAGGGGCCCAAAGACCATCCCTGGGCTTTGGGATGCTGTCGCACTGCCTTCCCCACGTGAGGCAGGACATCTGGTGGTATCACAACATGCATCTTCAGTAAGATGAATCTATTAAAGTCAGTAATGAGTATGTGTCCTGTTCCATCTCATTACTAAACTTAGTGAGCCATCATCTTCTGTTTAGCTCTTTCAGCTGGTTAGTGTGCACCTTGCAGTCCCACCAGCAGTTGGTGTGAGCAGAGTTCCTCTACCTGAATGTCATTGAAGAAGGTAGAGTGTGCCAGTACATCGCTTCCCAGAGAACAAAGCCAGATACCTTATGCTTCCAGAACTAGTAATGCCACCCACCTTGTAGCTGCTGACACAGTGTGGTAACCCCATGCCTGTTCTCAAAACACAGATGGTGACAAGCTTGAGAAACAGGGCAATGGGAGATGGGACCTTCCTTGGCAATCCCCCAATCAAGGATTATTGTCCTAGGAAAAATCAAAGTTACCAAAAAAGTAACAGAACCAGTGACTGAGGTTCAAGGTTATCTATAAGGGTGGATTTCCACTGCAGCTGGTGGGTTTGCTACAAACATGTGTCCCTCTTCAGTGGTGCAGAACACCACAGACAATGAAAACATGGGAGCAGCAACCATTGCCATGTCCTGTGCTCAGAACCTCTCACAGTCTATTGATGAAATTGTAGGGGAAAACACCCTTCGATATGTCTATTTGTGCCTGCCACCGAGGTTAGGAAGTTCATGGGGGAAGCTCCCTGCACACCCACTGGAGTTTTCATCTTGTTCTTCCCTGCTGCCTTGCAGAGATACTGGTTCAGGCAGCAAAGGACTTCTTTTGCTGCAGTGGTTGTGTCTGAGCAGAAAGCAAAGTGAGTCAGCACTGGAGTCAAATGTAAATGAGGATTTGCCAGGTGTGTGTTTGTCTGGAACGATGAAGAAGAGGCAAGACAAGCCACAGAGGAAAGAATCACATAAGGCAAGACAAAAGGGTATTTTTGGTACTTGATTTTGCAAAGGTTTAACAAGATTTTGCTCAAAAAACAAGTCTAGCTGTGATAAAAGGAAATGCAGCATGCCGCTCAGATGCAAGCTGCTTCTGTGGCGGAGGATGTGCTGCTGCTCCATCCCAGAGTGCCTACAGAGCTGTTCTGACCTCCACAATGGCTGCCTGCCCCAAGCACCAATAACTACCAGCATGTGCCCCAGCACCGCGACTGCTCAACCTCCTTCATCTGAACTACTGGAGATTAAGAAAAGGGGGGTTTCCATCAGTGGATTTCGGCGTTCCTGCTCAAATGTACCTGGAGAAGATGCTGTGTTGACACAGGGGAAAAGTAAACTATGGTCTGTCTCTATATGCTGACTGGATTTCAGAGGAGACGATTTGAGATACTTTCTCTCTTTAAAAGATTTTTTTTATGAAATATAGTAACAACACTCAGCAAATTAAAACCCACTCTTGATATCTACTTTCTTAAGAAAATAAAAAAGACAAGATATCAGACAGTGGAGAAATTAAGTATCTTCTCCATCTCCTGAACCCACAAATGCATCTAAGTTAAAAAAAAATGAAATTGCAAAATAAAAGAGAAAGCAGACTTACTGTTTGGTTTCAGTCTGAGGCAGGGATATGGGCAGCCAAGCTCTTGACCTCTTGCTTGACCTAGACAGGCAAGGGAGAAATGAGTGCTGGTTCCCCTCCAGGCTTTTTGTCATCCGTCTCTGTATCCCTGTTTCTCCCACTACCTTGTTTGCCTCCTGTGACCTATGGAACATGTGTGGATGCAGATGCCAGACTCTGGCTTGCCAGGATTTCTTTTTTGACCAGGTGCCAACCTCGCAGTTTGCGTGTTTCCTTTACGCACACTAAGCATGTACCATCCTGCACTAACACTGACAAGCCTTTGATCCACTGCCCGGTTTTGGGAAAGGATCATCAAATGCCTCGATGAACACATATGTATCTAACTGCTTCATACAAGTGGGGAAGTGCTACTGAGGATATTTCCATGGATTTTAAAATAATAAATCATTTCAATATGCTTTAGCGAATGTGTGTGTGATTTGTAATAACACAGAATCACAGACTGGCCGTGGTTGGAAGGGACCTCAAAGATCATCAATTTCCAACCCCCTGCCACAGGCAGGGCCACCAATCTCCAGGCCTGCATCTAGACAAGGTTGCCCAGGGCTCCATCCAACCTGGCCTTGAACACCTCCAGGGTTGGGGCATCCACCAGCTCTCTGGGCAGCCTGTTCCAGCACCTCACCACTCTCTCCATGAAGAACTTCCCCCTGATATCCAACCTAAACCTTCCCCCCTCTGGCTTAAATCCATTCTCCCTTGTCCTACCACTCTCTACCCTTGTGATAAGCTGATTCCCCTCCTGTCTATATGTTCCCTTTATGTACTGGAAGGCTGCAATGAGGTCTCTGTGCAGCCTTCTCCAGGCTGAACAAGCCTTTGTGGCCTACTCTGAACCCTCTCCAACAGTTCCAATGGGATAGGGCCACTCTGTCCTGCACTGATGTCTAAGTGTGCTGACAGTTAACATGGAATTCCCATCTTATTTTTAGGGAGAAAAATAATTTTTTAGGCAACAAACAAGAAAATGGGGGAGGGGTGGGGTTTTTTTCAGGTTAAGTTTTATTTCGAACACTATCTGAAAAACACTCGCACAAGATTTGGAGTTGCACCAACTACTTGGTCCTGTGCTCGCATCGACATCCGGCTGCTCGCTGAGCCAGGTCTAACTTGGGTCTTGTCACCTCTCTTGCAATTAAGGCAAACGGTTGATTTTCTTGTCAGTAAAGGTCTGAAAGGGACTTTCCCTTACGGCTGTCTTTCCTCCCTCCCACCCCTACAACTGCCCGCAGACATTCTACGTCACTCTTTTCTCTCAGAATCCCCATGGCCACGGACACGCACACACACACACCCTCCCCCATGGGTTTAGGGGATTTGCCCTTCTTGTTTTCCTCTTCACTTTAAGCAGATCTCTGGGAACCTGGGAACTCAGCTCCCTTGGATCCAGCTCACCCTGCTTCCCAAACCGATAAAACGGGCAAAGCTTCATCGCCGTGTCTCACCTTCATACCACTTTGGAAGTAATAAGGGAGATACATTTTTTTAGGCCTTTTTGAAAAGCGATGCTCTAGGCATGTGAATGCTCATCTGATTTTTCCTTCTTAGAAATGGTGGCGTATTTTGAAATGTTACTGTCTTGCTGAAGAATATTCCTCCAATACAGTAATACCTCAGTTTTAAGACAAGGAACAGAAACTTCAGTCTTGGCATGTCTGTAGTTACATATTTTTGAAATATTTTTGTTTTAATGAAAATATATTGATTAATATATCACAATAATGTATTATTTGATATCTATCGCAAATAAACCATTCAGTTTTATTTGCATCTTTTTTAGCATATTTTCAGGCCTCTGGGCTGTGACTAAGGACTTTGTGCTTTAGATAAAACTGGACATCGGTACAAATTCAAGCCATTCAGAATTCGGTATGTCCAAAACGTGCTGTGTGTGGGATCCCACGAAGTCTCCTGCAGTGCTTTCACTCACGGTGGCATGCTGCTTCCCAGCACCACTGATCTCAGTTTAGACTGCCATCTCCAGTTCATCCCTGATACTGTTTAATATGCATCTGATAACGTTTAACAGGTGCACTATGTGCATGTGTACTTGTGTGGGTTAAATAGGCATCTATACGTATGCATGCATGCAGAGGTGTATATATTGTTGTTTAATATGTGTCTGGATTAAAAGGTTTTAAGGCACAACGCTGCTTAGCCGGATTCAGTGGCTAACCCAGCAGCAGCTGAAGGTCAGGGGGATGTTTGGTGCCTTTGAACCTTGCTGAGGAGGTTTCCCAGCCCCCACAGATGTCTGGAGCTGATGCAGGTCCCGTTCATGCCCTTTCGGAACATCCTCCACTAATGTGCCTGGCTGTCCCTCAGCTGCCAAGAAACCTGATGCAATCTTATTTTACAGCTGAGCTCCAAGGGGATTGTACATTATGGGCCTAGAAAAAGTTATTGATCTCTGAAATGTTCAGACAGAAGATATTTTAAGGACTATTAAAAACTTTTTAAAAAGGTAAACATTAAAACCCCATTACTTTGGATCTCAACCCATAAAAGCATCAGGTGGGCAGACTTTTCAAACTAGACTTTTGCTGCACAGTGATCCCACCCTTTCTTTCGTACTTTCCAGGACCTGAGTTCAAGAGTGTTTCTTCTGGAAAAAAGCGATAACTCCTCTGTAGCTCATGCTGAGTAACTGTCATTGCTTCTGCTTCCTGATTTCATTTAGCAAAGTCACCAACAGCTGCTTGAGAAAACAGGAGCTCTGAGCTCAGTTTATGGCAAGCAAATGAGTCATGTTCTCACTTAACAGGTATTATTTTGAGGCAGGAATGGGGCACCTGAGGGGTTATGTGAGAAAACACTTAAATGAGTGAGATGACAGAGTGGAAAACCTTAGCTGAAAGGTTAAAGGCTGTTTCCAAAATTATTCTTGCCCAGTGATGACTCTGGCTGTGTTCTGCTGTGTCTTGACTTAGCAAATAAGTGCCTGGAGCCAGATGACAATAAACCCGAGTCTCTTCACAATTCTGAACAGTTTGCTCTTTCGATTTGTGCAACACACAATTTAAGGCTTTGTATTAACACTTGGTGCTCCTTCCTAGCAGAACAGAAAGGGGAGAGAGAATCTGTGTTAAACAGAGCCTGAGCCCTGAACTCATCTTGCATGTCAGCTCTGGTACTTCCGTAGGGACAACAGAAATGGAATTTGTTGTGTGAATGCACCAGGCCAGTCATGAGTCAACATACCCTAACAGGTAAGTGCTCCTCACCTCGTGTGAGGGATTGAGCTTGGAATTATTATTATTACTGTTGTCATTTTTGCTAATAATACTATTAATATTACTGATACTATTAATGTTGCTATTGTTAGTATTATTATTATTACTACTATTATTATTTTTCAGGAGGAGGAGTAGTGTTGATGTTAGTGTTTTTATTAGTACTACTACTACTACTGTTACTATTACTGTTACTACTGTCTGTGTATAGCACCCAATGGGAAATCCATTGGAGTGTATTGCTGGGAGTCTGAGGAGTCAGAACTCTGTGGTTTTTAAATACTTTATGCTCCCTGTAACAACACTGGAGATCCGGGAGTGAAATGCATAAATTTACTGCAAGATAATAATCATGTCTATAATTGCAGGGGAAGAAGAAATGGTGGTACTTAAATGAAAAAAGGCATAAAATTAATAACTGTGCTTTAAGCGGGCACAGTTCAGTTTTCAATCTTCTAGTAAGATGGGACATAAAGAAAGCGTAGCTGAAGGAACCAACATGGCCAACTCTGCTTTTTCAATAAAAAACAGCATAACAGAATGAATGGATGTTTATAAATTTTATTTGGTTGCTTTTACAGCCCCATAAGCCCTCTCTATCTTTCATATATAAAAGGAATTGATCTTAGTGTGGTGGATTGACTCCAGCTGGATGCCCTCCAAAGCCATTCTATCATTCCCCTCCTCAGCAGGGCAAGGGAGAGAAGATACAGTGAAAGGCTCGTGGATCAAGATAAGGACAGGGAGAGATCACTCACCAGTTACTCTCATGGGCAAAACAGACTCGATTGGAAAATTAATTTAATTCATAACCAATTAAATCAGAGAAGGGTAATAAGAAATAAACCTTAATCTTAACAACACCTCCCCCCCACCTCTCCCTTCTTCCCAGGCTCAGATTCACCCCCAGTTTCTCTCCCTTCTCCCTGCCCAGTGGCACAGGGGGATGTGGAATGGGGATTGTGGTCAGTTCATCACACGTTGTCTCTGCTGTTCCTCCTCATGGGGAGGATTCCTCACACTTGCCCTGCTCCAGTGTGGGATCCCTCCCACATGAGACAGTCCTCCACCAACTTCTCCAACGTGAGTCCTTCACAACAGGCTGCAGTTCTTCATGAACTGCTCTAGTGTGGGTCCTTTCCATGGGGTGCAGACCTTCAGGAACCGACTGCTCCAGCATGGGTCCCCCAAGAGTCATAAGCAGGCAGCAGACCACCCTGTCAACCCCCACTACCAAAACCTTGTCATGCAAACCCAATACACACAGCTAATTTTAAAATACAAGCAAGAATATTCTGAAAATTAAAATATGTATAGGAAAATTTATAGAAGTCAAAATATTGCTTTGTTGGTGTTTTTTTTTTTGCTTCTTACTAATGCATAAGAAAATTTGGTATTTTAGTTTAGAAATGACTGCATAATAGAATAATGACTTTTTTCAGATGTCACTTATGACTTCCATTTTTCTTGCCTTTATAACTGAAAGGGGAAGCTGAAGCATTTGAAATGTGGTTTTCATTGTTATGTAATTAAACTATGCGCGACCCATTGGTAGTTAAAGGCCATGAATATTTTCTAACTTTAAAAGTTTTGTGACTTTTTAGCAGGAATAACTCTCTGTCTATCTTGCACAAATCTTCTGATATGGACTGCGGTCCCTTATGCAGCAGGTCCTGCCACCTTTGGCTGCTCAAGACACAGCCAGCCGCATGTTCCCCCATCCAGCTTCAAATCCCATAGCATAATCTGGAAGAAAAAAAACAGTGTGAATCTTGGTGGGTTTGGTACTATGTGAGAAGGTATTGGTTTGTGGAACTACAATTTTTTTTTTATTTGATGTATTTAGATATCATAAACATTCTTGAAAAGCCCCTCTGTTTTTCTGTGATTGCATTTTCATTCGCAGACCAGAAAATCGCAGGTCAGAGTGGCTATTATCAGTTGGAAAAGTTCTCCTGGATTGTTTTTTGTTCTTCTGGTACGTCTTAAGAAATACTACCTGTTCCTTAAAATGCTGGGAAGCATTATCCCACTTGATGCAGGTGATGGAAACATGTGAAAGGGATACAAATGAACTGCAATATAAAGTGTGTGTCCACTGAAGTGCCTGTAACCCATGTCACATGAAGAAAAGGAGGGACCAGTTGGATAAACTGGCCTCTGATTTCTTTGCCCCATTCACAGAATAACACAGAATCACAGACTGGCCTGGGTTGGAAGGGACCTTAAAGATCATCAAGTTCCAAACCCCTGCCACAGGCAGGGCCACCAACCTCCAGGCTTGCATCTAAACAAGGTTGCCCAAGGCACCATCCAACCTGAACATTCCCCCCTCTGGCTTAAATCCATTCCCCCTTGTCCTACTACTATCTACCCTTGTGAAAAGCTGATTCCCCCGTTGCCCAGCCTTGTTTTACAGAGAAATGCCCCATCGAGAGAGCCACGGAAGGAGAAAAGCTCATCTCACAACGGCACTATTCTGTGAGTTGACAACTAAGTGCTATCAATACGGATTTAACACGATGTGCCTATTTCCCGTGCCCTATGGTATCTATAGTAATCTCCGGAGCCGGGGAGGGGGCAGGCTTACAGCTCGGAACTGCTGGTCACTGTACACACCCGCGTGTTACTCTACTGAGACAGGCAAATAAACTGCAAAACAGTCCCTCCTACACGAGCGGTTTTTACGCGTGAAATCTTGTGTGAAAATCCCGCCTGAAGTTCGTCCTTAAGAAAGACGTGAAAAAAAAACCAAAAAAAACCCCCCAAAAAACCCGAGGTTTCCACGGCCGGACCGTTTTTTTTTATTTTCCTGTTTGGATTTTTTTCCTTTTCTTTCCCTTTCCACCCCCCACCCCCGACAGCCTCCCGCCGTTTCCCCGCGTTTCATCATGCAGCAGCCGCCGGGCGCGGCGTGGGGCCGGGGTGCCGAGCCGCGGGGCGCAGCCGAGACCGGCGTATGGGGGCCACCTGCCCCCCACACCCGGGGCTTGGGAGCCCCCGGACTCCGCTCTCCCTTCCCCGCCGAAGGCAGCTCACTGCGGGGAAGGGGGAGAGAGCACGGAGTAGCCGCGAAGGTGGCTTTGCGGAGAGCCCGAGCGCTGAGGGGAGCTCGAAGGAGTCCATTTTAGCGGGCCAGCCCTGGCCACAGGCCGGCTCGGCGCCCTGCGCCCACGGCAGGGCGGGTGTGTGTGTGTATATGGGGGGAGGGTGGAACCGGCAGCGCCCCGGGCAGCAGGGGGGACGTGGCCCTGCAGCGGGCGGTGCGTTGGGCGAGAGGGGGGAGCCCGCCCCGCTCCGCTCGAGGAGGCGTGA
>VXBZ01010571.1:177514-231920 GCA_013399135.1 Heliornis fulica | reverse complement strand
GTGTGTGTGTGTGTGTGTGTTTGCGCCCTCGGAGTGGTGGTGGGGGTGGGGGTGGGGGTGTGTGTGTGTTTGCGCCCTCCCAGCAGCTTGTCGGTCCCGGGTGGGGGCAATGCTACCTTGCGATCGGTTGTTGGTTCGGTCCAGTTAACCCAGAGGAAAGGGTTGAAGGTACGCGGGGAGCTCAGCTGAGAGTTTCCTCCTTGGAAGCCTTTGTAGTAGTTTATGCCGCCGCGGGAGCGAGGTGCGGAGCCCCAGCGCGGTCCAGAGCGTGTTCGTGGCGTGCGGAGTGAGGGGACCTGCGGATGGCTCATCCCTCTCCTGACGGCATGAGGAACCCGAGGGATGCTCTGGAATACCCCGCCGGGCCCTTGGGCGAGCGCACCTCCTTCTGCCTGCTCGGGCGGGTGGCTGTGGGGGCTGGAGTAGCTTCTCCGCTTACTTTATGCTGTGAGTAAAGAAGCGAAGGGTGACTTCAGGGGTATAGGGCAAACCGTGCCTTAGCTTGAAGCTGGCTGTTTTCTGGAGTTGTGTTTCACAAGGCACAACTCGTATTGAAGAAGTCAACGCGCTGATTTTTGACAAGCAGGTTCTCCAAGGGAAAAAAAATAAAATTACACATTGGATTTTTCAGCTTAGGCTATTTATACTGTGTTTACTCCGTAAGAGAGAAATAGCAAAACTGCTGTCGTGTTGTCCCCCTGCCCCCTACACCCCTCCCCCCCCAGTCATACTTTTTTTTTCTTAGAATAACTGAGAATTTCAGGGGTTGAGCAAAAACCTGCAGCTTGTTTCATCCTAAGTCAGGGACAACCAAAAGCAATTTCCATCTCCTACGCGCCTGGTCTCAATTCCCTTCCCTAACAGGCTTATCTTTGATGTAGACTGTGTAAGTATGTAAATACAAACCCATCTTCAGTTGCAGGGCAGTTTTTTTCTTCCCTTCTGGGAGCTTTCTTCGGAGCAGGTGGCGTGCGCGTGTTTGAGGGATCCCAGGGGAAAATTGTGTTTGTGGGAAAATTCTCGGTTTCTTTGAAGGATAAAAAAAGGACTGGTTATCACAGGGAAGGTGCTTGGTTCCAGGCGGTAGGAATAGTGATGCCTTTCTCTGTACAAGTTCTGTTGCACTTCAGTGTTTTTAAACAGGATTAAAACTTTTCCTGTTTGTGATAAAAATTAGGTATCAGATTGTTCTTCTGAAGGATACAAGTTTGCTGGAAGATTCTCACTGTTTTCACCAGGCATCACTTTGACTGTTAAGACTCCCTGAGGTAGTACCCACTCCTGTCTATACCCGTATCAGCAGTAACTTATGTAATGTTAACCAATCTGAATTGGGCAGTTAGACTGTTATCTTGACATTGCTTATTTTTACTTCCTGCCTGCTGTGATCATGACATTTGTGCCCCCCTCACACACACACACTGGAAAAGTCTTACTTGTTTTGAGGGCAGATGACACATAACCCACGCAGCATCTCTGCTGCTGGGGAGCTGAGCATTATCGGAGCACTCCTTACCTGTCTTCTGGGACAGTTCTGATTTGATAACCCTTTGGTTACCATCTGAGACCTAATCAAACCCCTCGGATTTTTCTCCTGAGTTTGAACAAACTAATTATTGATGCACTTTCTCATTTTCAATGTTACTACAGCTGCCTTCAGCTGAGTCATCTTGGTTTTTGTTGAAACATCCCAAAACACAGGCAAAATGACAGTACAATCTCTATAAACTGGAGAGATTTTCATGTCTGTGTGTTTTAAGCATTGAGGGGGTTAAAAAGACTGAAGACATTACCAGTAAGTCCCAAAGTGCGTGATGAAAATGAGTTACCAGGGGAGAACAATAGGCACAATATGGCCTTTATGCATCATCTGTTCCTAAATGGGGTTTATTAAAAAATCAGCACTGGCAATAGCATGAGGGTTTGGTTTGTTTTGTTTTTCAAAGCTTTTGTGAATAGATTGAACTCGATCTGATTTATTGTGGATTAATTTTTTCCACCCCCTAATTGATCACAATAGGACATTGTCATTGGTTTAAGGGGTCTCTCATGAAAGTACCCTAGCAACTTGCCTCAGGCGTGACACTAACTGAATACATCTACCTCAGGGTTGTGGAAATAAAAGTACAAATGCTGCTAGTAAAACTTCTGCGTGTGACGTAAAGAAATAATAAGGCAATTAAAAACAATGACTGGGCATTTTCCCAGAACAAGATGGATCTGCTAGGGAGTTGAGGTCAAACAAACTCAATATCACCAGCCGCGGGCTTGGAGAGCCGGCGAGGGAAACGCAGTTCCACAGGTATGTTTTGCACCTCACGAAATAGCTATTTTAAAAGGTTTAGGTATTTAGACCAGACACCTTATTCTGAGCCCACAGTGGGCTGCTGTGATACGAGGAACTAGTGCATCATGTAAGAAGGAGTACTGGCCAGAGGGACCGGTACTTCACACTGCTGTCTGAGTTTGTTTTACCAAGCCTGATGTCAGTGTTTTTAAAAGGAAGCTTTAAAGCTGGAGAAGATAGTGTGTGTGGGAAAATCTACAGTCTGGAGGGAAGCATTGGGGTAAGAGATTTTGCTTGCAAGGTGACTGGATTATAGTAAAGAGGTATTGTCACGGGTGAAGGAATAAAAGGCGTTTTAATAATGAAAAGAATAATAAGAATTAATGTCTGGAAGCAGTGGACAAACTCAGTTTACTCATAACCAGGCATTATTTTTTAAGGAACTGTGGGTAAGCTGATTCTTGGGGTTTCACACATCTGAAAGTCTTAAAAATCAGGGAGCAAAACCATAATTCGTTTTTCAGCGAGCACTTGGGCAGTGGGTTCTGCAGCAGTGGAGGTCAGAGTGATTAGGGATGGTTTCACCAAACAGTTGGTTCTCGCTGCTGGAGGTGGGTTTTTTGAAGTGTGAGGCCTTTATTTCCCCTCCTTTAGTGTTGTAGAGATGTGCACGCCCTGAGCATTTGGTGGCTCTGATGGTGCAGGTTGGTCATCCTCTGAGTTTCACTGGGCTTCCAAGCTCAAATGACCTCGCAGTTTGGGACTAGCGGAGTTTCAGTATCCTCAGTGAAGTACATTACTGTGACATAATCAGAGGGAAATCATGTCTGTTGTGTAAAAATAGGAATGTTAATTCTGATTGTAGTGTTTCATGGGTTCTGAGCATTTTGTTGAAGATCAATGTGCACCTCAAGTTATACAATCCTTTAGGAATAGGAATGTTTGAACTATTATAACCACACCGTACTGCTAGCTGGGAAGTGAGAGTGGGGAACTTAATATGCCAACCTGAAATATACAATACAGAATAAGTAGTTGAGGAAGAGAATGTTATCATCTTATTGCAAAATAATGAAACCAAACGTGATTATTTTATGTAACATTCTGTACATTTCCTCCCATGTTGGCACTTGCACAATTTTTGAATGCCACATTAATCTGAATGAAGACACGCCTCTTCTAAAAATGTGCAACCCTGCTTGTTTTTCCTGACATAAAAGAGTTTGGCTTTCTTGTCATACCCTAAGAAGGAGAAAGTCCCAGAAGAACAGCTTCTTATGATTTTTTTTTCTCCTTTCAGAGCACAATGGAAAGATGGATTTAATAACCAGAGCATTAAGCGTGACTGGCTTGTGATGTGGCAGACGGGAGGAAACCTTTGGGTTGCTGAGGGCAGAGAAATAAGAAAATCTGATTTCCTAGGGGTGAGAATGGTAAAGATGTGGGTAAGGACTCTAGGTTGAGTCTAGATCCGTTAGTCTCTGTAGAGGATTCGTAGCTTTTTGCAGGATGTCTCACTGGAGCAAGGCCTCATATTGTTAGAAATCCAAGCTCTAGAGAAGGGATGGTTAGAAGCCTACAGCATGAAGGACAGTAAGTGATGTTGTCCTGCTGGGTCTATGAGGTCAGCAAGCTCTGGAGAGCCGTGCCTGGAGGAGGAAGACCACATCAGCTTGGTGAGGAGCTGGTAGTTGCAACAGAGTTGTGTTCTGAGTAACACGGTGTCTTTCTGCAGTATGATTTTTTTTTTTTAATTATGAAATTCCTACTGCGATAATTACCTAGGATTTTAATTAATGTGGGATTTGCGACCGTGTAAGAGGCTTCTCTTAAAGCCCAGAGCCTGAAACACTGTGCATGGTGCCAGCCATCTGGAGAGGGGAAGGAAGAGGCTGGTGTGCAGCAACGCTTGCGGCACTGGCCAACGCCAGATTACTCACTCATGGTCAGGGCTTGTGCATGAATGGGCAGGAGGACAGAGCAGACATGTTCAAAGTGTCTCCTCTGTGCCCTGTCAAGTTAGAATAACAACAGTCTGTCTGAAGACACGAAACGAAGAGATTTTTAGGCAGCCAGATGCTGTGGTGATCTGGGCCTCCTCACATGTACTCACTGATGTGCGCATTGCACAGTCTTTGGTAAATAGAGTGCTCGGGCCATTCCTGTCTCGTTCAGCCCTCGTGTTACAAAAACTGCAATATTTAATTGAGCAGGAAAGCTGGATGGGACTCTATAAACAGAAATACTGTGGGAGATGGGGAGATGGAGCATGCTACTGGAGCATGCTGTGCTGTCTTAGGGTGGTGGTTCCTGTCAGTGACGATCATCTCATCTTTCTGACGTTCCCTTTCTGGTCTTCCTGACCTTGCAGATACACATGCCCACCGGTTCAGTGTGTTCCAACAGGCTTCAATGTGAGAAATCAGTAACTTTTAGTTCCTATGATCTCCAAGTCAAGTAGCAGCAGAAGGAAATCCCTCTTGTTATTAAAATGTAACTAATGGTTGCTTCTGTCACTTTCACTTTAATGGTGATGCTTGGCCATAGGGAGCTCTGAATGTGCAGACTTAGGGTGATTAGCTACTCTTAGGGTAGAGGGATTTTGGGGGGACTGGTTGCCTGGGGGTTTGTCCTCCCTGGACTGAGGAGCGTGGCTGTGGGTGCTGGGGCTGCCGCTGCCTGCGTGGTGTGCTCGGTCGCTGTAGCCAGCCTGCCTGTCACGGTGCATTTGCTGCGATAGCATCTTGACAGCATGGTCAGAAGGTATTGTTTTCTTTCATAAATTTAAGCCTGGGAGGGAAGTCATGAGGGTTGGAAATCATTAACCTGATAAAGGCCAGGGAATTTCAAAGGATTAGAAGGAAGTGAACAGCTTCTTTCGTTTGAGAAGGGCTGAGGGACAGTTATTTTTACTTTTGTGGACTTGCTGGCAGTTGCTTGGCCTTCTTTCAACATCATCTGCCATCATTGTCTGGGGTTCCCCTGTAAGTGTCTGCTGCCTGAACTACAGGAGCGAGTGTGGTGATGTGACCACGGAAAACCTAGAGCAAAATTCCTGTGCCACCAAAAGGATATGGAGAAACTCACACCTCCCTGCAAGTGGAGTGTCGAGGGTTTGGGGTTTTCTTTCTGTATGAGCTAGGCTGTTGAAAAAATAAAATTCTCAGTACATGGCCAGTTCTAGCAAGGTCAGCATTAATTCTGCATATGGATTTCACAGAATATACCATATATAAACTCATCTATGGATAGTTTGCTCACTGTAGATAGTTTGATCCCTAATCGCTCATCTTTTCTTTTTTGCATTTCTCAGAACGTAAATGAAGTCTTGTGTAAGTACTGTTCATACTCTTTTTTTTTTTTTTTTCCCTGCAGTCCTAATGGAATTAAAGTAAACAGGATTTTGTTTACTCTTAACCTCTGTCTTCAGTTGCATCAGTTATGGTGCTGTGAGGCGTTCATTGTGGCTGCTGAGGCTCCAGACAGGGTTTGGATGGCAGAGGTTTCTTAGGTCTGCCTTTCCTGGGATTTGCAAAGAACCCGTCATTACCTGGATAGAGGCAGTTGTGAGGTTGATATTCAAGAGGTTATTGTGAAGCAGGTTTTAACTGTTCTAAGCATGTGTGTTTTCAGCACAGTACACTTGGAAACCTTCCCTTTAATTTTTATGAATAAGACTAGGATGTGCATGGAATTGGCGTGTTATTTCTGACATGTCTTTATAGGGGAAACTTGGGATTCTTGTGGAGGGAACAGAACTTGATGGATCAACTCCCGAAGGATGCAGTGTACAATCATGGTTGATTTCTGAGAATTTCGGCATTTTGTCATGAGTTTGATTTTTTTTTGATTGATCTTAATTTTTTCAGTTGGCATCAAATGCGAGTAAAGTTTGTAGGAAATGCCAGGTTTTCAGAAAATGCTTTTTTAAGTAATCAACTTGCTTACTACCAAAGCCCTAGAAGATTTGCAGCCAGTATCTGAGGGGAAATGTGTGAGCCAGAGCTTTCAAAATAATACTTGATAAAATCTTGGGTGAGCTTACTGTAACACTGGCTGATATGTGACTACAGGGTTGGACTGCTAGCATCTAACTGAAGTCTAATGTCCTCCATGTGCTGTTGAAAATCTTCAGAAGTGCTTCTACAACTGCATTTTGGGATTTTTCCCAAAGCATCCGCTGAGTGCCTGGATAAAATTAGCTCCAAAGAACATAATCCCTATTGTTCACAGAGGTCATAGGTCCTAATTGTCTGAGTGGCCACGAAAATACTTTGATTCTAAATCAAAGGAAAAGTAAAATAGATAATCTTTTTGGTAGGTTTTTTTTTGCAGACAGAGTAAATGCAAAAGGCTAGACTATAACTTTGCATTTGTGAAAGAGACAAGAAACACTACGTGGTGTCCAGTCCTGAAGGTTTCGAAGGAGAGAGAAATAGGCAGTTCTTTGCCAAAGCTCTGTATTAAGTGAAAGACAGAAGGATGTGATGCCTGCCTTTGGAGCAGCACCTAGGAGGAGTTAGGAAGATGATGTTGGATAAACCAGGGATTTGTGGGGGGAGTGGTGTGGCTGTGTTTTCAAATGGATTCTGAGAACTGCAGTGTCTCTGAGAGGAGCTACGGAGAGTCCAGAAAGGAAGCTCAAGCTGTTATCTAATCCCACAAAGCTACAGAAGCAACTTGATGGTAGCTGAGGAGGAGTAAGAGCTTTAATCTAGTTGACAAGCACATAGTGAACTTCCTAAATGCTTGGGGTTGAAAAGCATGTGTTCCTCATGGCAGAATCGAGGCCATATCATCTGGGGTTTGGAGCAGCAGTCTGGCTGTGAGACATGCTGTGTGTAGTGCCTGCGCTTTAATAGCAATAAAGAGTTGAGAGGTGGCTGCTTACGTTGTAAACTATATGGCAGAAACATATACCTCTATACTCTTCACTTTGCCACAGGGCTGTTAGGGACCATTTTGTTTTGTAAACTATGGGCAGAAGAAAATAGCAGGTACTGATGTAGCCTTTAATAGTAGGGGAGACAAGTTGTATGGAAATGGGTGACTGCAAGCTGAACCCAGAAGAATTCATGCTCAAAGTATGTTTTTAAAGGAGGTTTTTGAAGATGTGTGTGTTTAGACCCACCCACTGTGGCAAGCAGCACTATGGCTTTGCAACTTTGGCTGTCGGGTATGATGGGCATTGCCAGCCTCAACAGAGGGAGAGTGGGAACCAAATGGCAGAAAATGACCTGGGGGTGTTGGTTGACACTCGCCTGAACATGAGCCAGCAGTGTGCCCAGGTGGCCAAGAGGGCCAATGGCATCCTGGCTTGTATCAGGAACGGAGTGGCCGGGAAGACGAGGGAAGTATTTGTCCTCCTGTACTCAACACTGGTGAGGCCACACCTTAAATACTATGTTTAGTTTTGGGCCCCTCACAACAGGAAGGACACTGAGGTGCTGGAGTGTGTCCGGAGAAGGGCAGTGAAGCTGATGAAGGATCTGGGTGGAGCACAAGTCCTGTGAGGAGCAGCTGAAAGAACTGGGTTGTTCAGCCTGGAGAGGAGGAGGCTGAGGGGAGACTCTACCGCTCTCCACAGCTACCTGGAAGGAGGTTGTAGCAAGGTGGAGGTTGGTCTCTTCTCTCAAGTAACTAGCAATAGGACGAGAGGAACCAGTCCCAAATTGCATCAGGGGAGTTTAGATTGGGTACTAGGAAATATTTCTTCACCAAAGGGTTATCAGTCATTGGACAGGCTGCTCAGAGAGGTGGTGGAGACACCATCTCTGGGGGTGTTCAAAAATATGTAGATGTAGCACTCCAGGACATGGTTTAGTTGACATGGTGGTACTGGACAGATGGTTGGAATTGATGATCTTAGTGGTCTTTTCCAAGCTAAAGATTCTGTGATTCTATGTTACTATGAAATATAGTAGCCTGCAATAAACAGGAAAGCTGACCAGTAAAAATGTGATCATATTGAGATTGAAAAAATAAAAAAACAAGATCCATTCCTGTGTGATTTAATCTATGTGATCCTGCTCTAGGCAAGGGAGTTAGACTAGATGATTTTCCAACTCATAAAGTTCTGTGATTCTGTGATTTGTTCTGCAAGCATAGGTGCAGGGGTTTGCTGCAAAGGAAATTGATGGGCATCAGTTCTTAACAACCAGGGCCAAAAATAGTTTGCCATGGTGCTGCAGGATACCTGTGGCAAAAGCTGGGATAAATTCCCCAGGCTCTCCAGTCCAGATGCAGTTTTCCCTCTTGTATTTTGATGGCATATCTAAGTTTTACCTCTTTTCTCGGAGCTACTTCAGGAACATATTTAGGGCATTTGTCAAAAAATTTATGAAAATGCCTAGCTTGGTCTTGTGGCCAGACTGTGTGGTGCTCACAGGGATCTTGCTCCTCTGTTGGCTGTTAAAGGGGGTGCCTGAAGGCCCCTTCCACCTGTTTTTAAATTAGCTCTTTGTGGCACTGGAGGCATCTAGTGAAAGATTGTATTATAAACTCCAGCTCGTCCTCGTGTCTGGGAAGTATCATGTGGACTGGTGACGCCGTATAAATACTAATGAGTGTAAGTTGCTTTGTAAACTCCCAGCACAGGCTAATTGTACATTTGTGTGTGTGTGTGTCTTAGTTGGGTGCTGCACAAGGGCAACTCATTTTAACACTGAGGACACTAAGCTTAAGCAAGGATAATACATTTAAAGACAAGAGTTCATGTCATGCTTTCAGCAGGCAGAACAAACAAGCTGTTACTGTTAAGGCTGAGGAAAGGACCCAAACTCAAAGTCCAAATCAAAACTCACCAGCTGCTGTGAGAAAACAGAGTTTTATTATCGTGGAGTCTATACTGGAGATTTATCACTGTGGTAGATTCAATGCTGAAGTGATTAAGTGCACTTAACTATACCAATTAGAAGGATGAAAGCTATAGGGCAAAAATGAAATGCAATCATCATAAGATTACTCTTCTGCACGATGTGCCAACTGCAACCATGAGAGTTGATTTCCAGCTCACTTTCTAGAAATAAACTTGGCTTATTGAATGTCAAACCTGTTAGGTTGGTATGTTAGGTCTTGTGCTCAGCAGCAAGACACTCTGAGATCACCTTTAAAGCACAAGAAATGTTTTCATTATCACTGTTTTATTTTGTAAGCCTACCATTCATTTCTCAAGAAAAAGGGCTTGTAACCTGAGAGTGCCCGAGATGTTGATCTTCACACAGCTGAATGTTTTGATGGCACTGCCTGTGTGCTTTATGCTGAGGACAGAAAATTGTTTACAGTGTGGCTTGGTCTGGAGCAAGGTTACATGATCTACTAACGCACTTAACCTTCCATGTGAAATTTCTCTTGCTATTTTTAATTCCAAGCGAACTTGATCGCAGCAGGCCCAGCTGGTATGTTTTACACAAATCTCATCTTGGAGTCCCAGACGAGTAATTTTTTTGGAGAGGAGGTTAAACCAGACCCCGCTAGGAGAGGGCATGCAGCTGGCCTGTTGTAACCTGCACAGGAGATAAGGGGCCAGCTAGTCCTTGAGTTCAACTGGAGCGACTTCTCAAGCAGAAGTCGACTTTGGGCAGCAGCAAGATGCTGCAGCTGAGCTGATGAGACATCCCTGCTTAGGGAAGGAGACAAAGAGGTCTCATGTAGGGCTGCACCAATACTAACCTCCCACATTTAGGAGACAGAAGCATCTTCTTGGTAGCACTTGACTTTGTGGATTTATCTGCCTGCTCAGAGTTGGCTCCTGTACCGTGCTGTGTTCATACAGAAATGCCTCTTCATCCCTATATCCGTCTGCCCAGCTCTTTGGGTCAGGAAAGAGGAAGAGTGAAACAACCACAAGAGAATCTCCACAGCAGTAAATTTTGTGTTACATAATCCTAAATCAGATTTCTTTCCAGAAATCCTTGTCAAGAACCTATGGTTTTAAAGTACTCATCCCAGCTGTGTTAGCAGCAGCCCCAAAAGCTATGTAGTCTTGGGGAGTACACCAGCCATGAAGAGCTATCAGCAGCTCCAGGACTACTGAAGGTGTATGGATTTAGGATTTGCCTATAGCTGGGGAGTGATGATTTGGCCTTTGTAACTGTTGGGGCTCTGTATAGCTCCCCTGCCTCCTGTGAGGAGCAGGTAGGAGCTGCCCTGCATGGTATTAGTTAGGTGGACGGAGCTCTCTGAGTCCCTGATTCCAGACCTCAGTCATAATGTACATTATCTTCCCATAAACTACTACACTGAAATATTTTTCCAGAAGTAGGTATCTCTGATAGTTAGAAGCCTTGCTCTTACATTTGTGGCTGGCTTGCATGCATTTGCACTTATGATGGCTTTCTCCATTGCCTTCAGGATCTGCACCACTGCCACGTGAACCACTTCCCGATGCATTCCCTCCTTGCCCTTCCCTTCTGAGGCTGTGTCAGTTGGGCTGTCCTAGCCCAATCTCCTGAAACCATCCTTGCTGGTCCTTTGTCCTTATCTCCATTAGCTTTGGCCTGGTCTCTCTGGCAGCTCAGACCAGCCACCTCCTGTGACCTGCTGTTTTGGTAATAAGAATATCCGGTGAGGTCCAGTTGATGTCTCCATGCACTCCCCTCACAGCCCATTGCTCTCAGGCAAGCTGCAGGTTACTTTGTCTCTGCCAGTTCCTCTCCCTCCCCACGTCTCCTGTTGTAACTAACTTCCTATGGCACCGTCAGATACTTTACTGAAATCCAGATGGTTTAGAGCTACTCGTTTTCCTTGGCTAGAAAACTAGCTATTTTTAATAAAGAGGCACGCCTGGTTTCTTCTGGCATGATTTATTTATTTTGTGTTTTATCCATTTTTTCATTTACCTCCATTGCTTAATTTATTGTTATCTGTAAAATCGCAAAGTTTCACATAGTAATGCTTTGTCAGCAGGGCAGTGGCTTGGGTCTGTGCGCTACATTTGGAAATAGGAGGTGTTCCGGCACAGCTTGGGGAGCTTCATTTTTATTGGGACTATCTTGATGCTGCGCTTGATTTTTTTCAACACAGCTTCTTTCAGTACGATGATTTATGTCTGTTCCCTTCGTCTCGCACTCAGCTACGTCTTGAATGTGTTAAGTTCTTCAAATTATGTCTCTGTTTCAACTGTCACAATACCCCTTTTCTTGCACTTTTATTATTTTTTCCGTCCACATTCCACAGTTTTGCTCCCATATAGTAGTGAAATAAGTATTCACTTTGTTTTGGGGACAGCTGTGTTCTATATCTTGCTGTCTTGTTATTTATTTTGTTGAGGTAATCTGGCTGGTTTGCTGGGTTTATTTTGATATATATTGGTTTTATACAACTCAGTCTGGCTATTAGCAAATAAAATTTTACTTCTGGGCCTTTTGTCCTCTGCCAAAGCAGAGGGGAATCTTTAAACATCCTGGGTCTTGAGGGTGTTACTTGTATGTGGCTGTTGCTGCTTTATTTTAAAGCTGATAGATTGGTGTCTCTGAGGTACAAATGGAATTTAACTTTCCACAGTTGAGAGAAGTCTGCATGGCAGCCCTGGCTTCCTTGAAGCAGTCAGCAAAGCTCCTGCTGTCTCGGAGGAGGCGACTGTGTTACTCTGAGATATTTTTTTTTTTTGATGTTCGGTCTGAGAGAAGAAGGTATTTAGCATGAATAACACCCTCAGCAATCTGAAATAAGTCTGCACATTGGCTGCCTTCCTGTGTTTGTATCAAGAAACTGAGAACTGATAGCAGTGCAGGTTAGACAGCATTAAAGAAAGGCATTTAGTGAGTATTTTGTGTTTAGAAAAGCTGGCTTGTCTAAACCCTAACTGATTTGATCAGTTATCTTCCCATGAGAGTTTTTTTTTGTGTTCTGGAAGTTGCTAGAGAAATGTTCAGTTTTACAAGGTATCGTGAGCTTTCTGACAATGTGACTGATTTTGCATGATATAAGCCAAACTTATATCATGCAAATTTTCAGCTGAGTGATTACTAAATCACTCAGCTGAAAATTTTGGGATGCTTCAAGTGCTCCTCTGCTGCCTTCTAAAACTGAGGCAGATTTAAAATTCCCAATTCTTCTGCAGGCCACATTCAAGCTGGCAATGACTGATTATGGAGCAATACCCTTATTAGGCAGTGGGTTTTGTTTAGGTTTCTGAATAATTACATAGTACCATCTCCCTTGTGTTTGAGGGTCTAGGTCTATAAATACACAGCTCTACAGGGGTTGGGATGTGGAGTCAGTGGTGTGTGGGACAAGTCAGCAGCGTTTGCTACTTTCTTTAGGTAAGGTAGTAATATGGGCTTGAAATAAAATATCCTGTCATATCCTCAAATCTGTTCTTCCCTAGATACAGCAGTGTTCTTCTCAACTGGATGGCAGAAACATATACCTCTATACTCTTCACTTTGCCACAGGGCTGTTAGGGACCATTTTGTTTATTGGTACAAATGAGACCAGCTTCTATCTGGTTACCATCAGAAGACTCAGCAGCTGTAGATGCTGACCCAGCTTGGCTCATCTAGAGGGCAGTTTCTGCCCTAGGGAACACCCAAGGTGGTGGGATCTCAGATCTTCCTATCCAGACAATGACACCTTTGCATCTTTGTAATAGGCCCTCAGAGCCACAGAAGGAGTTTGCTGGTTTAGCCCAGGATGAATACTGGAGACTTAGTTTAAAAACAACCAACCTAATAAAAAAGTAGGCACAGAGAGAATCAGGGAGAGCTTCTCTGGCCATTTTTCTCCCCTCCCCCCAGCCCTCTGTAGATTGCAGTCACCCTCTTTCCAACGCATACTCACGTGACCCTTCCACACAGGCGCAAAAATCAATAATAAACAGTCAATGAATAATGAAAGGCCTGCCAACCAAAATCTCTCTTGTTTAATTTCATGTTTCTTTTCTAATCTAGTGTGACAGAGAAGCATTTAAGGGAGAAGGATGCCAGGAGCAATGAAATTTTATGAAGCCTTTTTTTCACAGACCCTTTTGTTTTAGGAGTGAAGGGACTGGTGGTGTTTGGGGGGGGGGCGAGATGCCCTTGCAGGGCCTCCAGCGACAGACTTTGCAGAGGTCCTGGGCTTAGCCCTTCAGAAACATTCCCCTTGTGTAAGGATCAGAAACCCATTACGTATATGGAGCAAGTAGCCACGTGTCATGTGTAGGACAGTCTCTGCAGTCTCTGGATGTATATTTATCTGTATATGGAAGCAGTACCATATAGCTTTGCCCTTACCGGCTGTTGCTTAGTCCACCCTTTAACTAAGGGCTTTGTCCTCTTCCTTTCCCCATCCCTCCTTAGATTTTTGTCTGCCTTTGGTCTTTAAGGTGAAAATTTGTGTTAAAAGTATCTTCTCTGTTCCAGTTTGTTAGAAGCGTTAGTTTATTTGGGGCAGGTATCTTAAAAACACAGACTGGAATGATATCTGCAGGGCAATGTTTCCGGAAGCAACCATGATAAAACATCACCTAGATGCTTTAGTCAGCCATTAGTTTACTTATTAACATGTGTTTCTGTATATACTCTTTATAATAAGCATAGTAATAACCCAGGGAGTGCTTCGCTAACTGCAAGAAAGTCATTAGATGTCTGATACACAGTGCAACACGTCCATCTACAGTGGCACAATGTCCTACTCGTACGTCAGCGTAGGGCTGTACAGTGCCTCGCGGCCATTGCTTTTGCAGAAAGTTTTGCTGCCAGTTTGGAATAAAAGTTAATATCAACAGGAGACGTGAGAACACCACAAAATAATAATAAATCAAAAATATGCACCAGATCAAACAAATTTGGTTACGGCATGTTTGCCCTCTGTGAATACTGTAGTTTAGCAAGAGGAACACTTGCTGACTCAGATCTTCAATGTGGTTATTAAAATATGGTCTCTCTGGTCTGGGGACAGCAGCACTGCATGGCAGAGGATGGGAAGGGTCAGAAGGTTGAATTCTGTTTGTAGCTTATAGTGAACAAAATAAACTGCATTTTTATTTGCAGAAACCATTAACATTCCTGTTTGGCACGTGGCAAATTCGTTACACAGGATTAATTGAATTTATTTATGAAGAGGATAAGACTGTACTTTCGACTCAGCAGATGTTTATGTTGCAGAGTCACTTCCATTTCCCAGTGGCCGCTGTTCAGATGGGAACAGTCAGATGGGACTTTGGTTCCACGCTGCTGGTCTGTAGACATTTTTTCCCTTGTCCCAGCTAGTTCCCATCTGCTCCTCTCTGTAGCGCCTGAGCTGGGCCCTGCCTGAGCTGGGCCCTGCCGTGTGCCTTGCCTAGGCTGCCCTAAACTCACCTTGCGTTTGGTAAGTTGGCAGAAGGGGGAAAGTCCATGTGCAGTTTCTGCACTAGAGGGCATCCTGTTAAAGAAGCAGGGACAAAGGAGAGGCGGCTGCTGCCCTGGGAAGCCTAGTCTGAGAGAAAAGTTAAGTCTGATTGTATGTCTGAGACCTAATGAAGGGTCGTCATGAGTTTCCAATAGCAGATGCCTGTGCACATGGAGACAGAGCTCCATGCAGAAAACTTGTGAATGTGATGGAGCCCCTTCATGTGCAGGTGGAGACCCTCAAATGTCATTGTATTGCATATTATCTGCAGAGGGGAAGTATCGCATTGAACAGTCACGTGACAGGTAAGAAATGTAGTTGTAAGGCCATCCTACAACTGGTGTGGGTGAAAGGCAAAGTCAAGTCCCACCCACCCTTGACCTTCACAAGTCTGCTTCTGAAATAGTTCTCTAGGTTGCTTTTTACAAGGGCAGGAGAAAGTTGAGGTTCATGAGACCCAGGTCCTGGGCTATAGTAATTTGAAGGAACAGTGGTGACTGACATAAAGCCAGATAATTTTCAACAGGATAAAAAATAAAAGAAACAGGGCTGGGAGACTGATTGTCGACTAAAGTTTTTTCATATTTGTCTTCCTGAAGTAATTACCAGAAAACAAGCTAGACCATGAGTTTGAGACAGTTGTGGGATGAGTGCTGCATCTCTCCACTAGTGCTCCTGCAGACTGTGGACATTAAGCCAGCAGGGACAATTTACATTGAAGTGCCAAGGAGGTGACTGCTACCAGCATTCCTGCCTTTGCTTAACCCACTGCCAAAGCCACGAAGACCACAAAGCATTTAAACTTCACTGCCTGTCATTTTTAAGGCTCTGGGAAACTCATGCTAGTTTGTCCTGGAACATTTTGTTGGCAGCCTGCAGCTCCCCCAAACACGGAGCACCCCTGTGCAGCAGTGGGTTGGGCAGCAGGATGTGAGCAATCCCCAAGCCGCCAGCTGTCCTCCTGCCACACAGCCTACCCACAGCAGAGGTCTGTCTTTGCAAGCTAATGCAGAACATCTCTGCATGTATGGCCCTTTCCTGTTCCACAGTGTGGGGTGCTGCCCAACACCGGGCGGCTCAACCCATACAAAACGCAAAATCATCTTCCTTTCCTGAAGGCTCATGTCTTCTCCAGTTGTTATTAGATAGATCTCATGTGTTATGAGATTTCATATATATCGCGAGAAATATGTTTTGCTGTTGGTTGTGTGTATGTATAAGATAAAGACAGTGGGTTTTTACACATCCGCTCTGAGCCCATAGAGCTGATCCATTCAGGTACCTGTAACTATGGACACTGATACGAGACAAAAAAATGACCCCTTTGATTCAATATCATGTAAATAAAAGAGGAATATGTATGTTGTTCTTTTTTAGCAGTTGATTTTTTTTTTTTTAATCGGGGAATTATCAGGAGAGGAGTCATCTCTTTCCTTCGATGCCTATGTCTGCCTCACTAAAGGAATCATATTGCAGGTTGTTCTTTTATAAATCACTGTTCTATAAATCAAATTGACTGAGCTATAGTTCTGTCCATTCAGTTTCTTCTCTTAGCTTCTTATGTTCTTTCTCAGGACTGAGGCTGGTATTTTTTGTAGCTTGCATAATAGTAGTATTTACAAATACGAATATGTAGGTGTTTGCAGATGCTCAGACAGGTAAAATGGGCTCTTCAGAATCAGGGACATCTGGAATACACATCTCATGTCTGCTTCACTGAGGTTCGGCCCCTGCGTTTATTTCACCGAGACTGGGTCTCAGGAACCCAGTCTTTATACAGCTGGGTATTAAATTCTAGCTCCCTCCCTTTATGTCATCTATCCAGGCAGACCCAAGATAAATCTGAGTGATAAAAGATGAAAAACAGTATTGCAGGTGCAGTTTAGACTAGGTTGCAAAGTGCTGAGTGGGTCTCAGTGTTCTGTATTGCCAGGTGCCCATCTGCTCAGTGGTTACTGAATTGACCTCTGTTGTGTGTGGCTTGTTTCAAGGGAAGGACTACCTTAGCTTAGGAGACTTACAAGGAGGCGTGATAGATATAAGCAATTAGAATACTTAAAATACTTTGCAGACAAAAATTTTTGTAACAGCAATCTCTGCTGTGATGTTTTGCTATGACAGATATTCATAAATGGAATAAAAGTACGTGCTGGTGTCTCTCAAGGCAGCAGCGTAATGAAGATTTTAGAGAGACTTCAGAGACAATGCAAGAAAACAGATTTCTGTGGCTACCAGCAACTCACATTGAATGCCAAGGGTGTAGGGATAGGTGCTGTGTTCCAGTGAGTCATCTCTCACATCCCTTCACGTAATACATACTTCAGCCTTGTCTTCTCTTGTATAAAACCTGGTATAAAATAGCATGTTAACCAGAAAAGAGGCGACTGTTAGAGAATAGCAGTCTTGGTAGACAAGCCCTTGGCTCTTGCTTTGCTCACCGTGTCTTCTAATGCTCAACAGCTATAGCAAGGTCAGTAGAATGAAAAGAATACATGTGAAGAAACTTCCTATGGAAGTACTTTGAATAATTACATTTCTCCGATTATATTGCAACATTTCAAGCAGAGAACACGTAAGTGAACATGAAATATGAGCAGGGCTTACTGCATATTTTGCATGCAAAACAATTTTTCATATGGAAAGGCTAAATAATGCCTGATGTATTTATGTATTTATTTCTCAAGTGTTATCAAATATCCTTTTAGCATCTAATTTTAGTTCTAATTTGTTCTCCAGATAAATGAATAACTTTCACACTCCTCCTCTACTTGGGAATTTGGTTTTCTCTTGCTTCAGCCATGTCACTGTGGCCCCTAACCAAATTGTGAAGCACACGGAGGAACATGGACAATGATACCAGAAGGATTCAAAATCCACATATCACTTAATTTCTGCAATTTTAAACAGGAATTTATGTGAAAAGCTTTTGGCATCTAGTTCTGTTGGGAGAGTGAGAACATAAAGCTTCCTTTCTATGCTTGCATCCTTTGTGCTACCCTTGCAGAGGCATCACAGATAATGTAAAAATTGCATCTTTGCTAGTGTACATTTGAATTTCTTTTGCTTGGGCTTGGAACTAGGCTGTCTGCTTTCCTGGGAAAGGTCCTTTGATTGAAAATAAATAGGCAGGATGGATGGGGTTTAATGGTCATGGAAGTTAATTTCTAGTGCTCAGATGTATGAGTTCAGTGTCCTACAGGGGAGAGTGGGAAGTGGTGCTCAATAATCTGGAGACAGGCATCCAGAGATGACTGAGAAGCAGTCTTCATTGACAAAACAATGATTTTTCTCTTTCTCCCTCATGTGATGTAATTAATACCCTCTTGCTGTACAGCTGTGAAGTCAGTGAAGGCAAAATCCTGACATTTTCACTCTAAAGGCAGATAAATCCCAGGCTGTTACATAGCTCTGACATGAGAGTATGGTGAGTAAAACCCAGCTGAATCATGGTTAGATTTCATTCAGCATGAAAACTCTTGCATTTGAAAGCTCCTATGTGAAACACCTCATCTTTCTTACCCACCTGACTTGTGCTGCAAAACCAGCTATACATCTGGACAGATGTGGCAACACGGAGTGATCGCAATTAGCTCAGACACTGTTTTCCATAGAGTGATTTTGCATGGTTCTGGTAGTGACCTCCATCCTTCAAGCAGGTCTGAGGGGTGGGTTGACTGCTCTGCTGTTAGGCCAGCAGACCTTTGGGGGTTAGTTACCCCAGATAGGGAGAACAGTGAGGACAGGCGTTCATGCTGAAAAAGCACTTAACACCTGAGCTGCAGCCAGAAATACCTGTTGTAAGTCTTGCTTTTGCTTCTGCAGAGTGTTGCATAACTGGAGTAAGCATGACGGATTACAGTGCTACCTTGGGAAGAGGGTCTCCTGTTCAAACATAGTGTGATGTGCGGTGAAAACTTCTTTGAGTTACTCTGTAAATCACTGAACAGTTTCCTGTTACCTGTAAAACAGAGTTTTGAATGTTTCAAGCAATATAGGGCTTTTGGTGTGTGCTAGGAGGCTGTGCTACAGAAGCTGTGGAAAACATTGAAACCTCAGTGGTGGAGTCACTCATGGCATTTCTAGAGGTGTTTTGTGGGAGGTGGGAGGTCAGTTACTCCTTTGGAAGGGTTTTTTTGTTTGTTTGCTTTTTTTTTCTGACAATAAGTAATACCAGATGCAGCAATGATGTGTAGTAATTGTTAATGAGTGGGTGTCAGTAGTAATGTGCCTCTCCTTCATCTGTAATTTAATTTCACATGCAAGCTTGCCCTTTGGCTTTCCTTTTGCTTTCCTCTTTGGGATAGTCTTACTATGATTCCAACTTGGAGTTTTGCTAGTTCAGCATCATAAAATCATAGAATCAAATCACAGGCTGTTTTGGGTTGGATGAGACCTCAAAAGATCATCTAGTTCCAACACCCTGCCATGAGCAGGGACACCCTCAGCTAGAACAGGTTTTCCAAAGCTTCATTGAACCTTGTTTTGAACACTGCCAGGGTGGGGGCTTCCACCACTTCCCTGGGCAACCTGTTCCAGTGACTCACCACCCTCATAGTGAAGACTTTCTTCCTAATGTCTAATCTAAACCAGCCCTCTTTCAGCTTAAAGCCATTATCCCTTGTTCGATCCACTCCCTTATGAACAGTCCCTTTCCCACTTCCCTGTGTGACTCCTTTCATAGTGACTGTTGTGAGTAAATCACATGCTCAATGAAAGCCTGTTTTCTTGCACAGTTATAAATTTCTCCTGTGTTTTAGGAAATGTGTGTTTTGTTCTACATACACATACAGTATCCCATCTCCTCTAACTCTTACATGACCTAGACAATACCAATTTTTTTAATCTTACAATTTTTAGTTTTACTGCTACATCTCACTGTACAATCATTTTTTGATAGAATGGTAGTGCTCATGTAGTGTGGGTGAACTACAATATATAAAAGAGATTATATAGTTCATACTCTTTGTCATTCCTAACATTGTGTTTGTTTGGCTGGTTTGGGTTTGTTTGGGGTTTTTTACTTACTGGGGTTTCTTTTACTTGTTGGGTTTTTGGGGTTTTTTTGTTCTGGCTGCAGCTGCTCATGGAGGGCGCGGGTTCTGTTGAGCTGAATACAGGGGTGCTTAGATTTTCTGCTCAATCTGTTGCTCTGTATGGGGAAAGAGAAAAATGTAGTCGTTGTGTTTTAAATTTAGTAACTTCTAGTAATTTTCAATGATTACTAAGCCCACTTTTCCAATTATAAATAAACCACATTGTTTAAAAATATTTTTGACTAGACTGAGTTCTGCCCCAAAATTGGAACAGGCTGAGCAGAGTTTGGGAAAGAAATTATGGTCAAGCGTTTGCGTTCTTAACGGTAAATGGAAACAGAAGGGCATTGACTGACCAGAAGCTTTAATTTTGTAGCTCTTGTAGCTAATGGAAAACATTATTTACTAAAAATGTCATCAGGTTTAGTTTGTCATGTTTCAGAAGTTCCTCTGGAGCTCTGGGGTGGTAGAAATCTCAGGGCAACCTGAAGAGCACTGAAAGCTTGATGTTAGGTGTCCTCTGGTGCTATCAAAAGAGGTAACCCTACACGTTGTATGATGTAGGTATTTGATGAGTTTTTCCATTACTAATTTTCGCTAAAACCAAGATTAAAGACCTTTTTACACACTGCTTGCTACTTCTTCAGGAGATTGTCAAACCGTAGGTGTGTTTGAAGAATCCTACTTCTCTACCTTAAATCAGTATATAGGGCTTTATTTTTGGTTAACAGAATTTTACCAGATATTTTTCATCTTTATGCCATTGTTTTTTTAATAGCTTTTCACTTTCAACATTAACCAGAAACAGAAACTGAAGAAGGAATCACTGTTATTTTTCTCTTTATTTGCTAGTAAGTGAGAAGCTCGAGAGCTTTTATGCATGTTTGTAACCGTGTGTGAATTCCATTCTGGTGTAGAGAAACCATTAATAGTTGTTACTTGTGTTCTGGTTCACAGTGTTTCTATCTCGGCACAGATATGATACTTCATGGACAGTCAGGGCCAGAGGAGATTTTTCTGGCACAGCAAGGTACCGTTTCAACAGCTTTTCCATACAGCTGTGGCAGTTGTTTTCTGCTGGTGAGGCCCCTGACTTCAGAAAGTCTCCCTGTGCAACTAGACAGAAACCAACTACGCTCATGAGATGAGATGGATTTCTGCTCTGTGAACAGATAGGTTTACCAAGGAATCTAATTGCAAAAATAACTGTGGAAGTGCAATTGCTTTTCTAATTTAATGCCCTGTTAATACTGCCATGGAACATAGGTGTCCCTGGAGGTCCGTGGACATGGACACAAATGTCCTCTCCTCCTCAAAGTACAGCAGGTACTTGAAGAAGGTCCAGCATGTGGCTGTGTAAGGTCTAGACAAAGGCACAGATTCTGTTTTCTGCAGACGGTTTCTGTCAGGTGAGCTGTATTCTCTATGAGAAATCCTGTTCTTTCCATGTGGCAAACCGTGGTGTCAGCAGGGGAGCAAATGCTGTAGCATCAGACATGGTCCATGATTCTACCTCCCTTGAGCCAGGTTTAGAAACCAGCGTGTTTGTAACTGCCTTTAGCCTTTTTATGGAGTTGAAAGAAAATACTTACTACAGGTTGGACCATTGTATGTTTTGATTACTGCTTGGGTTTTTTACACAACTTATTTAATTCTAGGGTGACATTATCCTGTTATATTTTTTCTGACCTGCTCACAGTGATATCAGTAAATGATTTCTGCCTTCTGTAGGTAAAAGGACATGGCAACATGGATAAAAGTACGTTTTCACATTTAGTCATATATTTGTGGTTTGCACCTGAGCTGTGTGTGCTTTTGAATAATTTTGTGTTAGAAGTAACAGCATAACTTTCATTATTTCACATGCAGCGTATCCCCACTTGTTTTAGTGGAAAGAACTCCCAAGTGAAAAATTTTGACAGTGAGCAAAGCCAAAGCAGTAATTCAGCTGAAGGAAGACATGTAGGAATTTAATGGAAATTTATTTGCAGTAATATTTCCCATTTTTCTCCTAGCTTCACACAGTAAGATACATTTAGTCAATACTATATCTTACTACATACAAGATTTCTAAGTGCAGTCAAGAGATTCATGAGGTTTTCCATTATGTTGCAGGAACACTTTTGTACAAAAGTGCAAAGCACTGAGTGGGGAAGTGAGGAATGGTTTGTGATTGTGACCGAAATTGTCTGCCCGGGCTCAGAATCACAGAATCACAAGTTTGGAAAAGACAATTAAGATCATTGAGTCCAACCAAACCTGTCTTCTCCTAACCCATATCCCTAAGCACCTCATCTACTGGTCTTTTAAATACATCCAGGAATGGTGACTTAACTGCCTCCCTGGGCAGCCTGTTCCATATACTGATAACTCTTTTCAACTTGTAGGGGAGCTTCATAGCCTTGGCATTTATAGAAAGCCTAATTTACAAAACCATCAAGTTTGAACCTGACACTTCAGACCAGACATCTGCCCTTCCTCATTGTGGACACAAAACACACTGCCCTTTATTTATCAGTGCTACGGGGGAAAAGGGGGAATGAACTCATTAGAGGTGTTATTCCAAAGAATCGCTGTTTATGCCAAGTTTTTGTTACTGCATTTTTTATAGCTGCAGCTTTTTATTATTGTTGAGATTGTAAATGAAGAGCTGTGGACATTTGCTAGTGGGAAACAATTGTTTGTTTGTTTTTTTTTTTTAATCTGGTGCTGTTCTGAATCATACTTCCTTGTAAGGGGTTGAAATATTATGGAAATGACGAGTAAGAACATTTGTCTTAAGATATGTTGTGCTGCATTCTTAGCCATGGATTTAAAAAGAAATTGTCTGCTGAGGAAAAAATGTTGGTCATGTTCCAGTTTCACAACAAAAAGTGGGGACAGGGTCAGATACTCTCTGGTTGGGCTGAGAAGGAAAAATGTGGAGAGGTTGGGTAAAAGTCATTTGATGGAGAGCCAAAGGAGTCCAGCTGCATATCTTCCATAAGGGAAAAAAAAAAGAGGCTTTCTCGGTGTTTATGAAAGTTGGTTCGACTCTATAATCAGAAAATGAGATTTGATAGATGAAGGTGTCAAGAACTCTGACTAGATTAATTCTACTTTTATTTAAACTTTTTTTTTAATATTGTTCTTTTGTGTCTTAGCTGTTTTGTGTACTGAGGTCATGAGACAGAGAATTAAGTTAATCTGAGGGCAGAAGGAGATACATACTGAGATCCTACTGAAATGAAAGAAGCTTTGAGTGATGTTGTGGAGTTTCTGCACACAAAACCAAAACACAATGAAACAATGCAAGAAAAGACATGGCATCGTTTGGAAGTGGGTCGGGCTGGGCTGGACTGTGAGTGCTGGTGGCTGCATCTGGGGACGTAAGGCACTCCGTTTCACATCTCTAGGCCTCTGGGTCAGTTGAATTGGCCAGAGCACGGTCCTGTTGGGGAAAAAGCTTTGATGGAAGCCTGACTTACAGTGATCTGAGGTGAAAAATTAGGTTGAATCAAATAGGGTCAAGTCTCTAGTCTGTCCTACCTCAGACCAGTGCTCTGACCAGGGGGACTAGGAGGGACTCCTCCTCCTCCCTGGCCTGCAAGCCAGGACAAAGTGTCTCACTCCCAGACAAAGTGTCATTGAAGTTGATCTGCTTCCATGAAATAACATTGATACAGTTGGAAAGGCTGCCAGCAGAAAAATCCTTCTTCACTCTTCTAGGGAGCCAGTGAATAGGAGGCTACTGAGAGATATTAGCATTAGTCTTATAAACCTGTCATAGGGTAATTTATGCTTTCCTCTCTGTGCAGGCTACAGCTTTCCTGCTGTAAGGGTTGTGAGAAGGCATAGAGTGGTCCTGAACCGAAGGGAGAACAGAGCTGCTGTGAAATCCTGTTCTCATACAAATGCTGAGAAAGGTTACTTGAAAAATGTGGAGAAGAAAAATAGCAGTGACTGTTACAGATAAGAAGTCTAATTCTTAAGAGGACATAAGCTTTGCCACATGTTAAAAAAACTTTTAAAAAAGAGTCCTTAAAAAAATATTTGGAAATATAAGTGGGATTTCTTTGAAACAGTGAAGCCTGCAGTGTTGTCTGTATGGCCATCACCATGTTCCCTTCCCTCTTGGAGATCTGTGAGTTTGTGCAGGGAAAGAAAAAAGTTCAAATTCTTCTTCACTGTTTGTGTGTCTTTTTTTTCCCCTTTCTTTTTCTCTTTTATTTTTTTTTCTCTTTCTTTTGGTCAAATACATCCATAAGCTTCAGACACTTGTTTAAATGTAATGCTGAGGGGTGTCTGTCCTTTTTCAGTTTTTCTTGAATTCACAGGTAAGGTCAAGCTTGGTTGTTTACTCGTGAGCCTTTTGGGGTTTATTAAGATCTAGTCTTCATTCTCCACTTGAGTTCATGTCTCTGTGCTTGGCCATGTGGTCAGAATGTGTAAAATCTGCCTTGCTGCAGTGCAGCCAGAGAGCATTGCTCCTCATCACTGCAGCCACTTCTCGGAGTTTGCTCATGGTTGAGGGTGGATGCATTTTCTTCCAGCTGCTGGAGTCCCGGGGATGTTACAATGCAGTATTGTTCCTGGCACGGAGCGATGAACGTGATCTGTACTGTGGGAGAATTCCTCTGACAGCCGTGCTGGTTGGAGGAGGTTTGGTTTTGATACTGTTGTCAGTCACAGGATCTGACTGCGGCAGCCGTGACCACACGGAGCGGGACAGATGACACCCCCTGTCATTATTACTCCATTAACCTCCTCCCAAGTCCTGCCGTTCTTGTGCTTGCACCTCAGTCTGTCCCGACTGTCTCTCCTCTGCCGTGTATTTTGACTGCCAGGTCTCTGACTTCTCATCAGAGCCCAGCCCTTGGGGCAGAGCTCTCCGCTGTAGTCTCACGAAGACGTTAGACAAAATGGTGTTGCGAGCACACCCCTGTAGCGGTGAAAGCCGTGGCTAACCTGGGAAATGACCCTGGTCTGACATGTGGATCACTGCCAGCTGCAATCCAGCGATACTTAGCTGAGGTTTTCCACTACTTGCTGGAAAGGGCTCCGTATTGCATGCCGTGGTGACACTAGGCAGTGTCTTGCATAGTGCTTTCATTGGCCTGTTGTTCCTCAGGCACAGCTTTTGCTGTCGTCTGAGTCCTGTGAAGGTGTGTTTTAATAAGAACAACTCATGGGTAGTTTTTTTCATAAATGGTCTGGACTCAGGACTAGAAGGTGTCTTAAATAAATTTGCAGATGACACCAAACTGGGAGGAGCTGTTGACTCTGTTGAGGGTGGAGTAGCCTTACAGAGACCTGGACAGATTAGAGAGCTGGACAATCACCAACAGCAAGGAGTTTAACAAGGGAAAGTGCCAGATTTTTTGCCTGGGAAAGGGCAACACACAGACTGGGAGATCAGATGCTGGAGGCCAGCCAAGCTGAGAGAGATTTGGGGGTCTCGGTCAGCAGCAAGTTAAACATGAGCCAGCAGTATGCCTCACCATCCAGGAGAGCTAACTCCTGGAGTGCATCAAGCCCAGCATTGACAGCTGGTCCAGGGAGGTGATTGTCCTGCTTTACACTGTGCTAGTGCAGCCTCACCTTGAGCATTGTGGGCAGTTTCGGGTGCCACTGCAAAAAAGGGATGTGAAACTATTGGTGGGCAACAAGGATGGTGAAGGGTCTGGGGGGGAACACTTATGAGGAGAGGCTGAAGTCCCTTGCTTTGTTCAGCCTGGAAAAGAGGAGTCTGAGGGAGACCTCATCACAGTCTGTGGCTTACTGACAAGGGGGAGTGAAGGGGCAGGCACTGATCTCCTCTCTTGGGTAACAAATGATATGACCCAAGGGAAGGCCATGAAGCTGCGACTGGGGAGGTTTAGGTTGGATATTAGAGTTTCTGTACTGAGAGGGTGTTTGGGCACTGGAACAGGCTTCCCAGGGAAGTGGTCACAGCACTGAGCTTGACTGAGCTCAAGAAGTGCCTGAACGATGCACTCAGTCACAGGCTCTGACTTGGATGGTCCTGTGTGAGCCAGGAGCTGGACTTGATAATCCTTATGGGTCCCTTCCAACTCGGGATCTTCTGTGATTTTATGATGTTTTTAGCTCCCAAACAAAGCAAAATCAAGGATTTGAAAAAACTGGGTTAGTCAAGTCCCCTCCAGATCAGTGGAGGTTGGTTACAAGGCATGCAAGGAGGGTCACAATGCGAGCAGTTTTTTTGGGGTAGGGTGAGTGATGGTCATTGATGGGGAATCTCATGTCCCCGGCAGAGCAGGTATTTGCCCCCTGTTCCTTGAGTGGTCACAAGTTCCTTGTATCAGTCAGAGGAAGGCTGTGTCTGGTCTAGAGATGAGTGAGAGATAGGAGGAAGACTTCAGCAAGGCTTCAGTCTCTTCTGCATAGTAAGTACTTCTGCAAGTACTGCAGAAACCCATCTCTCTAGAGAACATGGATTTGACAGTCCTTCTGGCAGGGTCTGAAGCTTTCAAACTGAAACTATACTGGAGCTCTTGGGAAGCTTGCAAGCTCCTCTTGCCCAGGATCAGATTCTGGAGGAAGGTGAAGCACCAGAAGGCTCTCTGCACTCTGCTGTCAGCATTTTCCTGCCAGTTGTGCAGGTTGTAGAGAGAGATATCTTGAGAGTTGTGGGATGGAAGTGGAAAGAGAAATCGTTTTGGGTGCAGGAACAATTAGACGAGACTCTTACAGGGCAAAAGCCTTCCAAAGGTCCTGCTGGCAGCTTGAAAAACCTCAAATGCAGTGATGGACAGGATTCTTTTTTGTGCATGAGTAGACTTGGAAAAATTACAGAAGCCTGAGAAATATTTGGCTGTTAAGGCTGAGTTTCAATTTGAGGTTAATTCCAAATGCATGTGCAGAAAAATCCTTGTTATTTTGATTTTAGAAAAGGGAAGGCAAAAAAAAAAAAAAGTTGTATGGGCATCTGCTTTAAGTCACATTAAATAAATAAATTGTGCATGTTGTTATTTGCCTTATTTTCATCTAGGGGACCTCTGGCTGAGATGGAAGGGGATGCAATCAGGAGATTGCAAGGCATGATGGAGTTGGGGCCAGGAGGGTCAGGGTCCTTTGAGGTGGACTGGCTACACTAACTGGATTTGCATTGGGGCCCAGTGGCAGGACAGGAGGCAACAGGCACATGCTGAAACGCAGGAAATTTTGTCCAAACGTGAGAAAGCACTTCTTTACTCTGAGAGTGTCAGGCACTGGAGCAGTTTGCCGGCAGAGGCTGTGCAGTCTCCATCCTTGGAGACATTCAAAACCCAGGTGGCTGTGACCATGAGAGTCTGCTGCAGCTCGCCCTGCTTGAGCAGGGGCTTGGACTTCCTTGCAACCTGTGCTTCTGCATGGAGATTTAGGAGAGACTTAAAGCAGAGAGTATGGAGCAAGGCAGAGGAGAGGGGAGAAGGTTTTTTTTGCCAAGTGCTTGAGAAGAGGTGGGTCTTGCTGTTGTATTGGAAAGGGCTGAGTAGGGTGAGGACAGGTACAGCAAAGCTCTGGGCTAGGAAGCACTGGGCAGGTCTGGGAAGAGGAGGGCTGGGACCTGAGCCGGAACCACCTTGCTCTGTTTCATCTAACTTGAGTTTTGGCTTGAGTAAAGATTTATGGGCATGACTGTCTTGCTCTGGTTGAACCGTTCTGAGAGAGTGATTTATCACTTCACTGTGACTTTTTGCAAGGAGGCTGCCTGCACTGTCCATCACGTGGTCCTGTAAGGTTTTACTTGATTTGGTTTTGCTTTGTGTTTACCACTGGAGACATAATGGTCCTTGTCTGTTATAAACCAGTGAAGCACTCTGTTTTACACTGGCAATATTAATAACAACAGAAAGCAAGAACAATTAAGAAGACAGATTTTTTAAAAAAAATAATTGCTTTAACTCAGCTTGCAAACTAGGAAATTACCCTTTCAGAAAGCTCCTGCCCCGGAGACATCTCCTGGCTCTGTAGCTGAGTACATATGAATGTACTGCACTTTGCAGCAGAGCTGAACTACTGCTGCGGCTGCTGCAAGTAAGATATTCCAGTTCCCTTTTGGCTTCCACGGTGAGCACGCAGCGTGTGTCTCTCCGCTGCCTGCGTCAGCACGGGCCCTTATCGAAGGACACGTAGGGCACATTTCAACAAGTGACTTTTTAAAACCCTGTATGTCATTCAGAGCAGAAGAAGATTTACTGGCATTTCTTATAAGCGGCTGTTATCTAACCAGCTGCATTTAAATTGATGTTAATTCGAGCCAGTAAATAAGAATGAAAAGTCGTTGAAGAATTAGTTTGCTGATGAAATACAAATTCACGTATGTGTTATTTACATTTGCATCTGTAATGCGGGGCTGAAGTTGCACTGAGTGAACTTTTTTTCTAAAATATATTCTGTAAAAATAATTGCTCTGGTAAGAAGCAATTACTGCGTACAAAGAAAGCAGTGTTCCAGAAGAGTCTTAACTCTCTGCACAGACATGAGAAAGATATTTGGATTAAGGGGCATGTTGAGCATGTGATCAAGAGATAGTGGGACTTTCCACTGAGGTCTTGTCCCTGGGACCTGACACAGCGTGCCAGGGGAGGGAGGCTGTGTGTTCATAGCCGGACACTTGATATCACATAGCCTTTTCTTATTAAAGTACTTAACCCTTTGCTTTTCCCTGCCTGTCAGGGCTTGCACCGATTTCAGTCAAACACACAATTAGCAACAAGAAAAATAACGAAGCCTGAAAGTCTGTTTTCTTAGGGATTTTAATAAAAAAAAGATGAAACTGCTTGCACAGGATGGATTTCTCATGCTGTTGGACTAAAGTTTAAAGGACCCACAGGCCTCTGCCCAGGGGGTGTCCACAGGGCTGCGTAGACAGCCTTGATCAACCCAAGGAACGCAGGAGGCGAGTTGCTCCTTGTGCTTGAGGTTGTGTTTTGGCCAACCACCAAACCATCTTCTGTGAAGGATAAGTGGTGTCAAACACTACTTGCCAGCAGTGTAAACAGGGACAGAGGCTAAAGTGGGTACATAATGTTGACTGACAACAAATAGAGCTAAGCAGAGCCCATAGCTGTCTAAGGCTGATGGGTTTCATGAAGCATCATCGAGGCACGCACAGAGGCCATCTGCCTTTGCTGCAGGCTGAGCAGAGCTGTATGCACATGCTCTACAGGAAGCTGAAGCACATCGGTCTGATGTGACAACCGTTTAAGTGGCTTTAAGTAAACAAATCAGGTATGTCAAAAAGGGCCACAAACCCTTTGACTTGAAGTAAGATGTGCATCTCCATGCTTAAATTTGTTAGGAGGAGGAATGTCTCCCAAGGCAGGTGAGACTTGCTCTTTGGTGAACTATCACCTTTTGATTTTCTCAGCTTCGTGTATCTGCAAATGCTGTGCTCAGCATGACCTTTCTGCCTGTGCTGATGAAGTTGATAAACTTTGTGTGCCATCCACAAGCCCTTGAATCTTTCACGATACTGCCACCAGTGCTTCCAAGTCTCGAGATATTGCTGCTGAGATATCGCTGCTGTAATGGAGATTTATGTAGCTATGAAAAGGGGGTCTCTCAGCCAACAACTGCTGTTTGGGTGACTTGACTTGTGGGGAACTTGTGGCCATAGCAAGTTTGTATCAGTCATAGCAATAGTAGGTTTGGGGTACAGGGATCTACTTTTCCTTCCTTGGAAGTATGGAGCCTTAGATCACAACATAGCTTTCTCCTTTTCCTGTACTTCCCCTAAAACTCCCAGACACAGAACAGGCATTTTCACATGTGTGTAGATGTCCACATCTGAGCTGCTTAAGCTTGAGTCTGTGTGAACTCTGTAGTCAGTGGAGAGAAACAGGCACTGCTGGGGTTGGCAGCTGCTGAACTGACAACAAAAACATTTGAAAGCTCCGTGCTCTGTAATCAGGCTGATGAGGACTTTTCCTGGGATGGGTGCTAAGGAGTTTGGGAGCTGTAACCCCCATGTCTCCATTCCCTCCTCACAGTACTGGAACAGATCAGCTCTGTGAGTACCACCACCTACCTCTCCAGGGGAGGAGCCAGGAAGGGGCCTATAAGCACCCTGGCCCTGGGTGGTGTGGTCTTCTCAGGGGGAGAGCCATAGCTAGTATTAAGATACTGAGAAATCTGAATAATGTTAATGTCTGATCATTTAATTGCTGCTGAGTTGCTGTGACACTGATCGTGCCCATCTGGATGTTTCTACCATGGTGTTTGTAGATTGGCTATGACCAGGCAGAAGGTGTAAGCTGGAGTCACCAAGTTTTCTTTGTGTTTTGGCAGCACGGTGCTTTGCTGTGAGAGGAACCCTGTGAACCATTAAGTGCTGTGAGCTCCTAGTAAAGGTCTGATGTTCCCACATGAGTTCCCACATGAAGTTGGACATGGGGGGTTCTCCAGTCTTCCTTTGTGACTTGCACCTGGTGGGGAGGATGTTGGTGCAGTTGAATCTGTTGTTAAGGAGGGCAGTTGCCATGACCCTTTACACTCTTACTTTCTTCTACCTACACAGGTAAGCCTGCCATGCTGTGGCTAAATGCTTGAAGTTTTCTCTAGTGCTTTGTTTAGTAGAACATTTCCAAGGTGTCTGTCAAGTTTAAGAGCCTACATCTCCTAAAAGGCGGTGGGACTACACTTAAGTGCTTTGGTGGAGCCTTCCTCTTCACAAACATTTGTTCCTCATGCTGGCCTTTTTCCAGATAAGCCTTTTTTTCAATTTGAAGAACAGTGCATTTGCAGAACAGGTTTAACTCTTCTGCTATTGAGTGTTGAGCAAATGAGACTTCAGGATGGCTGCCTGAAGCCTGCAGTCCGAGTCTTGTTGTTGGATATCTGTGCCTGCAGCAACCCAACACTGATCCTTAAGCAGCAGGTTCAGAAGGACATATTGCTTGCATTGTTTTCTTGACTCTTAGAAGCTAATCTTTCTCAAGAAAAGCTACGATAATCTAGTTATCCAAGTTTTTACTAAATTTGGGGTGTTATTCTGAAAGAAGTATTACATCTCTAATCTGCTGGGGTGGTACCATGGGGAAGCTGGGTGGAAGCCACAGAAAGAGGGTCTTCCCACCCTCAAAATGCTGTGCCTTGGGAAAACTGAAATCCTTAAATGGCTACAGATTTGTCCAGTGGAACTAATGAAACAGTTTCCAGTGGACTTGGTTTCCCCACTGTCTCCAGAACTGTATTATATCTATGTCTGCAATGTCAGTTGATCCACTGTTAGCACACAAGTATCCACATGGGATAATAAAATGCTTGGCTGATGTTTTTCCTGCAGCTGTATTATGGATTCTTTTTTGTTTCCTAGGGAGCGTGCTCAACACAGCACTCCCACATCCAGCTGGGGCCTTCAGAAGTTACCTCTTCCCTATCTAATTCCTTGCTGTCACAAGGCACAGGGGATAAATTTGTTTCTCCTATCCCTTTGAGAAGTTGGGTTGACATAGCTGACCAGTTCCTGAGTTACTGTCAGGGACACACAGTGCATCTTTGTTTGAACAGCTAAATTCCTTGGATACCTTTGTAGACTTTTTTTGTGGGTATTCCCTCACAGGCTTAGAAGTCCTTCTTAGGTTTTCCTGTGTGCATGATGAAATAATTTCTATTAATAATGTCAGATTTAACTTTCTTACTGTGTTTACTCAGACTGAGAAGTAATTTAAATTTGATCGTCCCCTCTCAACAATCAAATTTGCTCCTAACCGTGAAGTACTGGCATTAGATCAGACATTATTAATGTGGATTGTAATGCAGTGTTGGCAATGTTTAGTACTGTTCTAAATCTCTCAGACTTATTTTTTATGCATATAAATTGGATATTTGTATTTTTTTCTGGGGCACACATGTTTCTTCTGGTGCCAGTTTGCGTGCAGAGTATTATGCGTCAGCCTTAATCCTAATCTGTGGTCCCCTCACAGTTTAATAAAAAATGATGATAGTTTGTTTATAATCTGTTTTTTAATTTTTTATCCAGCTCTGTTCCCTCTGATATTTGAGGCTTTCATGTGTATGTTACGTGCAGTCATGTGGTGTAGATTCTTGGAAATTACCCTGATAGAAGGATGCAAAAAAACCCCAACCCACAAGCCAAAATATTTCAGGTATTTCTCTCTGTGTAGAAAAGATGCACACTTTTTCTTCTTCTGGTATTTTATTATTTTAAAAAATATTTAAATAGATGGCTATTTAAATGCATTTAATTTAATCACAGTGCTGATCAGTTACTTCTTTTGCTTTTAAGTTCTCCTTGGATCACATCAAAAGGCAGCGTGTTCTGCTGGTACTTTTTTCAGATGCAGTATTTCATTTCATCACACAATTGCATGTGTTTGGGACAAAAACTGCTCTCAGAATTTAACAAAGCTATTACACTGTTATACAGTATATACAAGCTTATAATCTGTTGGGCCATGGGGCTTGGTGTTATGCAATAAATAATGCATTTTATTTGGTTTTGATAGACCATTTGCACACAGCAGGTAGATTGTCACACTGTGTTGGTAACTTAGATATTTGTGGATAAATAGCTTTATGTTTAAAATGAAACCAACCAAACTGAAAAACCAACCAACAGAAGCAAACAAAACAGGTGAATCATCACCCTGATCTTTTGTCAGTACTGTACAGAAGGTGAGCTATACTGTGCCACTTCTAAAATAGTATTATCTTACGTTCCAGTCTCATGCTAGATATTGGAAGATTAGCAGTTGTTGAAAATGGAAGATTTGTTCGGTGTTGTCTGTTGCAGGGCATAGGAATATCTTTCTCTTCTGGTGCTCCTTGTTACTAGGCCGCAGGTATACAGGTAGAGGCCAGGGACTGCTACCAGAGAACTAGCAGATGCTCTGTTTCTTAGCATCTCTAGGCTCTGCCACATACAGAAGTTCCTGGTTCCCATGAGAAGACAGGGAACCAAGATTTGGGTTTTGCTCAAGATCACGAGAAAGAGCAAACACCCATCCCTGGGAAGAGAGCTAGACACCTGCCTGGGATCCAGAATCTCAGCTTTACCCTAAAATTAAGTACTTAAACTCGGCTAATCTGTTCCTGTTTTCTTTCTTGTAAGCAATATTCTTTACATACAGCTTTTCATGTCTAATACTCTAATTCATTTCATAACTGCTGGAGCTTCATGTCCATTAGATGTGCCCCAGAATAGTGGTCTGGGAGAGGCAGAACACAGAACTTCCTCTGTTAATTGCTGAGCATCTCCTCTGAGCTACGCCTTGCTGAATGACTTGCAGTAATCATCTGCAGAGCAGTGGCAAAGCTAAGATCTTTGTTACAACTGAAGCTGAAATACGTTACAGTCATGTAGTGATTGGATATTGCAGTTCATTATATATCTTTTTTTTTTTTTTTTAAAAAGCAATTGATCTTTTGAACTTCATCTCTCAGATAAGGACCAACACAGACATAAAAAGTTTTGTTGGTGGGCAAAATTACTTGGTTTTAAGTCTTACTTGTCATTTGTGTATATGTGTGCATGCATATGTTGACTCAAAATCCTAAGCATTGTGCTAGGCATTCGCTGGCTAAAAATGCTGCAGAAGGATTTGTTCATGAAATGGGGTAGCATAAATGAAATATGGACAATACAGAAACATTGGGAAATTCAGTACAACGTAGAATATACAACAACAACAGTCATTATAATAATACATAAATAATCCATCAGTCAGTAAATTATTCTGGTCTAAAATCTTCTGTGTATGTTGAACAGGGTGAAGACCCTGACATTTTTCCACCAGCAGACTGCTTTCAGTGCCAATGCAGTAAGGGGACAGCAAGTTGAAAAGGGGGAATGCAGGTGAAAAATGTTGGAGAAAGTTGGTTCCAAGCTTGCTATGAGGAGAACACTGAGAACTTCCTGACAGCTCAGATACTGAGGGATGTTTTTTGCTGTCCTGTTAGCTGGTTGGAGCCAGGAAGTGTTCCACAGGATTGTCCTCCCTCCCATCTGCTGCGCTCCCTCTGCCCACAGCCACGGCTCTCTGTTTGCAAGACAGCAGCAGCATCTAGAGAAGGAGATGAGAGCCTGCTTGGAAGAATACCCTGCAGATGGGTAATTGTTCACACCTCTGTGTTGGGATCTCAGGCTGTTCACTTTGGATTTGGAAGGGGTGGGGAGTTTTGCTTGTACCTTAGTTATGTGATCCTGGGAGAGGAGAAGCTGAAGTTCCACCATCACAGTAGATTCTTCTTGGTGTAATTGTGATGCTAACTTTTTTCACCAGAAACATTTATTGAAGTTAATTAAGAGTCAGTAAAAATGAGCACAACAAGGCTGGAGGAAATGTAAAGCCGAGGAGCTGTGCTGCTATTTGGCTTAATTTTTCTCTATGGCCTGAAAAAACACCTTTTTCTTGGTGTTATGTCAGTAACTAGTGTGGCAGAGTCCACGAAAAACTGGAGAAGCTGGAGCTTGTCACTGGAGGGAGCTAACGTTCTTAGAGGCAAAATAAATTCCTTTTGGGGGCTGCTGAGTAGGGTAGATAAACTTCACTGTTGCTCAGAGATTTCCAGTAGCACCTTAAACACATTAACATTTTTAATGCCTTAAAAAAAACCTTTCAGTGCCCTTACAGAACAAGGAACTTGGAAAGTAAAGTTTAACAACTTAATAAAAATCCTTACTGATCTTTGAGGACAATGATGACTTTCTCCTTTCTCTGCCCAGGGGACCTGTTCCCTCTCTGCAGAGGAGACCTCCCATGTTGAGGGCAGCTCCTTAGGGTAGTAGGACAGGAGAACCTCACAGATGGGTTGGATTTGTTTCCCATTCCCAGAGCTTCTCCTCTGGAAAAGGAGGTCAGGCTCAAAATGAAATGTTTCTCTGGTAACGAGAGAAAAATGATCTCTAACTCGGCATAAGGCACGTGTACAAATCTACTTTTGTTGGTTCCCCAAAATTTCCTGCTTGCGCTGTTTTTCTTCAGAAAAATTCCTCAAAAGCAGAGATATATATCTGTACAAAATTTTAACACTTCATTATCCAGCTTCTTCATTTAAGCTATGCTTTAGACATACATGTCCTTACAAAACAAAGTAAAACACATGTATTTTTTTTCTGTGCTAATATATTTAGGAATAAAGAATGTCTGCTTAAGATTGGCAATGGTTGAGGTGCACATACCCTTCTCTGGAAAATGGGAATGCATAGCAGAGAGCTTTGAATACTAAATATATTTGCTGCTTTAAGTATTTCATGCTGGCTTGTGAAGAAATATGTGGAAATTGCACTCTGAATGAATCTTAATGCTTGAACAATGTCTTGTGCCCATTGAAAGCAACTCACAAAGATGCTAATGCTTGCAGATTTCTTTTGATGTTTTTTATATACTAATTTACACTATCTTCACTGCTGTGTAAGAGAAAGAAAAACTTTCTTATAGGAAGAGATTCAATTTGTTGATCATTCTTCATAGAAGAAAGCAACAGCAAAACTCCAGGGAGGAAACAGAAATTTGGGATTGTGCTAGCCTAACTATAAGGTTCTGGTCTTACAAAAGCAGTAGATCAGAAACAGATTTTAACACTTTCTACAAGTCATTTTAAAAAGTGTTTTAGGTAGACTTGAAAGAATTTCAGAAGCATTTCAGTGGCCTGTCAAGAGTCACCTTCCCCACAAGACAAAGGTCTGACCTGGCAAGCCTAATGCTGGTGGAATAGCTTATTATGAAATTCCTCCACAGATATGGTGCGGGTTGTTTAGGTTTTTTGACCGGGTATGTGCGTCAGTGTAATGAGAACTTGGCAGAGGGCCTGGGCTGTGTGACACCTTCAAGGATGTCATTGGAAAGCTGTGAGGTTTGGATCTTTGGAAACACATTTGTAGGAAGTTCAGATCTGCACATCAGAGCAAAACTTATTCCTCAGCTATTGCACGTGAACTCCGGGGGGCTTTCTAGAGATTTGTGCTTAAAGATGCTGGGAGATTTACCATTGCATCATTGACATGTTTGTTTTTTGAACTTGCCTGGGTGGCTGAAAAGCCGTGCCAGAACACTTTCTTTGCTCCCCGTGCTGCAGCTTCTTATCAAGCTGTTATGACTGAAGGGGATCTTTCCAGCTCTGAACAGTCAAAATAACTAGTTTGATTCTGGGATCAGCAAAACTACAGTCCTTGTCTGAAAGTTTGTGCCACTGTCATTATAGCATTATGGCCAAACGCGATTTGAATGTGTCTTCCTGGTGCTGGGCATCCATGCACATGATTGCAAATAGTTATTAAATTGAACAGCTAGGCCAGTAATTCAGGTGCTTAAGTCCAGACTTGAGGGCATCTGGTTACTCGTAGCCTAAGGGTTGATTTGAGTTGCCATGCACCCGTGTCCTGTCTGATGATGGAGGGAAAAAAAGTTGCCTGTTAAAGACTGTGTTGAGAGGTGTCTCACCGCAGGGTATAGCCTGTCCCGTGGCTTTCTTCCAGAGGTGAAATACAGTTAAATGCTCCTAAAAGCCTCCTGGTCCTAAGTATTCTTATGGTGTGTGCACAAAGAGACTGTTCAGCCTGTGGGGTGGGAAGCAAAGAAAGAGTTGAAGAGTGTTTTGTGCCAACAGAGGTTACCAGGAGCAGAGCTTGGGTGCCTTGCAGGTGCCATCCGCCCTCTGTACCGGGACAAGTAGGGCGAGGAGGTCAAGCTCTATATAGCGTCTTGATCTCCTCACTTTCTTGCAGCACCAGCGAGCCACAGTTGTTGAAAGTCGGTACAGGTGCTGGTGGGCACACGCTTTATATGAGCTTAGGACTGTGTTCCCCCTCCCCAGGGTCAGAGGAGTCAGTGTGCCAGAGCATAGCTGTGGCTCTGACCCTTACGATGCTTTCCAGCTTGCTCTTAGGGCAGTGGTGGCCCCAGCCAACACCTGATTGGTTCCCTAATTCACAGATGCTCCTGTGGCAGGTCCTGCCAGCCTTCAGCATTACTTGTTTATCCAGCCTGCTGCTCGGGGTGGCATCACGTATTCTGCAAAAAAGCACAAACCCCCTTAGCCCACAGAGCAGCACAAGAATTTTGGAACGGTTAACCCACAAAAGCAAAGGAGTGGGAGATATTTGGGTTTTTTCTTTAAGTTCTTAATAGATTTGCATCTCTCTCCATTCTCCTCATCCACCATCAGCGCTTTTCAGTCTTTGCCATCTCTGGAGCTGCATATACTTGTTCAGTGAGACTTAGCAAAAATGTTTTCAGTTTTGCCGCCTCTGTCCAGCCATTCCTATGGATGGCCCCCATGTCTGCCAGCTTCCCACCATCGGCTCGCTGCTTGGCTGCTCTCGCCAGCACAAGGCAGGCAAAGTCCTTTTGTCTGACAGAGGATGGGAAGGAGCCGGCCTGGGGCTTTGTTTCTACATTTGAGCGTTTTAAAATCACTGAACGCCAGGAAAAAAAAATAGCTCCATGCACTCAGAAACGCACCCGCAGAGGCTAAGAAACACTAGATTTAGGTGGTTCAGAAGAGTAGAGAAGACATAAGGAAATTATTTCTTTGGTTGCTAGGATGCCCTTTTATCACTGAAATCAGCGTGGTTTGGGGTTTTCCTTTTTATTTAGAAGTGTGACTTATTTCTTATGGTTAGAGCGCTGCTACAGTGTATTCTGACAATGGATTTCAGCAAATGAGACAGTTGGCTAGAGCTTTGATGTGAAAATTAGTCTGAAGTGCGTATTGGCTCAATATTTTGATTTTTTTTTTTCTTTGAGGGAAAAATAACAAAGAGAGTTAATGATAGAAATTCATGGCTGTCTTTACTGAAAATGCCCCGAGTGGCATTTACTGGGACATTTGTCCCCAAAATTTACTCTGTTAGCACAGAAACACTTTGCATCTTGTGCAGCTGAGAAAAGGAGTGTGAATCCAAGGCAGCTATTTTCTTGCTAGCACTACCAGCCCCGGGCGTGGAGGTTTTGTGATTACTGAGGGAAATAAATGTCGGGTTCTTTGTCTTCTGCTTTTTGTGACAAAGGAATTCCCATCTGAATTGCCGTGCTCCGTTCAAGCCCCATCCGAGCCTCTGGGTTAGCAGCAGTCAGTCTTTGCAGTGTCCTGACGTCATCCAGTGTATGCATAAGCTCAGCTATTGTCTTACGGAGAACAGGGGCTGGGGATTGCAGTATCTGGTGGCTGCTACCTATTTGTGCCTGCCTGTATCACGGAAGGGACGCTGGCCTGCCCTTATCTCTTGGATTTAAACCAGAAGCTCCCGCTTTTTGCTTCCTGAAGAAGGACCTTTGCTGCGGTTGCAAGGAAAAGCTGTGTACGGTGTGGAGCAGAGGACGGGAGAGGAGGAGAGAGGAGAGGAGAGGAGAGGAGGATCTGGCAGCTTGGATAGCCTGGACTGCATTGTCTGGCTCCATGACCCTTGCTGTGTAGCACTCATCCTTACCCTCATACACTTCCTCTGCCTTCCACTCTTTTTGCTTCTTCCCTTTTTAAAATAGCAGCATCTGGGGCCAGCCATGTTTGGCACGGAATCTTCATGTAAGTAAATGCATCCCACTTACATCCTTTTTTAAATTTTTTTTTTGTGCAGAATAGGGCTTGTTCGACCCTTGCTGTACGGACCGTGCTCGCATTCCCATTGCTGTAGGTTGCTGGCTAAAAGCTGTAGTCCTTGCCTGTTTATGAAGGAAAGAAGGAAGAAAAGATGCCAGAGGGGTTGCATCTACCTCCCAACCATGGATGCATCCTCGGTGCCGGCAGCAAGGCAGCCGTGTAGGGCTGTCAGTGGCGCTGAATTCAGGCCACTGAGCAATGGAAAGGGAAAGGCAGTTTTGCTTGAATGTGTTAATTGATAAGATCGCATCTGTAGTGACCAGGAGATGCAAACCCTCTAATGAACGCACAGCTCGGATGATACGTTTGGGAAATGGGAATGCTGCAGTGTTAGATGGGCGAGAGCTGGGGGAAGAGTGATTTAATGAGCAGGAAAAGACTGTCTTATTTGCTGCATTTTTTGTTTCTGGGGAAAAAGACTTGTGTGGGATCCCTCCCGTAACTGGAGAATCCAAAATAAAATTAGGTGAAATTCTGAATATGAGGAGAAAAGTGCAAAATTTATTTGTTTCTCCCGAATCTTTTTGCTGGAAAATCTTAATTGAGGCAGTCTGCTGTGCAGTATCGGTGCAGACGTGTGTCATTGAAAGCAGGCAGCCTGTGCTTCAACGGGAACAATAACTACCTGCCTGGCAAATCTTGATGTGGAGGAAGGCAGGGGGTTTATCTATAAATACTGTTGCTGGTGGCAGTGCAGCTGTGTGGAGGGAGACCAGTCTGATCCAGTGACTATTGGGTGACTGGAAAATAGAAAAGTCAGTTCACACTGTATTTGGTGTTTGTGGTGAGGACCTGTCTCATTTGAATATGAAGCAGTGGTGCTTCATGTCTTTCAGAGCGTTATGCCATGCAGTGTGGGTAATGTCTCTGTGCCTTTAGGCTGAGACCTGTTCTGCTGCTTGGCTCTTCATGAGAAGTGGTAAGAGCATTGGGATAGCTCATAACCACGTCTTCCTGGCTGTCAAATCCCTGTGCTCCCAAAGGGTTAATGGCTCCCGTTGCCCAGCTCTGGCAGCTCCCCACCTCCTCTGCAAAAATGTCTGGTCAAGGTCAGACAGTATAAAAAACCCCACAATTTGCTTTAAGATTTCTTTTGTTTGGGAAACGGTTTTTCACGCACGGTTGTAAATGTGTTTGCGGCTCTGGGTCAGTGAAGCATGAGCAGAGATGCCAAATGCTGTGGCTGCATCTGTTTATGCCCTGGCCAGATCTGTAAAGCTCCAGCCTGTGGTTCTGCCTCTGCAGAATGCGTAGTAGCCTGCTGTGAGATAAGATCGGCTGCGTACCTGCCCCATTGCAGGAAGCGTGTACTGCCTATTCAGAAAGTCACATTTCCAGCCTTAATCATTTTTGCAGTGCTCTCTTGTTTTATGAGGTGCATTAATAAACGGCTTGCCTGTCACATCAGGCTTTTGGCTAAAGTCACTGGGTTGTACCACCATCAGCTGTGGCTGCTTTGGTTTCCATGGTTCCCACAATTTAGAAAAAGGCCGTGGGAGCTTCTGTAACACCCTCTACCCCATTTCCCAGAAGGGTCTAATGGCGCTGCGTCCCTTTAAAAAAAGGGATTAAAGGCACCATGGCTAGTTGCCATCGATCCAAGCAGAGGTTGTGCCCCTGTCCCTGCCTTCACCCTGCGGCCAGGGCGGCAGAAGACAGCTCCACAGCCTTGCCTTTGTTCAGACACCCTGTCCCGTGCCCCTGCCACCAGCCCGCACCTGGTACCCAGGGGATCCCTGGGGACCCCTGGAGCACCTTTGGTGATGCCCCCCACACCTGCCTGCTCAGGGCAGCCCGCACTCGCACAGCTCCTGGAGGGACCCTGGGTTTGCTTCAATGAAAGAAAATTGTATCCAAGTGAGTAAAATTAAAGCACACTCACAGCTAAGTGTTTTTTGGTTTCCCCTCTCCTCCTGTCTTCCTATTCCCAAGTTGTCAAATGTCAGTGGAGCGACTAATTTTCAGTTACTTCTGTCTGGTTAGAGCAGTGTTGGGTCAGCTAGTCAGACCTGCATAATGTTAAAATCAATTAATAACATTCACCATCATCAGGTCTTTGACAACACGACAGAAACCATTGCTGCTGCTGCCCAAAAAGCATGGAATGAGCAGAATTTTTTGCTGTTGCTGTTGTTGTTTTGTTTTGTTTTGTTTTTTTTTTTTAATCCTGCTGTTTACACTTACTATTTGGACTTATTATTTTCTCTGATTTAAAAAAAGAAGAAAAAAGTCCTGATTTAGAACATTTTATCCTGTCACTTGGTTTCAGACCATTTTAAATATTGAACCAGCTCTCTTTTTGTTTCTTTTTTTAGCAGCAGTCCGAAGGACAGTATAGTCCGAGGGCCATTGTAGAAACACAGGCATCTGCTTATCGCCTCCTGGATGCAGGGAAAGACAAACAGCCAGCGATGCCGGCCTGTAAAAGGATATATAAGGCAGCAGGCGATGCACAAACAGCTGCTAACGCTCCGGCATGTGATGAGTGAGGAAAAGAGTACGCAAAGCAAAACAAACCCCATGAAGTGTCTGTGGGAAGGGTTGAGTTCGCAAAGCAAAACAAACCCCATGAAGTGTCCGTGGGAAGGGTTGTTCTGTGGCAGCGTTGTAGCCGTATGGTCATGCTCAGTACTTTCCATCTGTCACGTGTCCTTTTTATAATTCCCTCAGGAAATGTGTGCACAAGAGACCCTGCATCTTCGGTGCTTTTATGGGCTTGCAGGGCAGTGCTGAGTGGGGCTGTATGGATGGGGGTGTAGCTCTCCATCCCATGCCACCTCTTTGGTGGACCTGACAGATTTATCTGCTCGCCGTCGTTGTTTCATGTTCTATAAGGGGGAAGTAAAGCTCGGTTTGATCAAGCATCGGGTTGAGATTGAAATAGTTTTGTAGGTGAACTGATGGTGCAATGTTGGACTGAAGCGGGGAAGCGGTGGGGCTCTGAATAAGTGGTGTCCATGAGAAGGACAACCTCGGTTCAGGGAGAAGTGATAACCCCAGTCCTGGGGGAAATAACCGACAAACATCCCTTGTCTGTTACTTGCAGTTGCAGGCCTTCAGGAGAGATGACAGAAACACAAAGAAAACTGAAATGTGAGAGCTGACACTATNTGGGGTTAGAGCGACGTGGCTCCACTGAATCTCTCTGTGCAATGAGAAGAAATGGGACAGGGAGCGGTTTGGAGCCTTTAAAGCGAGCAAGGAGGTGCTCGGAGATCTATTTTCTTCCACATGTATGAGAATGTGTGCCACCGTGTGTGCTTCAGATACCCCAGGTGGAGTAACTCAGTAGAAAGCTACGGGAGGGAACCCCATACGTATGTGTGCACCACTCACCCCAGCGCTCTGGAAAGGACCCAGATGTGTGCTGTGAAAGTCTCTGGTGATGTTCTCAGTACTGCTGTGTTTGTTCATGCCAGGGAATTTTAACCTAGGAGCCATGAGAATTATATGGGAGGCTGTCTGGGAGATGCTCTTTCAACTCAGGGTTTTGAGGGGCGTGACATGCTCATGGTGGTCTTTGGTAAAGCGCAGGGACTCTGGACCAAAGGAGAGCTGATGAAAGGACAGGCGAAATGCAAAACCAAAGGGCAGATGGAGCTTTCCTACATCCTGGGGTTAATGCTGGAAGGCTGCTCTCCACAGGGAAGCTGGGGGAATGTTCTGGAAAAGGGCAAACTGCCCACCTTATTGTACCAGAGGAAGCTGCTGTGCTTCTCCTAGACTTGCTGTACTATCTTCTGCTCTGCCTGTTCAGAAAGTGCTCCTATTCCTGGGAAAAAATTTTTCCCCTCAAACTCTCTTCCAGCCAGAATAAATGGGAGAGGTTGCACCATGATAACTGATTTTATGGCGTCAAGAAAGTAGTGTTATAAACCCTGCAAAACAGTGGCAGCCAACAACGGAGAAACACGAGAACTTAGCATCAGATTTAAAGAGCAGTTTCTACTACCTTACAGGAGACAATATCTATCAAGTGGCTGGCCAGGTGCCACAGTGAAGTTGAAGTTCTTGTACTGTGTTTCACTGGGCGGGGGCGTGGTGCCCAGGATGCAGCTCCACAGCAGCATGGAATGATCCAGTTGGCATGGGATCTGCCATCCTGCACTGATGTGCCTGCCTTCTCATTTCTCTTGCACTCATTCCTACCTGTGGGAGAGCCAGCTAAAACTTGATCGCTTCTGCAGGTCAGTTTTGACCATGTTGGGTCCCCAGGTTGGTTCATTGTCATGATTAAGATGAGCAGAAGCACAAGGGAGGTTGGGACACGACCATTTAAACTCTGGTGGGATGGCAGCCATGGGCTCCAGTGGACCAGCAGATGACCAAAATGCTCCTTTTTTTGAGCATTAATAGCCCACTGCCATCCTGGATTACCAAGACTAGTAACAATAGTACACAGCAATAGTAAACAATGAGGTTGACAGCCATGATTTCACAGTGATGTTGTGCTGTTTTCTCGGGCAACTGTACATCGAAGAGAGGTTACTTTAAACCAGTGTATTTGGCTGCTGGGGTGCCTGCTGTTCCCCATAGAGTCAGGGTTGTTGAAGAAATTGCAGAACCAGGTCAAAGAGGGCCTGGCTACTGCTGTGCCAAACACCAGAGTAAACCTGGATTAGGAAGGGGATTGAGATTGCAGGAGCTGTGATAAATTTGACAAGTTCAGCAGTGAAACATGAGAGAGTAAAGTCCCACTTTACAATAGATTTTGAGGATTTCCTGAGAGCTATTGTTATTTTTTTTAAAGTATATAAAAATGAGATAGCAGAGGGTTCTGCAGTTTCTGTTAACTCCTTTGGCTGTATTACTTTGTTAGATGCCTGAGGTGGTGTCTCCAAGGACTTGACTGGATGGGTGCTCAAGAAGACTGGGGCTTGAAGCTCAGCTGTTCCTCTGAGACATCACCAAGGGCAGCTTGAACTCACTGTGTTGAGCTGTTTACAAGCAGGTAGCTGTTTGGAAAGCTTAAGTGCACCTTGCCCTTTCTTCCTCCCCAAAGAAAAAAACAAATGGAGACATCTTGCAGCCTAGATTTTGACAGTCATAGGTGATTTGGGTCTCGCAGCCGCGCATCGCCTTTCCTATCTCATTGGTGTAGAAGTTACAAGTATTTGATGTAAAGTTACCAAATACCATTCTTGTCTTTGGTACAGTTACGTTCACACACGAGCTACTGCAACAGGGAAGAAATCTTAAGTGAATAAGGGGTAACCTGTTTTACACATTGTTGAGTTGCCATTTGTCCTTGCTGTAGCCAAAAGATTAAGATGTAATTAGCAGAGCGGCATGGGATTGGTCAAGCATGGCGGAAGAACTTTCAAATTTAAGACAAAAAGAGTATAATTCAGGTTGAAGGGCCGAGCCCCTCCCTCTAATCAGGACAAACCTCCAAGCTAAAGCCAGTGAAAGATACTCTCTCAATCTACCTGTGTGTTTGCAAAATGGTACGAGATTAAAACAAGCTTTGACTTTAACAAGTTTAATTTGCAAGACCAGAATTAGTGATAAATCTTTATGTGCAAGGACAGTTGAAAGATTATTGGAGTCTCTTTGGGCTGGGTGTCCCAGGTAGGAAGTCTGGTGCATGCAGTGAGGACTGTGTCATATTATTTGAGCTGGGGTAGAAGCAGTAGAGTTTCATGAAATCTGGGGGTAATTAGTGGGTGTGCCCAGCAAAAAATCTTACTCACAGAACAGTCTCTTCATCTTAGCTACAATACCCTGCTTGGTCCCTGAGCTTCAGGAGAAGGTCTGGAAATTGCTGTGAAAAGAGTGTGTGGGATTCAGGGAAGGAGGCTATTCCAGCCTTTAAGATTAATGGATATCTTTTCAGTTTTATGCAAATGCTTATGTAACATCACTGTTTAGACCTTTTCTTATGAAGGTCACTATAATGATTGATTACTGCATCTTAGAAATGCCATTATGTTCTCTATGGTAAAGGACAGGATGCTGAAGCTTTGTACTAGGGCAATAAGCTGTACACCTACAGAGAGTAACACTTGCTGCCCAGAATCTGGCACAGCTCAGTGGAAAATTGGCTGTGTTTGATCAAAGTGAGGCTTATGCTGAGGGACCAACTTAAGATGCTCAGAAATCAGGAGTGCAAGTGAACCCATATCATACCTAGACCAAGAAATGCACAATTGCTTCCCAGCATTAGATGGGAAATATTTTGGGAGTTCCTAGGTTCTGTGTGGCTTTCATTTGGAAACCACATCTTGAGGTCTATCAGATGCTTTGATCGGTACATGGGAAGTGGAAAGGAAATCCTGTGAGTCTACAAGGCAGTGATACAAAACCAAATATATGTTTCACTTCTTTTGAGAAAACCAGTGGCTGGGAAGATCTTTCCTCAATGCAGTGAAATAAAGGACGCAGAGGCGACCCTTGAAGCATGCTAGAGAGTGTTTTTGGCTAAAGCAGGAGGGTACAAATTTCATGAGCTTTTCAGGGAAAGTGGGAGCTATAGTGGGAACATTCCATATTTGTATAGCCCTTACAGAGCTTTTGTAAAGGTTTGACTGAGCCGGGAAGAAGGGCGAGAGTGTGGTGGGAATGAGCTCGGGAAAAATGTGCCTTGTTCTCAGAAGATGTGCATCCTAAGGAGCCATGAGGAGGTTCTGAATCCATCTCCCTTGGCCTCTCGTGTTTAACATGCCACTTGTCAGCCCAGTGATTTTGCAATCTACAGTGATGATACGATTTCATATATGTGATTGCTCCAGGAAATGCCGACCTGTGTTTACCACTAGGAATGAGCCATGGAGAGCTGTTGTGAATTTGGATCTTCTGCTGCACTTGCCTGAGTGTGGAAGTACCCGTCTTGCGGTGCATCTAGGAGTTTCAAGAGGATATATGGTCTTGGAGTTGATGAGGTGTGGTTTTGCAAATGCAGCAGAAGGAGAATGTACTAAAGGACATATTTTAGAAGTTCCTGGTTGAGAAAAGAAAAGAACAGGTATTTTTCACTTCATGTGTTTGCTGCATTTTTTAAAAGCAGTAAGGGATTGCACTGTGAGGGCACCACTAGAAAGCAGATTCTGAGGGGAAGGTTGTGTGTTACAGATCCACAGAGCTCAGAAGATGGCACGTACTCCACTTGTAAGATCTCTGCTACAATAAAAGGAAAAACTTCTATAAGAAGATAGCATCCTAAACAGAGCATGAACTGCATAAATCACTGGCTTACCAGTACTGATGGTGTGAGTCGCACTGACTCTCAGCACAAGGAAAATACTGCTGCTCACAAATATTAAAAAAAAAAAAAAAGTTAATTAGCCACACTGAAAAATGCTAAAAGGGTATATTTAACATTCAGGAAAGCACCTGAATGTCAAAAATATTAACACCACTAACCTTTATTCCTGTCAGCTGCATTCATTATTGGCATTAGCAAGGTATCTAAGACTGTCACAGTGGTAGTAAATGGCGCTATTCTATTTGCACAGAGGTAATAACCAGTCACTCAAACCATCCATCTGTTGCTAAAATACTCACAAGCTTTGATTAGGTTATCAGAGAGAATACACTAGAACTGAAATGTTGAATTAGCTGGTAAAGAAACACGTTGCGCTGTGTGGGAAGATCCCTTGCTGTGCTTTGTCATCCACATGGACATGAGCCCAAGGAGTCCATCTAAAAAGCACATGAAGTTTTCTAGGCAGAGGCAAAAGTCTATTAGAGGGTTAAATAAGCTGGGGAACTGTTCCTGTAACAGAGCAACATCTATCAGCCTGTTTCTTCTCTGTGTCCTCTGATGCTTGTGTGGTCTGTAGTGATAACTCCAGATAAGTTGTTTATTATGTACAGAGTGAAGAGGGTGATATTCAGGCTGCCTGTGCAGATGGATGGAGAAAAGCTATGAGTGGTGGAAAAGAGCAGCCAGATAAAAAGCAGCAAGATCTGAGCTGCAAGCGTCCCATTCAACAGTGGATGTGCCTCCAAGAAATCACCCAGGGTGAAAGGCCTAATGCAGATTGTATGGGAGGACAACAGGAGACCTGTGACTAGCTGGCTGGAGACCTGTGACTAGTGGTGTTCCCCAGGGGTCGGTGTTGGGTCCGGTCTTGTTTAACATCTTCATCAATGACCTTGATGAGGGAATAGTGTCCATCATCAGCAAGCAGCTGATGATACAGAGCTGGGAGGAGTGGTAGACACGCAGGAACGCTGCGCTGCCATTCAGTGAGACCTGGACAGGCTGGAGAGCTGGGCAGTGAGGAACCAGATGAGGTTCAATAACAGCAAGTGTAGGGTCTTGCACCTGAGAAGGAACAGCCACAGGTATCAGTACAGGCTGGGGGATGACCTGCTGGAGAGGAGCTCTGCAGAGAAGGACCTGGGGGTCCTGGTGGATGACAGGTTGGCCGTGAGCCAGCATTGTGCCCTAGTGGCCAAAAAGGCCAATGGGATCCTGGGGTGCATTAAGAGGAGTGTAGTCAGCAGGTGGAAGGAGGTGATCCTCCTCCTCTACTCTGCCCTGGTCAGGCCTCACCTGGAGTCCTGTGTCCAGTTCGGGCTCCCCAGTACAAAAAAGATAGAGATCTTGTGGAGAGAGTCCAGTGGAGGCCACAAAGATGATTAAGGGCCCGGAGCATCTCCCCTGTGAGGAAAGGCTGAGTGAGCTGGGGCTGTCCAGCCTAGAGAAGAGAAGACTGAGAGGGGATCTCATCAATGTTTATAAATATTTGAAGTGTGGGAGACAAAGGGAGATGGCCAACCTCTTTTTGGTGGCCTGTGGGAACAGGACAAGGGGCAATGGTCACCAGTTGGACCACACGAGGTTCCGCACCAATGTGAGAAAGTACTTCTTCATGGTAGAGGGTGATGGAGCACTGGAACAGGGTGCCCTGGAGGGTTGTGGAGTCTCCTTCTCTGGAGATATTCAAGACGCGTCTGGACGCCCACCTGTGCAACCTGCTCTAGGGAACTTGCTTTGTCGGGGGGGTGGACTCGATGATCTGTGGAGGTCCCCTCCAACCCCTACAGTTCTGTGAATCTGTAATTCTGTGATTCTGAGGATACGATGTGCTTTGTCACGGGGCAGGGGAGAGGCTCTGTACAAGCAGGAGTGGATTTCTCTATGACCACTGACCTACTAGTGATGTCTCTCTGAGGCTTCTGCTGGATTGTTATAATAACACAGGGAGGTGGTGCTGGGATAAAGGATCTCTCAAGTGTATCCTCTTTAATATCAGTTGCACATGCTATAGTGGGATTACTGGGTGTAGCCCCAGCCCACAGGGGCATAGTAACAGCTACAATGTCCAAGAGATAAGTCACCAACCCAGGATACAGCACTGTTGGTTTGTCACGGTCACACAGGGAGCCTTTACATGGGACCTTGCCTAGAGTTATCTTCATAGGTATAAATATTTTCATGACTGGAGTTCTCTCCATTTGCTAGGATACAGCTCCACGTCGTGTAAGGTGTCATTGCTGTGGGCGTTGCGCATCACAGCCTGCAGTGACCCGTCTGGATGCAAAGAGACATTAGCTTGCGCTGGGGCATTGTGTATGCACTGATGACTTAAAGGCTCTGTGGGCCTTGGCCATATGTCAGAGGGAAACAAAGCTGTTGTGGTCCCTTCCAGCTCAAACCGTTCTGTGCTTCTAGACCTGAAAACCAGTTCCCTGTACCATAGTTCAGTGAGCTATGTGCCAGCCATTTACTTAGGTTATGTCTTGTTTATGTGTCTGTATATGTTCCTTTATGTAGGAATTCAATTAATTCCTTCACAAAATAAGGTATAGAGAAGTACTCAGGAATTATGTGAAAAGTCTTGCGCTTGGACTTGCCGTCTGAAATATCCCCTTAAACACAGAGGCTTCCCTGAGGGAACAAAGTGATGTGACTCTCATCTGGAGCGTCAGCGCAGCCATTGTCACTGTAGAGTGAAGCACAGCTGCTGCCTGCAGTCTGGCAGCAAATACACGGGGTCTGGATTTTCAGTTCTCTTTTAGTTCAGTGATCTCTATGTACTCCAAATGGGTTTTGGCTTACGTTAGGAAGAAAGAGGTGTCTTTTTGTCATTGAACAACCTTAACTATGGATGGAGTTAAAAAACACTCCCAATTTTAATTTATGCATGTAGTATGTGTGTATATATTTCTTCTTCTATTTGACAGCTGTTGTGAGTTGAAATGGTAACTGCCTTGTCTTTTCTAGAATTGTACAACAGTCTAATTGACCAAAGTCAAAGCAGCTTTTTCCTAGCAAAGGAAGAACCTGAAGCTGTATCCCCGTATATTGGACATGCTGGCGTGGAGCTCTGGTCTTACTGTAGCTCTTCAAGAACTGGGAATTCAGTACCATAGCACCTAGTAACTCTTCTTGTTCCCCTGTGTTGGAGCCCAAAAATGTATATACATCTGGAGATTGAAGTACCTTCTTATCTCCAGAAGCATTGAAGACATACTGACAAAAGAGGGTGGATGTATAATGTGGCCAGCATGGGCAAGCCTGCATTGTGGCTGCCTCATGCACTGTGTAAGTAAGGGAGTATTGTGCTGCCAAGGTGGCTTCCAGAAACTGGAATTTCATCTCTGCGAATCAGCTTTGTTATTTTTTGGTTTTATTTTTTTAAATTTTTATAGTTTAAAATCTGTCCATTAGTCCTGTCTTTATTTTACAAGTTCAGTCTAGAAATGCTTTTCAAAGGGAAAGATGTTCAACTATTAAATCCTAAACTTGAGTTAGTCATTGGGTCATGCTTCTGCTTTCTAACATCCAAACTCAGTGAACTTGTCTGAATAAATAATATCGATGAAGAAAATGACAACAGCCAGTCAAATAATAGCAAAAGTTACCAGTGGATATAGTCAGAATGAAATAGAATCAAAATAAACATGTGATCAACAGTCTGAAACACTAAACAAGTGGTGAATGAGGAAATCATGGTACGACAAGAAACCTTTTAGAACATTTTAAAAAATCACATTGTTTTCCAATATTTAATTTGTTTCATTCTTTGGGAGAAGAATGGAGTGCTAGCTATGAGAAAAAGCAGAGGTAACCTCCTTTTTTCTTTATAAGGGTGCTTTTTCCAGGGCCTCATGCATGAGCCCAAGGCAAAACATGGCCTTCATGGACTCAAGTTTTATCTGATTGCCTCTATGCAAGTGATGTCACACCAGATACTGTCCAAAAATAAGCCAACAAAAGCAGTTGAAGTAGGGCAGGAGTTTGAGTATTGGCCATTTCCAACCAGTCACCTTTTCTTTGGGAACAGCCCGTCATTATGGTTGCCAGCAGTGAAAGGCTTGTCCTAACTAGGTATTGTAAACTGCTGTGCTGGGCTCTTATGAGGCTGATAGATAACATCAGTCTTTTCTGTGGTTATTGTTCTCAGAAATAGTATATGATCTCTTACAAGATTTGTCTGCATGTGTCCTTACCTAGGTTTAACTGTGATTTTTTTTCTTTTTAACAAGGTTGATTAAGGTGGTACAAAATCCCCTACACAGATTCTCAATCAGGACTATAATGAGTTTACAAGGTTTAAGATTAATTGAAATAAACTTTCTTAGCTGAAATAAGACCTCTACTGCATCACAACATGTATGCAAGCAGGTCAAAGTAATTTCAAGTAGTATTAATGTAAAAATGTCGACATGGTTGATTTGTTTCTGGTTTTTATGTTTTTTCATGGCACTTCCTGTAGTTTTCAGAAACTCAAAATGAAAATACCTGCTTATTTGCTGTTCTCTCAGATTTCTTAATAAGCATGAATGACCTTTGATAAAGGGTTTGAAGTTCACATCTGCCAAAGATGAACTACAGTTTCTAAGCATAATAAATGAAAAACTTTTTTCTTTGATCTTGCAGCCGTGCAGTTGGCCCTTTGGTGATGTTTTTGCAAAGTTAGTGATAGATGTTTGGAGAATGCCAAGAAAATGGATACTAGGTAGTGTTAATTGCCTTACCCATACATAGGTCCACACTTCCCTGAGATGTTTGCTGGTAGGAAGGCCTAGAGACATGTAATCTACAGTGGCAGCCCATCAATTAATTCTGAGAGCATGAGACAAGAAAGGCCGCCTTAAATTTATGAGGGTGTTATCTGTAATAGTTCAACACTTCCGCCATTGACCAAGGTGTATAGAAGTTAGTCTTTACACCAGACAGCCTATTGTTTATGTTCTGTTCTTGATCTAAAGTTGAGCTGGTTTTAAAACTTCCAAGATTCTGAAAAAAAACAGGAACTGATCACAAAATACATTTTTCAAGCTGTTGCACAGTCAGATATGGGCTAGGTGGCTGCTCTGTGGAGACTGAAATAAGCTGAAGAGTAAGAACAGTTGGAAACATGAAGAATAGTTTGAAACCTGAAGTAGGAGGTCAGGTCATCTTCATTCTTGAGCAACCAGAAAATTGAGGGGATGTGATAAGCTAGAAGAGAGAAGGGAGCCTGCAATTTGGAAGATCTTGGAAGAGCAAATTCCGAAATTGTGGGGGATTTGGAAATCTCTTATGCCAAATAAGCAGCCATACTATGTATGGGTAAGAGAGGGGGGAGGATGAGAGAAGCCGTAGGAGAGGAAGAACAGGTTTGATGGTAGAATACTTAAACCTGCCCACCCTTTCTTCATGAAGACCTGCTGCCATTCCCATGAAGAGATATCCTAAAGATATAAAATGGAAGTGGTGAAAATGCTGGAAACGCTATTGAAGTGATTTTAGCAAATGAGGCCATTTTAGAAATTAAAATCAAGACATCAGTTTTCCTTTTCTCCAGTATCTACGTGAGAAGGTAGCTACGAGATAATTTGCTGTACTAAACATTAACACAGTCCTTGACTGCTGTGTGAACACGAGTTTATCGCATCATGGTGCCAGTCCCCCTGCTCCTGCGTGGGGTGGGAAAATGTCTCTAGTCTCTAGGACTGGGGTGGCAAAGCCCTACTTTATTTCCAGGTCTTTTCAGAGTTTTGAGTGGAGGCAGGCTCCTTTTTCCTTCCTTCACTTTCTGATGGGTGCTTTTGTGATTTTCTCTAGGTCTGTCAATCCTGACTGTACCCTGTTTTACTGAAAACACCAATTAAGTAGCCGAGCATTTGCTCTTCCTCCCAGATGGTTCTCTCTTCAGTACGGGAAGCAATCTGTGCCGTAACATAACGGGCAGGAGACCAAGCTGTAAACCTGTACACAGATCGCTGCAGCCTGACGTCTGAAACGGAATTAATGCCGGGATGTGATTTAACGGCATAGTCAGCACCAGGGAGCAGAACCGGGGTGGGAGTGGGGAGAAACTGCCTGGTGCTGTTTTGTTTGAGCCTGGCTTGCTCCTAATCCTGCTAGCCATTCAGCCTTGATGGCAGCAATAAGCCTGAGTACCAGCTGTGCCTTCCCATGGGCTGCCGTGTTATTTTCAGCTTCTGTGAAAATGAGACATTTCCATTTAATTTGCATCTTTTTTTCCCCCTTCTCTTTAATGAACAAGCGAGTACAGCAAATGCGTTTATGCCCTCCTGTGTGATGCCTCCCCCCTTTTCAGCTGCATCTACTGTAAGATCCCTTTCAATCCATTGCTCGCTTTAGATCCAGCACCTTGTAGTTTGGAGAAAATAACTGAAAGTCTCTGCGTACTGATGAGCTCTCCTGCAGCTCCCAGCTGCTCCACGGGCACTTCTGTTGAGAACTCTGGTGTCTGAGCGTAGGCCTAGTCACCCATTCAACATCAACAACATCGCCCCATGGAGATTTTCCTGCCAGGTAGTTTTTCCTTTACTCTGAAAAATTTTGTGTTTTCAGAACATGTATTTGGAACACACTGGACGAGCCACCTCGATTTTCAGAACTCTAAAGATGACACTGGAGAAAATCACTGACCATATTCCATGTTCTCTGTGTTGTGTGATCAGATCCAACAGGCAGAGCTTCAGGTTTTCCCTGGAAGCTTCATTTTTACAGTCCTCCGCTGTAAAAAGCGTGATGCTTTCCTTTCTGTTACAGCCCATACAGCATGCCAGGGAGCTTGCCTGAGCATAAAGAGGCATGCTGAATTTATACAGTAAGTGTAAAAAAAGGACCCTTTCTCAGTCTGTGGTGGGCAGACCAGGTTTAAAGAGCTTGGTCTGCTACAGAGAGGGTCTCTGGAATAAAGAAGTCAAAGTGTCCAAAGTATAGGTAGTCAAGAGAGATGTATTTTCCATTAATAGGGATTGAGTATTTTGAAGGTGGATATAAAACTGTTGTGAAGCTGAAAGACTTACTCTTTTCTTACAGAATCCCTGAAACGGTGAGAGAGATAAACATCTAGAGGAAACAGTTATTGTTATCTATGACATGGCCTTCAGCTGTTTGGCCCGCAGTGGTCTCTCATATTTTTATCTTGAACCTGTTGCTTTTTAATCTGTTGCTAGTGACTGACTCCCACTACAGCACGTGGTTTGGCTAGTGAGGTGCACACTGCGTCTCAGGCACCAGAGTTACTTGTGGTGCCCACTACAAACACATCTGGTGGGTCTTCAGGCCCCAGCCCTTGCTAAAGTCACTCTGTGGTTGTTATGGCACATGATGTTTTCTCAGATATTGTTCAGCAGACTGTTTTTTTAAGCACCTGGTTTCGAGAGGTAGTTTTCTGCTCAGTGGGGCCTTCTGGTTGCCGAGGTGCACTTGCTGGAAGCAGTGACAGAATTTTATCCTGTAGCTGCTCATTTCTGTGGCTGTGTTTGTGGCAGTTACTGGGTGAAAGAATAAGATCACGTGTATGTATACGTAATAAATGAGCTATGCATTACCTTTTCACATTGCACCCTTCATATAAAACACAATGCTTCAAGGAGAAGGTGTGCCAGCAGTTGTGGGCTTGGGGGTTTCTGCTCAACATTAGTGTTGGGAAATAAAGAGAGGAACTGGTCAAGGCTATAAAATGTAGTGAATTTGGAACTTAAACCAGCAACTTTAAATGTAATAAATTCCCAAGCAAAGAAGTTTTAATCATTTTCCAATCAGATTTTATCTCTGGTCACTGTTCCCATTGCTGAATTCTACTTGGATTCATCCTGTCATTTCAGGAAAATAGTGGGGTTGTCATTACTTTGACTGAAGCAAAAATGTGAACGAACAAAAAAAAATTAATTTCAAAATTGTCTGATTGTTTCTGCTGAGTTGACCCTGGTTGGACAGTAGAGAGAAGATACAGTGAAAGGCTCATGGGTTGAGATCAGGACAGGGAGAGATCGCTCACCAGTTATCATCACAGGAAAAACAGACTCAACTTAGAAAAAAAAAATCTAATTTATTGCCCAGCAAAACAGAATAGAGCATTGAGAAATAGAACCAAATCTTTAAACACCTTCCCCCCACCTCTTCCTTTTTCCAGGGCTCAACTTCAACCCTGATTTCTCTCTCTTCTCCCTCCCAGTGGCACAGGGGGATGGGGAATGGAGGTTGTGGTCAGTTCATCTGCTTCTCCTTCCTCCTCATGGGGAGGATTCCTCATACTTGCCCTGCTGCAGTGTGGGATCCCTCCCACATGAGACAGCCCTCCACCAACTTCTCCAAACAGGCTGCAGTTCTTCATGAACTGCTCTAGCGTGGGTCCCTTCCTTGGGATGCAGACCTTCAGGAACTGACTGCTCCAGCATTATCCCCTCCAGGGTCACAAGTCCTGTCAACAAACATGCTCCAGCATGGGCTCCTCTCTCCAAGAGGCCACAGGTCCTGCCAGGAGCCTGCTCCAGCACAAGCTTCCCACAGGATAGCAGCCTCCTTCGGGCATGCACCTGCTCCGGTATGGGGTCCTCAGTGTGCTGCAGGTGGATATCTGCTCCACCATGGACCTCCATAGGCTGCAGAGGGACAGCCTGACTTGCCATGGTCTTCTCCAGGGGCTGCAGGGGAGTCTCTGCTCTGGTGCTTCCTCCCCCTCCTTCTTTACTGACCTTGGGGTCTGCAGAGTTGTTCCTTTTATCATCTCACTTCTCTCTTTGGCTGCAAAATCTCCTATTTTTCTTTTTTTTTTTTCTTAAATACTTCCTCTTGGGGTGCTATCACTGTCACTGGTGGGTTCTGCCTTGACAAGCAGTGTGTCTGTGTTGGAGCTGGCTGACATTGGTTTTATCAGACATGAGGGAAGCTTCTAATCTAATAGCCTTTTATGACTATGTAACCAGGTGGGTGGATGATGGTAGGGCAGTGGGTGTGTTTTTTCTGGATCTCAGTAAGGCATTTGACACTGTCTCCCACAGCATCCTGGTGGGCAAACTGAGG
>VXBZ01010571.1:139693-168101 GCA_013399135.1 Heliornis fulica | reverse complement strand
TATATATATATATATATATGTGAAAATGGATCACAGAAGCCTAGTTTATTGAAAGATTTTTTTTTCTTTTATTGCTGTGTGAAGGGCCAAAAGAGAGAAAGTGTCTAACTGAAAACATTCATACAGAAGAGCTTCCCAGCAAAGAGACTGAGGAAAAAAGTAATATTGTTAAGATAGGTGGTCTTTGTCATTCAGTATCAGAAGTTCACAATACAGGTGAACTTCTGTACTTTTCTGTACTTTTCTTTCCTCCTGGTGAACAATTTCTGTTCACCAGGAGGAAAGAAAAAAAAAGCAAAACCCAAAAGTGCCTGTTAAGAAATTACTTTAGGTTGGCAATGTCCCTTTAGTTTGAAAGAGGACAGTAAAATATCCCATTTTTGTGGTTCAGAAAGAGAGGGGAAATACTCCCCAAGGACATGACCCTTACAATTGAGCAGATGCAGTCAGTAACTTGGGTGTAGAGCAGGCCTGGAGGTTTCATTACTGGAGCAAACAGCTTTGGAGCAGCTCTTGACCTGAATCACCAAAACCTGATGAAACTCCTCAGCTTAAATAATAGTGTGGGCAAGTGCTTGATGCTACTCAGAAAGGCTTAGTTGCTGAGCTGCTGGTGCCGTTAATTGGAGATGGAAAGCTAAATCCCTGGGCTGGAAATCAGCTCCTTGGAGTCCATCTTAAGCATAGGTTAGTTGGGAAACTTTCTGAAGAGGCTGGGCCAACCATCACATCAAAGTGGGGGAAGTGGAAGGAGGGCTGGAGGAGGAAGAACAAAGTATGAGAAGTGAATTTGGGTTTTACTGATATATGTTCCAGCAGGTACTTTTTTTTTTTCTGGCATTAGCAGGTGGGTTGTAATAAATCCTACTGTTTAACTCAGCGTCATGAGTCAGAAATGAGGTTACATAAGGTGCAGCACATGTGATTGATTATATAAACTCTCACTATGCCATTGTGTTTGCTTGGACTGGTGAATACCTGCAGCTCTGGTGCAGTGCACCTCTGTCCCCAGCAGACACCCACCACCCCCCCACAATGAAAGGTGCCCGTGGGGCACGTTGCTGTGCAGGGTACGATAAGTAAGCAGAGTTAGACCGTGAGCCCCTCAGCACTGAGCTGGTTTTCATCTATTTCTTAGTCCTTTCTAACGGAAGAAGGAGCGCCGTGTCTCTCTGACTCCATGGTAGGAGTTGAGTCTGTGGGGATGGGGTAGGAAATGGCAGTACCTGCAGGAATCTAACACACATTTGGGAAATCTAGGAAGAGTAGGCACAGGGATTTTCAAGTGTATGGAAAGGAGCGAAGGTAAACAGAAAATAAACTAGGATTTTTGCCTCTGCAGGGTTTGGGGTCCTGGGCACCGTAACACATCACTGTGAGGTAGGGCCCCCCCTGCATGCTCCTCCTGCCAGCCATGCTGCCCAGCCAGCATCGCTCCTGTTAAACAATCTTGCCCAGAGACAACCTGCATTGTTCCTTGCCTGGGCTTGTCAGATGGTGCATGGCAACTTTTTCCATTGCTGGTTAAAGAAATTAGTGACTTCAGCTTTTTGAGGCTCCCTTTCAAAGCGGGGTTTGGTTACACAGAGTGCTGCCACCTCCCCAGGTTATCCTGGTGGGCTGGCAGCCCTTGCCTTGACCCCACCAGGCAGTACAGAACTCAATCCTGGACTTTGTTCTTGCAGTCGAGTCATGATAGTGATGCAATTCTTATTCTTTAACAGAGTTATTTTCCTTCAAGCTTAAAGGAACTCTTCGTTCTTTCTTTAAGCAAGTGGCTGTGTTTCCTGATCATTCTCCTCCTTTCAAATCTGTTTGTTCATCAACCACTTTCTTGGAATTTCTTCCTGGCCTTTTCAGTTGAACTACAGAGAAATCTGATTTTAGGGAAAGCTTAGCAAAATTATTTACTGAGAAAAAAATAAATTGTTCTGTGTCAGTGCAGACTCTGACTAGAGCTTTTGCCTGTCAGCATTCGTTATGCATTTGGCACTTCATTGTTTACCACATGATTAGACTGCCTAAGGAAAAGTGGCAGTTTCTGCTGAACTCTTCAGAAATGGGTGTTGTTATCTCTTCCTGTCAGGAAAGACAGAACAGAAGTTTGCACTCTGGTTACTTCTCCTTTCTCCTTTCTGAGGCCATTTCCAATGCATCGGGATGGGATGGGATGGGATGGGGTGGGAAGATGTATCCACTCAGCTTTTTTCAAATGACATTGCAAATGGAAATTAAATTGAGCTAGATGGCATCCAGAATAAATAATTTACAAGTTGAGAAGGAAGGAGTTGCAGTGGAGACAGGCAAGAGGATGAACATCACAGAAACGAAGGCAAGAAGAGGCTGTGAAACTACTGCAGCATGAAAGGAGGTTAAAATGGCCTTGTGAGCTGATAGCTGGTGTGCCAGGGCATGGATTTACAAACTGCAGGTGTGCTTGAATAGGTGGAGGCACAAATAATTCAGTCTTTTGGACTGCAACAACCTCAGCTAATCTGGTGTATGGAGAGCACTTTGGTTTCCACTGATACTGGCCTCGAGCAAAAAACCTTAATGAGCCCATCTGCTAGCAGAGCCTCCATGCGTTCCCTGTCAGCTCTGCCGAGTGCTCCTGGTGAGAAAGATTTCAAAGAAAAGGAGTGTAACTGTGGTGAAAAAATTTCTGTCAGCTCAGAGCAAACCAGAGAAGGAAACGGCGACCTACACAGAAAGAAAATTATACGGTTAATGACTGTCAGTAAAGAATCTCAAGCTTGTTTCATGTTATTTCTTGATTTTCCTTTTTTTTCTGCTTATTTGATCTTGCTGGTTAGGATTTGGCAGAAATCGATCAGTTCCATATGGAATAAATGTGAAACTGCAGGATAACAATTCTGTTTCCCCTTTAATGAAGGAAGCTTGGCTCTACGTGTTGGGTAGGTTCTCCAACCCCTGAGAACATCCTGGGTCACTTCAGTGAAGAGGTCTCTCCATACCTCGCTCCTCGGGGGCCTGTTTTCAAACACCCAGGCAGCGCACTGGAACTTGGGTGTGCTTTAATTATTCATATGAATTTCTGTGCTCCCCTTTTACTTGTAATTTCACCTCAGTGATACTCATCTAGCATTGCTGCCTCTGTAGTGTTTGCTGGCACTTCCCAAAACTTCAGGATGGGGAAAAATGTCTGAGGCATTTTGTGGCACTTCAGTTCCCTTGACATATATCGATGTGGCTGGCATATTCTCACTGCATTGACAGCAGTGGCACTGGCAGATGGGGCAAAGAGAGCTTTGTTATGCTAAACAGTGTCCTCTTGCCTTCCTTTTTGCTTTGCCTCAGAGGAGCAATCAAGCATAGGAATAAAAATGTTTTCTTGTATTTGAAAACCAAGAAGAGCGACATACCTAAAAACACAGCAACCCCACCACCCCCACCCCGTAAGTCATCACGGATTTCTAGCTCTGGTTTGAGACTAACTAATCTCTGAAGGATTTACCTATATGGCAGAATTAAATTAGCTTGGGAAAACTCCTACAGGAAAAAAAAGAACAGCTTTAGGGAAAAGATAATGACTCTGTGGCATTTAGTTAATTATCCAAATTACAAGTGCATTTCATGAGCTGCGAACCTGGAGTAGTTTCCTCTGGAGTCTGACTCCTCAGCAAAAGGAAACCACCACTTTTGAGAAATCGAAAAACCTATTACAACATTTCCAATTCAAGAGGTGTATCTTTCCCACAAAGCCATGTTTAGAACTCCCAGGTAAAAGGAGACTGGATTTATTTATTTAATCTAAAAATTAAATGTCTTCAAGGCAAAGGACTTGTTAATGGGGGGAAAAAAATTCTGGGTTTTGAAAACCAGTTAAACATTTTATTTAATGATATGCTTCACTGAGAAAATTGTGGATGCTTTTGGGAATGGGTTAATGCAATACTGATTTATTAATGCATTTATAAATCTCACCGCATTTTTTAATACGCTACTGAATGGTAACATCTCTTCATACCATTTCATACTTATTGGCAGCTCCTGTCTTTGGCTTCTACTGCCAGAGTAGAACTCTGTAGAACTCTCAGTAGTACTGAGAGAGTAGAACTCTGCCAGAGTAGAACTCTCAGTAGTATCAACTCTGGGGCTGGCTTTGCTGGCGAGCTGTGGCGTGTATTTGGGTGTCATGCAGTTTCCTTCAGGTAGCAGTGCCGTAAGAAGCTCAGATGATTTTCCTTACTTCCCCTGACTGACGATGTTATTTCCTATTTTCAAAGTTCGAGATCCTCCTGCTCAGTGGCAGCTCTTCACCATGTGAAATATTAATTGCATAATATGAGTAAGAGCTCTTCAAGAAGCCTGTTCCTCAATACTGCTGAAGTTGCTGGAGCTTAGGAGGAACCTCCTTTGGGGAGCTGTTTTTCTTTTTAAAAAGTGACTAAGCAAACAGGGAGATGTTAGTCAAATGCAGGGAGACCCAAACCCAGCACGGTAGGTTATACATAGTCTCCACAATTTTTGCTGTAGAGACTTTTTAAAGCTTCAAAACTGCTAGTTTTTTGTTCCAATTACCTATATATAGCTGTACCTAGCTGTACATGTACTTAGCTACATTAAGGAGCTAGGAAGGTACTACATTAAAGGTGCTGATCAGGAGAGTGGAACATATTCAAGCTGAGGGAGCTGGGTCTCTTTAGCTTGGGGAAGAGGAGACTGAGGGGTGATCTCATTAATGTCTATAAATATGTAAATGGTGATTGTCAGGAGGATGGAAACATGATCCTCTCAGTGATGGCCAGGGATAGGACCAGGGGCAATTGGTACAAGCTGAAAAATAGGAAGTTCCATGTGAATGTAAGGAAAAACTTTTTCGCTGCGAGGTTGACAGAGCACTGTGAGACAGAGGCCAGAAGGCTTGTGGAGTCTCCTTTTCTGGAGACATTCAAGACCAATCTGGATCCCTTCCTATGTGATTTAATCTAGGTGATCCTGCTTCTACAGAGGGGTTGGACTAGATGATATTTTGAGGCCCATTCCAATTCCTGACATTCTGTGATACATGTAAGAGGAGAAACCAACGGGGAACTATAAATGAGTGCAAAGATCTCTCCTACTTCTGCACACCAAATGTTACTTAGATCTCTTCCCAAAGTACAGGCAGGGAAACCAAGCCCTTTCACTGCACTGAAAGGCTTGCAGGCAAGCCAGCCATGAAGCTGGGAGCAGAAGCCAAATGCTATTGCAAATTCCGTGTCGCTCCGGTATTATATATCCCTAAGTGCATCTCTCTAATGGGCACTTCTAGCCAGAAAGTCAGCTCCCCTTCTCTCCCTGGTATTCCGTGCTTTGAATAATGAGCAATAAGGGTTTTGTTGGTCATTTAAATGCCACAATTCCAAGCACTTAAACACACTTAGCAGGTTCCCAATCTCTCTGTTTCTGAGCCAAGTGGTATTTTGAAAAGCATTAAGTTAAGTAGACCCCACAATAATTTTGCATTCCCTCTTTGAGCTTTCTGTACCAGAGCACGCTTTGAATGTATCACTGTATTGATTTTGGTATTCTGCCATTCTCAAAGTTTTCTTCTGGATTTTTCTGCTGAAGCAGTTGCTTACTCAGGTAGGTGTGTTGAGAGAGGAACTGGCTGTATGTGCTGCACACTAGAGATCACTATCCTCTTGCTCTCCTTTAGGGGCCAGATGAGAAGCTAGTTCCTAACCATATGTGATGGGAAACCTGGGAGGGTCCCCTGGTTGTTGAATCTTTTTGCCAGTGTTCCTTCCCCACCAAACAAAATTCTCCAGAATCTTCTGCTACTGCATTAAGAGAAAACATGGCAAGTTTTAGCTTCAAAGACAATTTTTCCTGTGAGTCTGGGTAGGTCAACCTAAAGTCTCAGTGCAGTGATTATCATCATTAACCACCAGTACCTGGAGATTAGCATAACCGTGATTACTAGTCCTAGATATATTAATGTGAACAGAAGAGGAAAAAACAGGTGCAAGAAACTCAGAGCATTTTGTTGGGGTTGATAAGACTAACAAGTCTTACCAACCCTGGGAGAAAGGAAAGTCAAGCTCCTGAGGTTTGTCTCACCTTGGTGTCTCACTGACTGTCTGACCAAACTTTCAAACCCAGTTTCTAATTTCAGACATTCGATTTGAGATATCTTGGCCTGATTTTTTAGGAGCTCACAGTTACCACAGCTCAAGTCAGGCTCAAGGAGGGAACTTCCAAAGAGGAACTTCAGCCATCACCTGCCTGTTTTGAGGCCCTGGTCTGCATGGTGCAGTGGAAGGGAAGAGCAGTGTTTCTGACTGGTCAAGCTTCTGGCATGACCTTTAGCTCATGAGCCTTTAGCTCAGCATCCTTCTCACAGGGTAGTGCACAAAACCCAAGACACAGCCTGTAAATCATGAGAGAAATACTTAATTGTTTTTTTGTTAAGCTGTTTCCTGCATCACAGAATCTCCAGTCCAGCTCAAGTTTGATACAGCGCATGACACGCAGAGTATTTCCCCAGAGTCATTTACTAAAATCTGTGGATGCCCTGCTCAGCTCCTTGGCGTCCACCTAGGGAGTTCAGACAAGTAAATAGACATTTATTTTCACTGGTTCCAGGCTGGATCTAAACATCGTAGCTGCCAAACACAGCTTTGAATTTCCAGGTTAGAGCCAATACAATATCTGACTGGGTCAACAACAGGCGTGAGATTGCAGGTTATTGTGTGCTGGTGGTTTCTCATGCAAGCTTCTCATCTGCCAGGTGTGATGTGTTTGGCTGCTTCAGTCTTGCATCTCTTACTTCTCTCTCTGCGCTGTTTGACTTCAGAGGTAAAGAGATCTGACGATCGCTGGTGGGTAACGTGGCATGCTGGGGTTAGCATGTGTGTGCAGCGTTTCTGAGAAGCCAGGTAAAGCGACAGTGCTGCCCTGCTCCTTCGATGGTCCTCCATGAGGAGACCCACCTCCGAAAGGACTTGGTAATTTTAAACAGGAGACGATACTATTAGGCAGAATGCTGTTTCACAGTTGTTTTCAGCTAGGGCAGCCACAGCTCATGTTTGGAATTAAAATCATCAGATACTCAGTAAGAAAAACAGTGGGTGTCTTGTGCTGCCTTTTCTCCTGGGATTTCATCAGAAGCAAAATCAGTAACATCATTATTGTTAATGAGGTAGTTTAAGTGGCATTTTATTTGTCTTCTATTTTATTTGTCTTATGAAACAAAACAAGCTTTAAAACTATGAACATTCCAGTTTTGTCTAGTGGACACATGAGACCCATGGAGGAAATGGTGCTGGAGGGAGACTCGCTGCCTGTAGAGACAGGAAAGTCGTGTTGTAGAAGTCTGACTCCATGCTATACCTCCATAAGGCCATGTGAGAGGGTTGCTCCCTCAGCCTCCACTGCACTATTTGCCGTGCATTTGGTTGGAAATTCTTCCTCTGGAGCTCACTCTATTGAAAATCTTTATTATGCAAAATTCTCCCCCAAAGTTTGTCTCCTCCTCAGTCAGGTCCTGAATGCAGATTGCAGTTCTGACTATGGAGTTGCCGCAGAGCCTTTTCCATTTTAATAAGTTTTGGGTGTCCTGAGAGACTGGTAGACAATGGAAATTATACAGTGCTTGCCAAACCTGCTGCCGTGCTTTCTTTGAAATACCCCAAAATGGAGGCAAGAAAGTAGAAGTTTTCTACTTGTCTTCTTTTCCGTTTGGGACAATTACTGTGTGAGTCACTCAGCTTTAGGAATGGTTTGAAGGGGAAAGTTGATTATTAGATATGTAAGAATAATGAATCATACTCCATGGAAAAATCTTTTTTTTTTCTATATTTTTGTGCCGCATTACCCAGACCATGTATTACTGGAAAAAAAATCCCAGCCACTTATGGAAATTTATCATGGGTATAAATTTCTCATAGGAGAAAAACGGCATTAGCACCCTATTGATTTTGTAACCAGGAAGCATAGATGAGTCTTCAGTGACAGGATAATGATTAGCTATTGTAGATCTCTAGGGAGTTTTCACGAAGTTGCTGGCTCTAATTAAGAAAATGTTTTCCAATCACCTCTGTTCCAAGAAGCACCTTGCAATTTCTTCTATGCAGACATACCAGCATCTTAGATAATTTCAAAATAAATGTGCTATATAGAGTAAGGCTAACAAGCTTAAAACAGAAATGTCAGAATAGAATAATTCTTCAAATTTAAAAAAAAAAGTATCTGAAGATTAGTCCGAATTTTAGTCAAGATGTAAATTTCAGCCATGATTTCTGATGTTGGGTTTTTTTTCATTGCTGAGATAATTTTTTTGGATCCTCTAAACATGATGATCCTCATCCTCATATACCCATGAATGCAACACACAAGAAAGGATGGAAGATGTAGCACTGCTGATATCTGTAGGTTTTAGTGCTTATATCAGATCCTGCCTGGAACAAAAGGAGGCACAAAAGGAGGCCGCAGGGCAGCCGAGGGTGCTTTGTTCATGTGCCTCTTTTTTGTCTTAGCATGGGAATAACTCTTCTGACAGAGGTTCCTAGATAATGGCAACCCACGGGATATTTTTTCCTTTGTGGAATGCCAGGAATTGGTGGTGAAAACTCTTTGCATGATTTGTCTCTCTAGAGTAGATTAGCCTTTGTTATCTGTGGCATTGGAATTAATCACTGTGGCAAACTTTTATTTTAGGGTATTCTTTAGACAGCTAATGAACCAAAGCCAAAAGGATTTAATGGAGCTGTTACCTCCCTGAGTGTTGCATGAAAGAAGAGCACAAAATTTACCCTGTTCCATTGAGAGAACTGTGCTGATCTGGCAGTTGGAACAAAAGCCATTAATTGTCTTAAATGACTCCAGATAATGAGGTTTAGTAATTGGCTTTTGTTTTAATACAGCTTTGACAGGCTAAACCACATAAATCTGTGTAATGCCCCAGAATAAGCAACAGTTAAGGTAACAGGTAGGCTTGACTTCCTAAACAGTGCCTGTCCAGGCTGAATAGAGCCCATATCAGTTCAGTTACATGAACAATTAGTTGATGTTAAGAATAATTTTAAAATACGGAGTTGTTTGAGCATTTTGGAGCTCAAAGTGGAAAATAAGGTAATCTTGTTGCAGTGCTTAGGTACATGTTTGCAATGAGGTACATTTCTGTTGATTTTCAGTAGGGCCCAGTTGCCTTAATTGAAGACTTAGAAGTCTAAAAATCATATACCCGATAAACTGTGCAACACCTGTACTCTGGAAAGTTCAGTACACTCCTGCTTTCCCTTACAAGAGTGTATCTAAAGGAAGGCAGAAGGTGACTTTACCTGGTGATAGTCTGTAGTCACATGAGAGACCATCTTCATTTGACTACAACATCACATCAGGATTTCCCTCTTGTGGTTGGGGGAATTCCTGGTACACACACATGCTGATATACATGTCATTAGAAAAGCAAACCACAGGCAGTGAAGGTACCTCTCCAATGTCTAGTTCTCCAATATCTGAACTGGTTCTGCCTACCAAGACACCTTGTAGTACTGCACAGTGAAGGAAATCCCCTATTACAAATCGGATAGACCACCTCCCCATGCAGTGCAACTCTAAAGTAAAAGACAAGGATTCATGTGTTTCTTGCAGCTTTAAAATCTACAGTGGGACATGCATAATGACAGCATTTCAGATCACTTTGCAAGCAACCTGATTTTAGAACAATTGATGCTGAAAGTGTTGCAAGATGCTTCAAGAAAGAACCAAGCAACAACCCAATTTTACACATCCACATCTCAAAAAATCCAGTTATTAATATCTCTACTCAATATGTCATTGCTCGTCTTTCATGCCTCATTCTTACTTGGCCCGGTTCCTCCCTTCCACTTGTACATTATTAATACCAAGAGCCTGTTTTTAGCATTAGACATTGTGATAGTCATAAAGAGATGCACAGTAGTTTGAGCCCCAACAGCCAAGGGCTGTAGGTCTCAGGAAATGGTTTCTTCTCCATCTTTCTTTTTTTTTTTTTTTCTTTAAATGGAAATACTGTGGTGTTTTGCAGGGGTGGGGGAGTTGTATGTGGGGTTTTGTTACTTAATGGTTCTTTTTTGGTTTTTTTTTTTTTTTTTAAGGGTTTTTTCTGCCAATATATTGGCAGATCTTGGCGTTCATGCAGCATGCTCTGCAATTAATAGGGGCTGTGTAATTAACTCATGTAACCACTGCATTGTGAAAACAAGAGGAAATGTCCCTGTCCCTTGGCAGGGGCAACTATATGGCAGCAAATTTGCATTATAATAGCTGCTTTATGGGGTAAAGTTGTTTTTTCTTTCTCCATACTTTTATTCTCCCCAGATCCACAAGTTCATGATCTCAGACAAATGGAAAAACAAAATCCTGTGCCTAAGCTTAGCTATCCCATGTTGGTTTTAGTATTTAAATTCACACGAGAGAAGTGCTCTGTGTGATTTAATCTAACTGATCCTGTTTGGGCAGGGGGGAGTGGACTAGATGATCTTTTGAGGTCCCTTCCAACATTCTGTGAGTCTGTGAAGGGGTTTTGGGGGTATGGGTAATGCAGTCTGTGGCCTTAGGTTTAGCCTGTCTGTTCCTGGGTAAAAGTGTAGCAGCTGACCGTAGAAGGACATTCTGGGAAAATATAGATGGGAATAGGAATCTTGAGTAGCATCTTGTGTTAAGTGCCTTAGTTTGGGAGACAGGGCTTTGGGAGGAGTATTTGATACCATGGGATAACTTGTTGACAGTATCTCTTCCTAAGTGACCAAAGCTGTTAGTGTTGGCAGCCTTATTTCTCCCAGTGAAAAGCTACTTCTGAATCGCAAGCCATCTTCTGCTAAAGTAAAAATAGCTTTTATTTACGTTCATGTTGCATGTGTCATTCCTTGTGTCTCTTTCATGCTTTTTCTGTTCTTGTCTCTGTCTTTTTTCTACATGCGCTAATTTTTATCACTATTATATTTTTTAATTTTAACTCAGTGTGCCCTGGTGGCCAAGAAGGCCAATGGGACCCTGGGGTGCATTAAGAGGAGCATAGCCAGCAGGTGGAAGGAGGTGATCCTCCCCCTCTGCTCTGCCCTGGTCAAGCCTCACCTGGAGTCCTGTGTCCAGTTCTGGGCTCCCCAGTACAAAACAGACAGGGATCTCCTGGAGAGAGTCCAGTGGAGGCCACAAGGATGATGAAGGGCCTGGAGCATCTCCCCTATGAGGAAAGGCTGAGTGAGCTGGGGCTGTCCAGCCTAGAGAAGAGAAGACTGAGAGGGGATCTCATCAATGTTTATAAATATTTGAAGTGTGGGAGACAAAGGGAGATGGCCAACCTCTTCTCAGTGGCCTGTGGGGACAGGACAAGGGGCAATGGTCACCAGTTGGACCACATGAGGTTCCGCACCAATGTGAGAAAGTACTTCTTCATGGTAGAGGGTGATGGAGCACTGGAACAGGGTGCCCTGGAGGGTTGTGAAGTCTCCTTCTCTGGAGATATTCATGACCCATCTGGACACCTACCTGTGCAACCTCCTTTGGGGAACCTGCTTTGTCGGGGGGTGGACTTGATGATCTATGGAGGTCCCTCCCAACTCCTACAGTTCTGTGAATCTGTGAATCTCTGTGTTATACTTGTCTACCTCTAATCTGGTTTTCTTTCGTTTTCCTTTTCCCACATCACCAAAGTGTCTATGTAATTTTTTTGTCTCCCAAGTCTGTTTTCCTTGATTCACCTGTATGTCCTTCTGCTCTCATCTCTGTGATGGCTCTTGTCTCTTATCTCTTATCTCTTATCTCTTATCTCTTATCTCTTATCTCTTATCAGTATGTTTCCCTGTATATTAGTCTTGGTGGGGATGAGCAATCTTAATAACTAACAGGCTGAATGCGTCTGAAGGACACTAAATATTCATGTAAATCCCAAAGGGTGCACAACAAGCACAAACTAATCCTTGCTAGGACTGAGCCAGACCTTTGACCAATCCTATAACTTTGGGACATTGTGACATGAATAGAGACGTGGTGTTGAAAGGCAGGCCAGCACTGATCATTGTGTCACTTTGGTTTTCAAATATTTAATGTGTTAAAATGTTGACGAGAATAATTAGATTGAATTTGTTAGAAATCCTCAGGCAGGATTGTTTGGGAAAAGATGGACTGAATTTGCTGAGATTTGTTTCAGTTTTCTGGGCCACTGGGTCAGAAAGCGGAGATACTATTATTGCCATCATCTGCAAGCATCAAAATTCTTTATTTTTCATTTCTAAGTAAATGATCTTGAACATTTTTGGCCTGGAACTGGTGCTATATTATTGCTTTCTGATGTTTTCTCTCTTTGGGCTGTGCTTTGTGGCTGAAGGCTTCTCCTATGATACCCAACTTCTATCTTCAGAACAGACTATCCCTACTCACTCTCCATTTTTGTTGTGGCAGAGGTATTCTGTTAAAACGGAAAACCTAAATTTAAGACTGGAAACACAGAAGTGAGAGTGTGGTGGTCTCCAGTCCAGAAAGAAATATCTGTCAGGGCAGAACTTTGATTATGCGCAACTGTAATCACCCAGAGTTTGTTATTTATCTGAAGTAATAGGTAGCTTTTGGCACATCAGCATTTTATCTCACCTGGGCTCTGATCCAGCATTTGCTGAGAGCCACAGATGACTTCACTGGCCATTAGCTTAGGCACCAGACGTCTGAGTGTGACTCTCATTCAGCCTCCTGCCTTTTGGACAGAGTAGGTGGTTAAGCAAAGCGAGCAGGCATCTGGATTTCCTTGTGCAGAGCACAGGGACACCAGCTGTTTCTGCCTGGAGTGGCCACGTGTTTCTTTCAAGGTGAGAATTACTTTTTTTTTGTGTTGTGGAAACATCTACTCAAAGGCCTTAAAGAAGGAAGTTTTGTAGTATTTGCAGCAGGTAAAAATGAAACTCACTCTGCAGCATTCAAAACCTTTGTATACTTAACTTCTCCTTTAGGAGTTTCTTCAGGAATTCTGAAAAAGCTAAAAAAAAACAACTTGGTAGATCTCCTGGGAAAATCCTGGTAAATGGTAAAAGACATTTACCAGGAAAATCCTGGTAAATGTCTTTTACCAGGAGACAATACCCTGCGCTAGCTTTAAATCTGGTGGAGTTTCTATTGGTATTGAGCTGGAGGTCATCACAATATAGAATGCATAATTCAGCCTGTTTTTCCAAATGTATGTTGTTAACATTCCTATGAGGAATGGGTTCAGGGTTCAAACAGGTTACGTACAAATAGTTCAGTTAAAGTCAAGCAGCTCTTCATACTCAGAGAGGAGTGTTATACATACATTAAAAGACACTTATTGAACTTTAGTTAACCCTCTCTGCTCACAGTTTGACAGGAGAATTTCTCACAGCAGCAACAACTTTGAACCAGGGGCTGGATTCATCCATGTCGAGACCCCTGTGAAATGAGGCGGTCACTGCCCCATCCTCTGTACCGTGTTTGAACACCAGCTTAAATGGATGGTCACAGTGAAAAGAAGTTGAATTGCTGTGTCAAAGGTCCTCAGTGACAGGTTTCTTAGCTTGTTGCCTGCTGAAAGGATTTGGGCTCTTGGCACTAGCATTATAGGAATTCACATAGATCTGCATACCAAGCAAATACGATGGAGGGTGAAGACAGAAAGAGGAGAAAAATTTCTTAGTGACAATAGCCATGATGACTTACAAACAGGTAATGGATAAGAAGGGCTCTGTGTCTATAGGCTTTTCTGTGTTTTGTGGCTATTTGTTCTCACAGAAGTTACCATGGAACCCAGAAACCCTGTCTCACTTAGAAACACAGAGATACTGGCTCAAAATGAGCTGTGCCTTCGTGTGAATTTCAGTATATTTGGATTTTATATTTTGAGGTAGCATTCTGTTTGGGGGAATTATTTTTTTCCTCTTAGAAGGGCAATAAATGATGCAGTCCTGTCTTTACCTAATCTGTATGTGTATGTGATTTATGTAACACTGCTGTTAGGTTTTTATTTGTTTGCACCTTACTGCACAAGCTACATAGCCTCACATTCAGAAGTAGGTAATTGGGCTGTAATTTTAGTAGATCCATGTGTGAGAATAGCAGGTAGCTTGCAGTGCTTCCTTCCCTTACAATTCTAATGTAATTAACTGATAGAGGAGCACAATGATACTTTATGCAGTTTAATCCCAGTATTTCCCTCCTGCTGTGATTCCTCACATACTTGAAATCTGAGTATCTAAAGACCTTAAATTTGTAAAGCAACATAGGCTTTAGCACCTTAAGTGATACATTTTAATTGGATTTTATCACTTGAAAAGTATCTGGATTTTCCTCTCTTTATTCCCATGCTGAAAATGAATCATGACTATTGGCAATGAATAACATAACAAAAATGAAACAGCATCAGCTTCAAGGACATTTCCATCATCCCTTTTGAGTAGCCTCAGCAGAGAATTATAGATACGACTTGTGTGAGGGTTTTTAGGTTATCTGCCCTGAATTGAATTGGATGTAGATTCATCTCTGTGATCATGCACAGATAGCAATGAAATAACAGCCCTTCCCTAGGTATTATACAACAGGATGGAACAATTTATCAATGTAACATAGGCACATTTGGAAATGTAAATAGTGCCTTCTTCTGGATGACTCAGTCATGATGGGAATAAAAGCAATAAAGAGAAGGGAAGAAAAGTAGAGGTGGGTATTTGTAAGGCCAGGAGCCTCGCATAAGTAGAAATGCTTGCCTTGTTTAGACAGCATTTATAGGTCATGCTTGTTTTCTTCAAAAAAAGAAAACACAACAGGCAGTACTGAATTCCATCATCTCTACTTACACACCTAAAATAAATAATTTGTTGTAAAAACCCCGTGGGAATTATGGGGATTTAGCAGTAATTCAAATGAGTAGGCACTGTAGGAACATCAGACAAGGTCCTTTCTCTAGCTACTCAGTAGATACTCTCTTTAAGTTCTACCAAGTTATAGACAAGAGATGATACTCCAAGCTGAATAACTCACCATCTTCCCTTTCTGGACAGAAATAATTAGGCATACACTGTCATGTTCTGAATTCAGAAAAAAGGACATACAGTACCAACTTTCAACTGTGATTCTGCTTGGCAGTCTATTCTATTCATCTTCTGCCAGTATCTTCAGCTCTCATTTCTCAGAAATCTCTGCTTCTCAATCCTTCTATTTCATCAAACTAAAATGGAGAAGAAAAAGAACTGCTATCCAAATTTAGGCAGATGGACATTTAGCATTACTTAATGTCTCTACTGCAACACTCTGAAGGAAACACTAGAGGATGTAGCCATTGGATGTGATAGTGATATCTCCAGTGTCAGCATGCTGACTGTAAAGAAATACCCCTTTTTGAATAATGATACATATATAACCCAAAATTGGGCAGATTTTTACTTTGGGGATTGATATTATGAGAACCAGGCCTTGTTGTAGTTTCCAATGAAACAATGACTGAATTCTCATTGACTTCAGAATAAAAATAGTCTGACCACAGATCTTCCAGTGCTTAGTTTTACTGTTTTGGCGATATGTTTCTTATTAGAAAATGTTTGGATTTGTTAATAATATTTATGGAGATGAAGGGACTTGGAGAGTAAATAATTGGCAGAAGTTGATCATTTTCATAATGGAACAAAGGACTCTTACATTTAATGGGTGGGAAGACTATGGATATAGGTACAGACTAGATAAACAGCTCTGGTAGTTGAGTGATGAAGCTGCAAGAGAGAAGGATTGCAGCAGCCTATAGCATAGGATGCATAAAGGAGCACCAGGATAGATGCAAGCAGAGGAGTAAGCAGTAATGCTGCTGCAAATGGCAGATAAAGAAAACCCTATCTCCATTTAGATCGGAGCATTTGTCTATAAATCAATACACATTGCTTGTAAAAGAGAAGTGACAGAGAAAAGCTAATGGCCTTCCTTAAAAAGCCTCATTCATTCTACTCCATTGATGAGCTCTGTGGAGCTAATTTGTTGAGAGGGCTCTTCCAAATGGGAATACATTTTATTGATGGCAGTAGTATTGATGAGTATTTCATCATTGCATAAAAAACTTTGTTCTCTTTGCTGCAATTCTTAGTGAAACAGGCAATAGGAATTTAAAGCAAAATGGTCTATATTCTGATGCAATGGATATCCTCATGCGGAATCTTCTAAACCACTGGAGGCTTGGGTGTCTTCACAGCCTTGGAAATCAAATTTCTTTCTGGTTAATATGAAAACTTTTCCAGTTTAATAGGAAAAATTCCAGCATTCCATGAGCTGTGGTTGAGGAACGGAAGAGAAAGCATCTCTGTGAAGTCTCCTGCTGCCTGGCTTTTCATGTTATTGTTGGCACTGCAGCAGCACTGTGCTACGTGGGGGACATGAACATGTACATACCATCATAGCATATTTTCTCTCAGGAATATCCTGACCTAAGCAGAGGAAGTAATTTCACTGGCAGTCTGAAATTTCCCCAGTGACACAGTTTGATTATATCTCTAGCTTACATTTGCATTCCAGAATGAGGAATGTTTCTTCTAAAGGACTCATGGGTGGTTTGTAGAAGCCAAAGCTATTTCTGTCTCTCCATTTCTCTTCCTTCTTAGCAGGTACTGGAGCTTGAGAAAGCAGGGACTACTATTTCAAAGTCATCTTGTATTAGACATTAAAAAAAAAAAAAAAAGAGTGGGAACAAGGGGAAAAAAGAAATAAGATGTGGGAAAATCCCAGCTATTGAGCAAGAGCCAGCACAAGTCAGTGTAGCTGCACTGCACACAGTAAAATTGGGGGTGTTATGCTGATTTACACTAGCCAAGGATTTGGCATCCAGCTCATTTGTGGAAAAAAACATGTATGATGGAATTAAAAACCAGCAAACTATTTCTTTATTATATCAGCTTGGTGCCTCATGTCACTTCAGTGGAGCAGAAAATGACACTACCATCTTAACAGTTTATGGCTTTTTCAAGAAAAAAAAATACACAAAATATGCAGCCAAAACCCAAACAAAGCAGCTGAATTGCAGGGTTTCAATCTCTTTCAGTGGTGCATTGCTGGAAAACAATTTTCTGTTTTACTAGTCATGGAAAATTAATCATATGTTTGATGATTTGTGTCCTGCTGTTGTTGTCTTCTCTTCATATTTTGGCTCCATATAATTTAATTTCAGTAAGTGTCATTTCTAAAGGGAACAGAATAAACTGCTGGCCTCCCACCTACCTATCCAGGTCTTTTATCAGTGCTGTTTGGTAGTCTGTTGCAGACAAACAGATAGATATGAGAAGTACTTTGGCACTGCCTAAGGATGAGACTAGTAGGGTTTTTTTTACAGAAGATATTCTAACCTTCCATGTAGTTTAACAGAGAATGTTTTCATTTGCAGAAGATGCAAGTGATGGAATGTTGAGGGTTTTTCTTTAATTATCTAGAATTTAGTGGAGGAGCTCCAGTTCTTCCTGTAGAGTGATCCTAACCCTATAAAAAGATTATTTTATTCTTGTAAGGTTCAGCATGACTACCTGATTATACTCTCAGCAGCTTCCAAAATGTAATTTAACTAGAAAAAACATTTGAATTTCCAGAAGTCCATATAGATGGAATTGCCATTCCTTGAATCTTTTCTGGCTTCACTTCTACCCTAGTTTCCAGATAATCTGGACCGCTATCATGATTTTCACCCCTAATTATCATAAAGCCAGTTAGTTCTTTTCCAGATCTGTTTTATTCGTTTATTTGCTGTTGTCTTGCTGGGTGGTTCACCAACTTTAATGTAGCATAGTGACGTAGGGAAATGCTATTATCTCCTACTTTGTGAGAAACTGAGGTAATGAGAAGTAAGACTGTAAAAAATTTGTCTTTATAGCTTCACCAAGATTGTACAGATTGTTGGAGACAATGTTGGAATGCAGGACATTGAGATCAATCACTAACATTTCTAACTGGAACAGAGTAGCAAAGCAGATTCATAATGAAGTGTCTTGAGTGTCATGGGGAACCCTTAACTTATTTTCAGCGGACTGCTGACCAGAATAAGAAAGATACAACCATGTGTGCAACTGTTTTACAAGGCTTTGTGATTGACACTGGTCTAAGAACAAAATTCTGCATGTGGCATCCTAATGCTGTGCTTTATCACTTTAGGCATATGGAACAGGATGGTCTTTAAACTGTCGTCTTATCAGAATTGAGGTGATAACTTATCTGAAGCTGGAAAGCAGCTGGGAGGAGGAGGGACACATGCAGAGAACATGTCCTGCTCTTGTACTCATGGTTTCCTCTCTTTTCTTTTTCAGTGAGTATGTTTTTGAACACATTAACCCCCAAGTTCTATGTTGCCCTGACAGGCACTTCCTCATTAATCTCGGGACTTATTTTGGTAAGTACTAGACATATTAATGTCACTTTACAAATGTATTTCATTATATAGAAAGGGCTTTATCCAGATTAATAGGTGTCTCTCTTTTCTTTAAGCTTACATTTCTGCAGTACATAAAATCTGTATTTATTTATTTGTACTTCTTTTTCTGGGGGAATGGGGGCTTCTCTCTCTGGGGGAGAGAGAGAAAATGTTTCAGTGCTGTGTGTCTTTAAAGAAAACGTCTTTAAGGACAATGTGCCCCACTACCAACCCTATAGTAATTCATAACGAGCATTTGCATGTTAAGTGTTTCCATCAACAAGTACTACAGAAATGAAAGGATCAGTAAAAAGAAGAGGGATAACAACTGTCTCAGTTTAGCATGGTCCTCTTAGAAAATTATGGTAGGACTTATTAGAGAAAGAGTGAGCAGAATATTAGCAATAAACCCAGTTCTGATGCCAAAATTCCAAAGATTATTTCAGATCTTCACTTTTAAAATCTTTCTGAATACATGTCTGTCTATTTGCTTAAAAGACTGAAGAGTATTTTAAAACCATTTAAAAACCCCTCTTCCCATATGTAATCCCTGAAGGCTTCGTTGTGCAAATTGATGCAGTGGAGTGAATCATAATAGCATCACAGTGTAGGAATCGAAAGCAGAGCATTTGCTCTGAATTTTATTCAGTGCCTTCACAGAAATAAATGGAGTTTCAGAAATCTAAGAATCTGTATGGTCTACTTACAGTATTGTGCTTATACTGGGCTCTTCTCTTTCCTCACTGCTGAGAGTTGGCTTTCTCCTTACATGAATAGAGTACAGTACAGTACAGTAGGACAGGACAGGACAGGACTATTTCAGTTGGATGGGATTATCTGGTCCAACTGCCTGACCAGTTCAGGGCCAACAGCAAGTTAAAGCATGACATTAAGGGGATTATCCAAATGCCACATAAACACTGATGGACTTGGAATATTGACTACCTCTCTAGGAAGCCTCTTGCAGTGTTTAACCACCCCTCGTTAAAGAAATGCTTCTTAGTGGCTGCTTTGAACCATTCCCATGTGTCTTGTCTGGATACCAGGGAGATCAGCTCCTCCCTCTTCCTTCTAGACATTTCTAAAATCTGCTGGACACAAGCTGTAAACTCTCCCTCACCACACCAAACCAGGCATGTAACTAGATTTTAAGAGTGTAGTAAGTAGAAGTAGACATAGTGGTAAGTAGAGACGAACATGGCTAGTGGCTGGTTTGCATCACCTCGGATCTACTGACCTCAGAGGAACCTGAAAGCAACTATGATCCTAACTAAACTGTATTGGTTTTGTATGGGAAATCCACACCTCTTGTTTCCACATTGCCTGTAACTGATGTAGACAAAGAAATGGCATCCTTGACTCCTTAATGCCTGTGAGACTCTCTTCACTTAGGTGATTTCAGGTATAAAGCATCAGGTGCACTGCTGCTGTGCCTTACTCTGGGGTTTCCTTGCAGCAGAAGGCAATTACTTGATGTCTGCACCCTGGGCATTCATCATCCTTGTTTGGATTGAGCCCCAAAGCACAGGACAGAGCTCCAGAGACATCAGCAGATCTTTCAGAGTATGAACAGGAGGAGCCAAACATTGGATTCAGTTCAGCACTGCTCATTCAAATGCATGGGAGGAAAATTCTTAATGTACATTCAGTACTCTCACTCAGAAAGAAGACACCTTCAAAACACCATATCCCACCACCAAGATAAGAAGGAATGAGAGAAACAATATGGATTCCACAGGCACAATTCCCTATATTTTATTGGGAAGTGAAGACAGCAGAAGGCAGAGGCAAGAAAAAGACAGTTTGGGCCCTATGGAAATAACTGACAGAATCAAACAGGAACAAAAGAAAAAACACTGAAAAGAGACTAAATTATCTGTAACTAAATTCTGTGTATACCATGACTGCAAATGTAGGTACATTTGGTCCTGTAGTGATGAAGGCAGTTTCTGAGGAATGAGCTCAGTAGGAGACTTGTGAGAAAGGAATTTCAGAATCACAAGGTTGGAAAAGACCATTTAGGTCATCAAGTCCAAAACTTCAAGTCCAACATTTCCAAGTGCTCTACTTTGATGGAATGTACAAGAAGGAAGTAGGAAGGAGTATTCAAGACTGTGATATGAAGAAGGGAGAAAAGGGCACTGACAGAAGCCTCACAAGAAGAGACTAGACTGAGTAAACCAAAGAAATTCACTAAATGCTGTATGGCAAAGTCCATTATGAACAAGTTTTAGGAACAGTGAGGCAATGGAGGTGTAGACACAGACTGAAAGAAGATTGAAACCTTCTTTGTGGACCTTCACTACTGCTGTGAGTTGTCCGCAGTTCATATGCCACCATCCTGCATGTGCAAAAGGTACATAGGCCAGGCAGGTAACAGCGAGGACCAGTGTCTGTGCTGAGAGGAACATATGGTCTGTAAATTGTGTTAATGGAAAGGCAACTCAGTAGCCATGGTCGTGGAAAGAAGAAACTGCAAGCTGAACGGACCATGAATCAAGAAAGACAGCTGTGTAAGTTCTAGTGAGATAGCACTAGCCAGTCACTAGCCAGTTACACTTTGGATTAATTATTTCTTATTAATCTTGCTGTTTACCAGTGTCCCTGTAACATGGTGAATTGCCCACATTATCATCTACTTATCTATTATATAGCATCTGCACTTCTAAAGGATTCCTAATCCTGCTAATGAAATTAAGAGGAACTCTCTTAGAAAATAAACATTCTCTTGTCAAATCTGCATCACTGGGGTATTTTTCAGACTAGATGTACTAATATTCCTTGGAAATTTCCACCATATGGTCTGGCAGATTTCTTTCCATTATCAGTTGGCTGTAATTTCTAATCAGGAGGAGAAATCACAGCACTGCAGGTTATGAAATGATGGAAAATTCCAACCAGCAAGAAAGTGAATGCTTTTCCTATTTCATGTTTGGTTCGTGAAACAATGACTGCAGAGTTCAATTTTGGGCATTTGCATGCTATGTGACTCCCTTGCAAAACACTACTCCCCTGTCTTATTTTGACTCTTATTTGTTTTCATACTTTAGGTAAAATTCTGGACTTGGGGTAGGCAATGTGACTTAAATGAGCAAGGATTTCAGACCTTTTTCCTTTTCTGGATAGTTCAGAACCATTCTTTCATATCTCAAGCATTCTCCTTAATAATTATTTGACTACAGAACTTAGTATAAAATGAACAAGTTATATTCAGTTCATCTGTGAAATATTTTAAGCATCAAAAATAGGAAACAAATTAAGTCCCAAGCTGCATGCGAAATATTGTGTTGGAAACTTGGTTCCACCACAACTCCTTTTACTCCAGTAAAAAACAGGGTTCTGTCTCATGGAATACAATGAGCTGTATTGTATTTGGTGCCTGAGAGGCTAAAGCTTTCCACAGGTAGGGTAATAAAGCTGTCATGAAGCAGAACTGACGTCCAGTAAATGCTGTGAACTGGAACTGTGTAAATGCCACTGAGATTTCTAAATAAGGCCACGTATTTTAACATACAGTTATCACCAGAGTGAAAGTTGTTTAGCAAATGAGGGTGGCATTTGCACTGCAAACTGACATGGAGTCCCAGTTCTAACAAAGCACAGGCAGAAGTGAACCCCAGTTTTGAATCTCCACCAAGAATGTCTTTTTGCTATAGCTTGGAACAGTAATAAGAGTTTCTGCTACATGGTAAGAAACATTCTGCAATATACAAATACCAGGTGTCTCAGAAATAATAATTAGAAAGCCAGTCTATGGAGGTAGAGCTATAAGTGCTGATTTTACTCATTGGCTAGCGTTGGGCAGCAGGGCTGTCTGCTACTACCTGTGCATGTGTATAGTATGTGAGAGTCCCAGCCTTTTGTAGCCAGGGGTGCTAGTACAGGAAGTCAGAGTGGGGGCATGGACAACAGAGATGGGACCTGTCTTATTTTCTGTAGGTATTAATTGTTCTTTTGCTTGTTTCGTTACCTTTGTGCAGTCTGCTGCAGGGAGGCACAAAGGGGACTGAGTTCTGGGTGTTCCCACAGGCTCCAGGAAAGGCTGACAATTGTACAGGGACAATCTTTGGCGGCTGAAAAGCGATACGTAGTAATTGTTCAAAGTTCCTGTGCTTCTCAGCAGAGGCTGACAGGTCATGGAGGGCAGAGTCATTGTAGGGAGATCCTCAGAGACTGGAAACACTTGCCAAGGAGCAGATGAGAGAGGAAGGGTCTGTAGGAAGGCAGGCTGTAACCCAGTCTGCAGACAAATAAAAGGTATCATATTGGCTAGGGCCTACCCAGTGTTGAGAGAAGTACCATACTTAGTCCAGGCAAGACATTTTTTTTTTTCCCTTTTCTGTATTTCCAGAGGTAGAGGAAGTATAAGTAATTACCTATTTATTTTTAATAAGCTGCTAGCTTATTAGCACTGCATGTATCGCCTCATGCTGATTCCTTGAGATCAGACAAGTGGGGGTTCTGGAACCAGGAGTGTAGAGGATGCTAACTGGGTATATTTCATCCAGAAGGAACGGGCTGCTTAGCCTTCAGGACCGATACACTGAGATCTTGCTCAGAGATGTACTGTTTCCTAGAACCAAGCAGGGAAGGACAAGAGGATCTGTTTGAGTCACTGACTATTCCTAACAGCTACATAAACCAGACCAGGGCAAGCGGTATTGTATAGTCACATCCATATGGATAAACACGCTTGCCTAACAAAACAGGATGATCTTCTCCATATTGTCTACTAGAAGCAGCCCATGGGCTGTGATATCCCTAGAATATGTCCAGTCACTACCTGGGAGAGTTGGCACAGGCCAAGTTGAGTGCTAGCAAACAAACAGTAGGGAGACAGCCAAACCTGTCCAGTGGCCCTGTTGTATTTATCAAGTAGGCTTAAACATGGAATTAATTTCTGCTGTTGTTATCCTGTTCCTTAAGAGAGTAAGTTTCATTTAACTCCATTAGGTTGGTTGTTACCACCCCTTGTATTAGAACAGTACTCCAGAGCTTTCTCCTCTTGAGACATGGAAGCCTCGTTACAAGGCTGAATGAGAACTCTGAGCTGTGGAAGTTGCTGGCAAGCAAAATCCTTTAGTGCTTCTGCTGAAGACTCAATACACATGAACTAGGAGAGGACTACAGAGACTGTTCACTGTCAGAGAATATCCTTGCCTCAGATATGATAAACAGGAAAGCATAATGCAAGTCACTGATAGACATCACTACTTGATCCAGAGAGAACCACCATCAAAACCACCCCTTGAGAATGGATGTGTTTACGATGGAATAACTGTTCTGAAAAAAAATAAAAAATAAAAAGGCACAAAAATCAGATATCCAAGTGATGCAGGATAGATTTGTTGCTGCACAGAGAAATATATTACCCAGGATTGTCTGTATATGAGAGCAGAGATAAGATGATGAGTGTAATGTCATTGCACAGACGTGTACAGAGAAGCAAAAGCAAAAAAAGTCCAAAGCAAGTTCATTAAATGAGTTAAGAATTATGAATGATGAACCAGCTTTTACTTAATCCAAATATCACCTACAAGTTGTTTTTTCATAGCCACGCATTTGTAGACATCACCAATGGGTGTTTTCCAAACTCAAACACTCTTGCATCAAGCATTACCATACCAGATTAAAAAATAAAAATTCCTGATCTGGATTTCTAAACACATAAAGCTGGAAATGTTCATAACATGGTTTTAACTTGGCCTTTGTGAACACAGTGGTTTTCAATATCCCTTCAGGGTTTGGAGAAGTTTGACCCTGTTCAGATTTGAAAGCACAGCCACAAACTAGAATCATAGAATCACTAGGTTGGAAAAGACAATTAAGATCATCAAGTCTGACCGTGCCTGTTCTCTCCTAAACCATACATCCCTAAGCACCTCATCTAACTGTCTTCTAAATACATCCAGGGACGGTGTCTCCACCACCTCCCTGGACAGCCTGTTCCACATCTCAACAACTCTTTCAGTGAAGAACTTTTTCGGAACATCTAATCTGAACTTACCTTGACACATCTTGAGGACATTTCCCCTTGTCCTATCACCTGCCACTTGGCAGAAGAGACCCATCACCCACGTCTCTACAATCTCCTTTCAGACAATTATAGTTAGTGGTAAGGTCTCCCCACAGTCTCCTCTTCTCCAGACTAAACAATCCCAACTCCCTCAGCCATTCCCCATAAGGTTTGTTCTGGACCCATGACTAAGCCCTGAGGGACACCACTTAGACCAGGCTCCAGCTGGATTTGGCTTCATTTACCACCACTCTTTGTGCCCAGCCACCCATCCATTTTTTTACCCATCAGAGGGTGTGTCTGTCCAGGCCAGTGGTAGCCAGTTTCTCAAGCAGAATGCTGTGAGAAACGGTGTTGAAGGCCTTGCTGAAGTCCAAGTACACTCCATCCACAGCCTTTCCCTCATTCACTAAGTGGGTCACCTTGTCATAGAAGGCAATAAGGTTGCTCTAACAGGATATGCCTTTTGTAAACCCATTTTGACTGGGCTTGATCGATCAGCTGTCACACATGTGCTGTGTGAGAGCACCCAAGATGACCCTCTCCATGATCTTCCCAGCACTGAGGTCAGATTGACAGGCCTGTAGATCCCTGGATCCTCCCGGCAACTCTTCTTGTCAATGGGCATAACATCTGCCAGCCTCCACTCAAGCAGAAAAGAACCCTGAGAATTTTGCCGCTGCTGTGAATAGGACAAGGTCAGTGAAGATGAGGTCCCCTCCTGCTGTATGTATATATAAGATAGAAATGAGGTGGCCTTTTCTTTCAGAAGTGATGCAGAAATGATCTTTTACTTTAATTTCCTCTCCAATCCAGATCTCTTTCAGTAGGTAATTAATCCCTGTAGTCAACTGATGATCTCTCATCTACTGAACAACGAAAAGCTTGTTGACTTCACATTGCTATCAAACTGGCTGGTACAGTTAGAAATCAAATTTCATTTATAGAAATCAGGTTTCAAAACAGATGTCACTGAGAAAGGTGCAAAAATTCTGTGAAGAGAATTTATTGTTTTGGCTTCAGTACCAGATTACAGATTACCTTCTCATACACCTTGAACCAATCACTCCATAAGCAAAGGCTTATTACTATGATGATGATTAATGGCTATAATTTCTAAGAGACTGTATGCATTGAGATCTGGCTAATGTTTCCTGGCACTGGATTCACTCAACATTGCTAATGTTCTTCAACTCTGCCTTAAACAATTTGTGAGCTTTAATGCCATTTTTTAAAGTAATTAATGCATTTGTAAGTCTAGGAAGGTAGACTTACAGCAAGTTCCTGTCACTCAGCTGAACTGTAGTAGTGACCACACATGTATAGATATATATTCTTTCTGCTTCTACCCTCAGTTTCTCTGAAATTCAGCGTGACAGTTTTCCTGCTGGTCTCCATTTGTGCAGGGTGTGTGGGCTCAAGCATGCTACTGTGCTGCTCGCTCACCCTCTCTGAGTTTTACTGACTTTTAATCTAAAAGTTTGTTACGATTTAAATAATGAGCAGAAATTGATTGGCATATTTTGGATAGTCGAATTTTTTTCTTCTCTTAAAGTATGAAGCTTGTTAGACATGATCTATAATTACAAAGAGTTTTGGATGGCCAGTCTGGCAGCTGTGCTTCAGTCCCTGGCTTATGTTACAGTGATACTCTTATGAGTGTCGCTTGCCTCAGTACAAGGCTTAAAATCTTTGATCCCGAACAGCTTCTCCCTCTGGGCCATTGGACAGGTAGAACTGTGTGCATTGATTTATCCAAGCTTCAATGTTTCTAAAGATAAAACAGAAACCAATGCCTACAGCAGATATGTGACTGTATTTTATGGCACAGTTTTTCTCTCTGGGTTGGCCAAACGCTGCCTATTTAGGTTATGATGCTCTCAGATCATAAGATTTAAATTCTAAACCCTTTAAAAACTGTTGTGTGCCTAAGAGTGACTAAAACCAAAGCTGGGTCATTTTTGCCAGGTCTCTGTCCACCATCTGCATTGGAGGTAGTAGTGCGTGCCAGGTAAAGCATATCATGGAGCAAGCATTCAGCAGTATGCTGCAGTGTTTTGACCTTGGCTCCCAGGATTCCCACCTGGGCACTGCTGGAACTGGTGGAGTGACAAATGCATTGTGGAACCTATGTAAGGAGAAACTGTCCAGGCTGTGTGGATTGTAGGTGGTCTGCTGGGGACATAGAGTTCACAAAGATCTGGGTGTTTATCTGTTTTCTCTGTGATTCTCTGTTTATTTTCACAAGTGCGTGTGACCTTTATGCGTTTACATAGCCCTTCTGTCTTCTCCTCATCAGACTGCTCCATTCTTTCATGTTGATGTCTCCTAGAAGAGCCTTTAGATTGCTTTGTAGACCATGAGATCTCCTGGACTGTCTTCTGTGAACTTGTCTCAAATGGCCACTAGCTACATTCCTACTCCATCCCAGCACAGTTAGGGTCAGCTTTGTCCATAAGAATGCTCTATAGATGCTTTAAACAACACAGCTGAACTTTGGGGAAGCCGTAGTGCAGAATGCTTTGGGAATATCCTTTGGGAATGAACATTTTCTTATTATGCCAGAAAGTTTATCTTGTTTTCCTCCTGTGGAATGATTTGGGGAAAAATAAATTTTGAAAGTTGTCTACAGACAGTCCCATGATGATAAAAGTAGGTTAAATTATGTAAAGAGCTCAGTGGATCTCAAAAATGAAAAAAAAAATACTGTGGGAAGGAGAGTGTGGAGCCCAGCCTGAATGTGTCTGCAACAGGTAGACTCCTAAGAGGCCTTGAGGAGCCTACTGGCTCCTGGCCAGCCCACTAGAACCTGCTCAGCAGCCTGCTGATAGTGTCAAAGATGTGAACACAGTCCTTTCTCTTGTTGCAATTGCGCCTAGTTGTAGTAAGAATTAATAATTAACTTTTTTCCCTCTTTTTGGTAGAGTTTTTGCAAAAGCTGTCAGCACTGGCATAAAGCATGGAGACTGTGTATTACAGAAAGGGCAAAGATAATTCATTCACAATTTCTGTTGCAATAATATTATAAAGTAATGTCAGAATGTTCAAAACACTTTGGATTTGCTTTTGTTTCAGTTGGTATATAGATGTTTGGGTGATGATTCATGTGGAACTGCAGAACACACTTACTTTACTTACTCATTATAAGCATGCATTTACAATTTCTACAGTCAAAACCTTTCCTTGTATTTGTAGGAAATAGTATTAATTTCCAGGTTTATGTGGTTTCCTGAAATATGTGTATTCTTCCCCAATATATTTTCTCAGTGAAAATACTACAAATATGTATTTATTTATATAATTTCAATTAAAATGGGTTCTTTTAGTCTGTGAAATTATTTCCAAGTGGAGCTCTGTAATCATTTTTCCTAGCTAACTGAACCTAAAGCCTGAAAATAAAATTAATTCATATTCAGCCCAAGTCAGCCAAACAAAACAGAACACAGTTCAGTAGGAGAGAAAAAAAATCCTAAAAGGAACAGGATTCAGATTCCTGGCATGAGTTTGATATTTTTAACATTTTTAAAATTAAACTCAGACAATTCCTTTAGAGGCATTACTGGGAAAACAAGCAAACCTGCTTTTCCTCACTTTTGCTTGAGTGTAGAGGGAGCTGAGGAAAGATGAGGCAAGAGTCCTGACTCCAGCATTCCATTTACATGGCTGTTTGAAGACTGTCAGGAGCCAAGCTTCTGGTCCTTAGCAGAACTCAGTTTAAAAGGAGTGCTCTGAGCAATTTTAAATGCAAATACCATAGAATTGTAGGGGTTGGAAGGGACCTCCAGAGATTATCCCCTTGCCAAACCAGGTTTCCTAGAGCAGGTCGCAAGGTCGGCATCCAGATGGGTCTTGAATATGTCCAGAGATAAATAATTTATAATAATAATTAAGATATAATAATTAAAAGAAATAATTTGACCATAGATAGATAGATAGATAGATAGATTCTGACGGGACTGACATTCTTCACCTCCTGTAAACCATTTTTTTAAGGCGATTGTTGACCAGTCAAATTTAAGGTCTTAGCATGA
>VXBZ01010571.1:101112-139498 GCA_013399135.1 Heliornis fulica | reverse complement strand
GGGGGCGGGGCGGCGCCGGGCGCTGACGCGGCGCGCTCTCCCTGTGTGTTGCAGATCTTCGAGTGGTGGTACTTCCGCAAGTACGGCACGTCCTTCATCGAGCAGGTCTCGGTAAGCCACTTGCGCCCTCTGCTGGGAGGGGTGGACAACAGCGCGCCCAGCACCGCCAGCGCCGCTAACGGGGACGCGGACTCCAGCCGCCAGAGCGTCTCAGGTGAGGGCGGGCGGCGGGAGCCCCGCGGCCGTCGAGGCGGCATAAAGATGAAACTGTGCTTTTTAAGGTTCCCTCTGCCACTCGGCTCTCTGCGTACCCGTGGAGGTACATTGCGGGCTCTTTCCACGGGCGGGACGGCTGGCGGGGGGTTTGTTGGGCTGTGGCACGGGGCGCAGGGCAGGGCTGCTGGGCAGTGGTTGAGCGTGGCACTGCTGCCGTGCACAGTCAGCCCTCCTGCCCAGAAACACCCCGCATGTACCTCACCCCCAGGTGCTGCGCTTGGCTTTCACCCAGGCCTGCCTGGCACACCTTGGGCAGCACGCTCTAGGCCCACAGCACAAACCACAGAGTCAGNCTTAAATCCATTCTCCCTTGTCCTACCACTATCTACCCTTGTGAAAGTCCAATTCCCCTCCTGTCTATACTCTCCCTTTAAGTACTGGGAGGCTTCAATGAGGTCTCCCTGCAGCCTTCTCTTCTCCAGGCTGAACAAGCCCAGCTCCCTCAGCCTGTCCTCATAGGGAAAGTGTTCCAGCCCCTAATCATCCTTGTAGCCCTCCTGTGAATCCTCTTCAACAGCTCCACAAATACCATCTCACACTGGGGTGTGAGACAAAAGAAGGCTTCTTTAAAACTTGCTTGGTTGTCAGATAAAATGCAGAACTGCTTCATTAATTGCTCTAATTATATCTTTACAAATTCACGCAGTGCTTATCATTCAGGCTGCTTATCATTTCATCTGTTTACCCCATGGTCTGAAAGCCCTGATAAATTACACATGCTCTTTCTGCATGTCATTTCTAAAGGCAAGCAGTACTTTATTTAAATTCTTTTGAATAATAACAAAGCAGGGGGAAAAAATCAGAAAAAGATATCATGAATGCCCATCTGCTTTTGCATCACTGTATTTTTTAGATCGTGTAAGCTGTATGTAAACCACATCTGGATTTCACTTTAATAAGTGGAAGCATTGTGGCTTTTAATAGCTTAAGGGCTTGTTCTGTTCTTTACTCTGCTATCAATGTGATATGTGACTTTGGGCAAGTCATAACACGGGTTTTTCAAAAAAGGCCTTCAGTTTAGGGGGCCTGATTTCAGGCATCAGGGCTCAATTTTCGTGAACTTCCAGGTTTTCACAGCCCCTGTGAGTTTCAGTGCAAGGAGTGGGTGCTGCAAATCAGGCTGAAGGTGTCTGCTTCTAAGCTGTTTAAGACTTTAAAGTTAACCTTGACATATGGTTGTTCCAATTTTAGAGCCTTATATGAGCAGTATAACTGTATGAGTTGTAATTTTTATGTTGTATTTATATGTTACTGGAATGGTGAAAAAGAAAATGTTAAATCAGAGGAAATCAGCTATATGGGAGGGGAGGATGTCAGTTTTGATCTGAGGTAGTTTGAGTCCTGTTACAGCTCTGCTACTGTCCCTGCAGGTCACTTCATTGATATCATGGAATCTGGGGTTCTGCTGAGGTACTATGAGTTTCCCAGGAGTGGTTCCTCTGACAGTCAGGCCAGCCTGCCTAAAATTAATCCACTCCCCCAAGCACTGATCATTGCAGACTGAAGAGGAGACCTGGGGGAACTCGTCTCCCTGCTTGGGTGACTCAGCTACCTGGGATGGTACCCTCCATGGGGGGATGAACCAGAAACTTACCCATGAGTGATGAAGGTGCTGAAATACTGCTGTTTCTGGTTTGAGTTGGGTATACTCATTGTTAATGAAAGGTAGGGCAGGAGTATCTTGGCTTGTGTTCCTCATCTGTAAAACAAAGCTTACCTGTTCTAGCTTTAGCTTGGCACACGGGCCATAATCTTAATATTGGAAATTATTTCAGCATTAATTAGGGATGTGCCTCTAGAATCAATTATAGATTAATTAAATGTATTCCTCTGGAGGCTTTTAAAATAAATCAGAATTAACAAGTGAGGAAAAGGAAATGAAAAAAAACCAAATGTCGTTATGGAAAAAAAAATTCTTGTTTAGCAGCTGAGGTGCCTGTGTCTTTACCTGTCAAATTTTATTTCTGTTCTGAAAACCAGCAAATTAAATCAAATTAAATAGACTAGATGCCCTCAAAAAAACCTTGCTCTCTACAAAGTATTTCTACTTAAGGAAGCCTCCATATAGCTTGGCAAATTCAGCTGTTATCATTGCCATCTGAGGAGAGGCTGTGAATAGCAGCAGCCCTGCATGGTCCAGGCTGTTAGATTTGGGTGAGCTGGCAGATAGCAGGGGACAGCTTGGAAACACCTGTGTGCACTCATCAGTACACTCAGTCACACTTCAGCGCCTCTGAAATAGCTCCCATGGTTTTAAAGCAGAAGGCACAGTGTTTTGACTAATGAGGCTCACCCAAACATCTTGACTTTTTTGAATCAAAGAAATAGTCAAGAGGTGTGTTTGCTGTCAGTTCACTGGCACTTGAGTCTCAGTGCTTCTGGATGGTGTGTCTGTACAGATAGCCTGTAACTCGTGCTTTCAAAAAGGTATCAATGCTCAAAATGAGGTCATTGAACAAGGAGATGAAAGATAAGTCTTTAGTAAAGACTTATCTTTCATCTCCTTGCCATTCTGTTTCTTTCATTAATGGAACAGCCATAAACGGAATGGACACATAACTTAGCAACATTGAGTAATGTAGGGTAGATAACCTGCTGAATCAGTGTCACACCAGGAACTGTTGCTGTGATCTCTTTACAAACAATGTGGCAAAAATTCATAGGGAAAAATGTGCTGGTTGACTTTTGGTGGTGAAAAGGAGCTGGTGAAATGCCACAGGGTCAGTGCTACTGATGAGGTTTTGCAGAGCACCACGTGAAGGTACATCAAGTAGCAGATCTGTGATGGAATGACATGCCTCTTAGTGAGTCTTTGTGCAAATACTACTTGTCTCACCTTGGATGGAGTGAAATGTCTTTTTTGACATGAAGAAAACAAGTCTGGTGTTAAAGGGAGAAAAGTCAGAAGCAAGACCCCACCTTTTCAAAACCTGTAGAAATTTATTTTAGTTTTTTTGGGGGAGGTGTGTTTGTTTTGTTTTGTTGTCAGGTTTTTTTTCTCGTAAGTTACATTGGTTTAGGTCTTCTTGTCTCTTCTTACATGTAGTGTGAATAAAACTGCAATATCCCCCCCTCACCGCCCAAAAGAAACATATTAAATGCTTTTAGTGTTCCCAAACCTTTGCTATGCAATGAACTTTTCTCAGCTAATCGACTTCAGCAGCCTTTGTCAGCCCTTAAAATTTAAGTAAGGTCAGCAGATGTTGCCATGGATTTTTTACTTCACAAGCTGAGGAGGAATTAAATTTGGCAACTGTAGCTGAGATTCTCAGTGATTTACAGTATTATCTGGACAGGGAAATTTTTCTGTAGAAATAACAAGTCCATAGGGACTGAGTTAATTGCTGTTTTTCAGTGCAATAACCCAATGCGATCTCTCTTCAGTTTTGAATTATGGTAAAAGTGAGTCCTGGCACTGATCAGTATTATCTTTTCATCTGTCATTTGGAGCTTTGTTAGTGGTTATTTGTCTGGAATGATTACATTTGTTGACACTAATTTATAATGAAATTATTATTTAAAAAGGGAAGAACGGTCTGGTTGCCTGCATCTCTATGCTCTTGATTTTTTTTTTCCATTGCATGTATAAAACATAAAAGCAATTTGATAAGGCTTATTGGAAGGTAACTAACATTTCTGATAAATCTCGAATACCACTGTAATTTGGTAGAGATTCATTATTGTGTGTTTCTGTTTATGACAGAATGCAAAGTCTGGCGAAATCCTTTAAATCTGTTCAGAGGAGCTGAATATAATCGGTAAGTGTTCTGATGTTACATTTTGAGGCATAGTGCAGGGTTAATGGCCTTATCTGTGCTTTTCCATTAATCTAACTCAGAGATGGAAAGTCAAAACCCAACTGTGGACAAATGTGCTCTTATGCCAGGTTTTTTTGCCATTTGTAAAATGTTTCTGAATGAAAAGGAATTTAAATTCATGCTCATGCACTTGTTATTTCTGCTTTTTTTTTTTGTTGATCTAATTTAAAAAACGGAAAAACCTAAGTGCAGTGCACTTGGTACTTTTAATACAGTAGTTCTGTTCAAATCAGTTACAGCAAACAACCTAATGAACTTTATCTAGGCTTCATGAAGTCTTAATGTTCAAATATATGTTACCCATTTCTAATGTGTACTTTCCAAAATACTCATTATCTTAGAGTCAACTAGTGTTGTTCCATCACAGTAGAGTGAAATGTGATATTTTTTGGTTAGGAGATTGGCTGGGTGACCTTAGTAGGCTATACCTATCTCTGAAGTCTAAAATTCTTTTCTAGATTCATTTTGCTGAATGGGACCTCATTAACTGAAATGTCTCTTTGTTGGGATGTTTACAGGTATACATGGGTAACAGGGAGAGAACCTTTGACTTACTACGATATGAATCTTTCAGCACAGGACCATCAGACATTCTTTACATGTGACACAGATCACTTACGGCCTGCAGATGCAAGTAAGAGAACACACAAACAACCCATTCTGTTAATAGGTCAATGATTGCTTTAAACTGATGCAAGAAAACTATAGTCAGACATTAGTTCTCTTGGGTAGATAACGAAAGGCAGAAGTTTGATTGTGCCTGGAAAGACATTGCTGTTGGATTCATAGTATTCTAGATATGAATAGGTGTAAACTATCTAATTCTTGTCCCTGATTTGTTATACTTTTTTGCTGAAGTCATTCAAGCTACCATTTGAAAGTGTAAAGGCTTTTGTCATCCTGTCTCTTGAAGTGGCTTGAAGCACTTATAGCTTGATTTGCTTCCAGCTTCCATGTAGTATGTTGAGTTACATTACCCAAGTCCCATTTAGTCTATGCTGACAGGAGAGAGCTTATGTAAAACTTGAGTCCAGTGTTCCTTCCCTGACGTAGTTAGAAGCTTTGTAAAAAATGGGAATAACACATTTACAACAGAATTTGATACAAGCAGCTTTAGTTGTGTTAAGCTGTTGCTGTTAAGTCCGCATTCAGACTTTGCTTCTGCTAAAAATGTTCAACAATGATTTTGATCGCCATTTTGCCTCTGAAGAGACAAATCTTTGTCCCTCAAGAAAGGAGAGATACTAACAGTTAGGTGCTCCATTCTGAGGCCATAGTTACAAAGGTTAATATACTGTGCTTTTTTTGACAAAATAAATCCTATTTTCTGAACTCAGTGGGATAATTATGAGGTGATCTGATTAGGCTGAATGTTGTTTCCATTTAACATTCACTTGAAGCAACAGCACAAAAAGGCACTAGGATAAGAACCCCGACTATCCTTGTATTCTTTGTGGAATCTACTACCCCAGGAGGAAAAAGCTGCTTGTCACTTCTGTGTGTGACAGTGCAGATCGCATGATCTCTCATCCAGATTTTCCCATGGAAAAAAATCATCTAATTAAATAATAAAGATGAGTATTTGGGACCAAAGTTCATGTTGCTGATGTATCTTGAATGATTACTGAACTCTTTGAAATCCTGTGGAGTGAGTCAGGCTGAAACAATAAATTCTGTTGTTAGAATACAGTAGATTCTTCTTGCTAACGCTGTAAATACTGATATGCTCCTGTTCTGCTTTGTTTATTGAATAGTAATGCAAAAAGCCTGGAGAGAGAGAAACCCCCAAGCCCGAATTTCTGCAGCACATGAAGCTTTGGAATTGAATGAGTGAGTGACAACAACATTAACATTTATTTCCTGTAATTTAAAAATCCATTTGATGATAGCTTAAGGCAGGGGGGGTTGCTACAGTCATCTTTAACCATGATTACAGGCTTGTCAGAGGAAGGCCTACAACGGGAGGGAAAAAGAACAGCTGCATGTTGTGTAGCCATCCAGAAGATCCTTAGGGCAGCGATGACAATGGGATTCTTCCTGTTGATGTCAGTGGGCTTTGGATCAGCGTAGCAAAGTGCTAATTAAGTTGCCTCCTGATTAGCATATGAAATATGCATTTATGGGATGGAGAGTTCCCTTTTGGATTTCTCAGTCAACCTGAACAGAGGCAAGAAAGAAGGGACTCATAAACACCTTCTGAAATACTCATTTCATAGTGTGAGGGAATATGATGTAGTTTTCTGGGACTTTTGGTCTTTGAGTCTGCTATTTATTTTCTCAGTGAGAAGTGTAGTCTTCTGAGATCCCACAGTAAACTCATGCTTTATGTGATGCTTTACTGGCATGGCAAACTGTATAAATCTTGCCAAAGTTCATATACTAGAGAGAGTCCTTTAGATTGCTGTCAGAGGTTATTGCGGTGTACAGTTCCATAAACTGGTGCCTTATGGATTGTCTTTCATGTGTTTCACTGGAAGAAGAAGAACAATTGTTTGTTCCCATACAGCAGCTTAACTGAGAGAGCTTGTAGCATATTAGGCTTTTGGAGAAGTGAGCTATAAGTCTCCTGTTCTACTCACATGTCGCAGAATGGCTAGGGTTGGCTAGGACCTCTGGAGGTCATGTAGTTGTACAACCCCCCCACCACCTCCAGCTCACACACAGACACCTACAGCATGGTGCACAGGACCATGTCCAGATGGCCTTTGACTGTCTCCCAGGAGGGAGACTCCACAACCTCCTGGGCAACCTGTGCTGGTGCTTGGTCACCCTCACAGTAAAAAGTGTTTCCCGATGTTCAGACAGAGCCTCTGGTGCTTTAGTTTCTGTTGATTGCCTCTGGTGCAGTCACTGGTCACCAGTGAAAAGAGCCTAGTTCAGTCCTCTTTGCATCCTCACTGCAGGTATTTACAAGCACTGGTGAGATCTCACTAAGCCTTCTCTTCTCCAAGCTACACAGTCCTGGCTCTCTCAGCCCTTCTTCATATGTGAGATGCTCCAGTTCCATAATCATCTTCATGGCCCTTTGTTGGACACTCTACAGTATGTCCTTGTCCCTCTTGTACTGGGGAGCCTAGAATGGACACAACATTCCAGGTGTGGCACCAGGGCTGGGAGGACAGATCACCTCCCTCAGTCTGCTGGTAACATTCCTCCGAAAGTGGCTCAGGGTACCATTCGCCACCTTTGCTGCAAGCACACATTGATGGCTTGTGGTCAGTTGGGTGTCCGTCAGCACTCCTTTTCTACATGACTGCCTTCCCACTGGGTGGCCCACTCAAAGTGCTGGTGCCTGTAATCTTGCTTTCACCTGGACCTGTTGTTTCTTGTTCCTCAGCTGATTATTCCTTGTAGTAAACAGCTACAGATTGCTGCAGCCCAATTCAGTTTCTGTAAGAAGCAGAAATCAGTGGTGTTCTTTTTGTATCGGTGGTGTTCTTCTGTATCGGAGAGAAGTCAAAAGGCTATATCCCATCCCACCTAGCTTCAGCTGCTAAAATGTGCCCGCTGAGTTCACAGTAGTTGCCCGGGCTCCCTCTATAGTCAGTGAGAGAGAAGTCTCCAATCGGCAGTTCACCTTGTTCTTAACCATGTCAAATGAATGGCTTTGTGGAAGTGCTCCTTAACCGAGGCATAGAGGTGCAGATAGTTTAGTGCTCTAAATGATGCAGCTCAACAGCTGGATGAGCTCTGCAACTACACTGATAATCTGTTCTTTGCATAAGGCAAGTGCTGTAGATCTGTTGATTCTTTTTATGCCATTACAGTAATGGAGACATTTTGTGTTAAAACAGTAGTGAATAAAACTGCTGTTGGTTTTAGTGGTGTAGACTATGATCACTTAGTGAGACAGAGCTTTTATTTCCTGGGGCAGTGGTCAGTAGATTTATTCAAGTGGCGGAGCGATACAGTACCTACAAATGAGAGTCATGATCTGGTTGCCAGAATATTTACTTACCAGACTAGTTCATCAGAAAGGTATATGAAAAAAACTCCATTGCCTTTGTACTTGGTGCATCCTTGCCAGTCTGCATTTCTTCATTTTGTTTTTACTTCATGCAACTTTCTTAGGGTTTTTCCCTCTGACATTTTTGCAGGTGTGCTACTGCCTATATTCTCTTGGCTGAAGAGGAAGCAACAACAATAGTAGAAGCAGAGAAGCTGTTCAAGCAAGCTCTGAAGGCTGGAGAGGGCTGTTACAGGCGCAGTCAGCAGCTGCAGCACCATGGTGCCCAGTATGAAGCTCAACACAGTAAGTTTCTTTGGAGGCAATAGCCATTTCTAAAGGAAGAGAAGTTCCAGGCAGTTCTTTGGTTGAGTTTTATTATTTCTTTTTTTCTTTTTTTCTCTTCCCTCAGAAATATGTATTCAGTATTTAAAATTGCCTGAAATATGGCCCTAGAACCAGACTATTCTGTTTCAATGGTTTTGCTTCATTGTTTTGCTGAGCTAATGATGATCAGATTACAGATGAACCTTTTATTTGTTGTAGCAAATATTGCTGTAGCATGTACTTAACAGAAAAGGTAGCAGAGCCAAAAGAAATCTGATATTCAGAAAATACTGGATGCTGTTTTAGGAACTGTCTCCAAAGTGCCTTTAGCCATTTTGAAATCGTGGTCTCACATTGTAAAAAGGCAGTAAAGAATGATGGAAACAGGAGCAAAGTGATGCTATGACAGCTTTTTTGCATCATTTGAGAGGGTAATACTCACACCACGTCGTTCTGTGTAAAAGTTAACGAGACTCATTAACCAGGGTGTCATTTGGAAAGTTAGTTGTATACATTAAGAAAGGTCACAGAAACATAAAAATTAACAACTGGAATAATATAGTGCTGTAATTGAAAATCTAGGTTATTTTTGTTTGGGGGATTTTTTAAATGTGAATAAGGAGATTTATTAGATGCTTCTTAAACCTAAGAAAATACATGAGGATTCACTACCAGTAAATGATAAAAAAAGATAAATAAAGCAAACAGTCTAGGTTATTTTTAGTCTACACTGACTACCTCAGGCAAAAATAATACCAGTTAATGACATAACTAAAAGCATTAGCATACTTGGGGCATCTTCAGGTTTCTCAGGACTTGAATTCACTGCCTCTGGCTGTTTCGTGTAATTTGAAGATTGCTGATAAAAATAATACATAGTGAAATTGTCTGTGATCACTTGTTTCAAAAGCATACACAAGTCTATACCTGAAAGCCCAAGTTTTTGTAAAGCTTAGGGATAGTATTTTAAGCATTTGTTGTTTATAAACTGGTATCTTTGATGGTTTGCTCATTTTTTTGAGAAAATAAAAAATATAGAGCATCCAAGCCCTTGATACAATTTTCAAGTTCTAGCCAACTTATGGTTGTCTCTGAAAGCTTAATTTGTGCACTCAATCCATCCTAGGTGCAAAAAATGACAACAATTCTATGAAAAATACGCACTAGTAGTTAAACATTGTCCCGATGCTTACGTCCAAGGTAACCTGGTTAAGTCTGTGCAAGCAAATACAACTATGGTATTTTTGTAACCTGTATGTGACAATTGGCCACTCTCATCATCAGATTTGATACCATGAACCTTCATTACTACAGCAGAGGAAGTAACTGAGCAGTTGAATTGCATAGCTCTGGCTATGGCTTTGGGGGGGTAAGATTGTTGCACTTCTCTGTACCACCCAGTTTCCACTTGATAGTGTCAGTGTGCACCCTCACATGGTTTACAGAGGTGGAGGGCTCAGCTCTGTTTAGAGAGGAAGGACCATGGACAGATGGTTCTGAAATGTCTGCCATTCCATTTCTGGGCCTTGAAGTTGACTTGTGATAAAAAGTGGAAATTTCATCTTTTCCAGGAGAAAAATACTATCTGATTTCTTGAGCATTATCATATTCCTCATGTGTTCCATTTCCTTCATACATTTTTTTATGGTAGATCATGAATATTAAGAATAAATAATGACTCTTGAGAACCCATCTTAACCTTTTGCAAAAATTGATAGTTTATAGAAAGTGCAGGCAATCTTCTTTTTAAGGTGGCTCATGTTTGTCACCCCAGAACATTAGTCACTTAGAAAATTTTGGCCTTAAAGGTTATCTTGATTTCATAAGTAAATGCCTTTTGACCATTCCTGCTTAAAAGACTTAAAAGGGGCTTGGCCTGAAATGTATTCCTTGCAGTTACACTACATAAACATGTTGAAACAGATGAAACTGATAAACTGTTTATTAAATATATAGGAATCAATAAGAAATTACAGAATATAAAATACAGCTAAATAAATTCCTTCCCGCAGTTATGTATTTGTTCTTCCAAAGTCAAACCTTTTAACTTGCTACTTAATCTATCTGAAAATTGTAATCACACCTTTAAAGCAATTTGTAGGTACTTGGAATGTTTTCAGTGCACATCTTGTTCTTATTATGAAAGATTTGAAAATGTTAGGAACAGACCAAAAAACTTTAGAGACTGCATACTACACACAAAGATAATTCATAGCAGGTGTCTTACACTTTCGTGGTATGGTAATTTTATAGATGATGAGCTGTCCTCTCACTTCCTGTTGATCCAGAAGCATGTTAAGTGTTCACATTGGAGTTATAGGAAAGAGAATGACAAATGAAATGAGTAAGAATTTTTCAACAGAAAATTACTGCATCTGTTTAGTTTCTGTTTTGTTTGCTGTTAGGGCACATAGGCTTGTCATACCTGAAATGTGTTCATTTGCCATCCATAATCAGCAGTATGAGGGATGTGAAGATGATAATTGGGTAACAAGTAAAGGCTCTAAGTAAAACGTTCAGGGTATATTTTTTTCCTTCTCATCATTAAGAAAAAGACTGTTAGAGGGTGATGATTTGTTTTGCTACATCTCCTAATAACAAGAACCTACATCGTAACTTACAAAAAGTCATTCTATAGCATGGATCTTCATGGGTGCCCTTGTCTTAACTGAATATATGAATTGGTAAGGAATTTAATGGTGTTGTGTGAGGTCACAGAGTATTGTGCCAATATAACTACATAGGGGTTCTCCTTACCTCACTCCATTACTTGGTAGTCTGTAGCCTGTAGTGTTCTCTGTACCTTAAGAACTGCATATATTTCATAGGTGTAAGACCAAACCACGAGTCCTTATTTATACCACTTTATACCTGGAGTAATTTCAGTGATGTTATGCCATATCCAAATCAGCAGAGTTTGGTAAATTTTTATTAAAATTATTGATAAAGCATTGATGATATCAGATAACAAATGGCAAGAACACCATTTCCTTTTGTGTTGGAATATTAAATAAACTTTTTTTTTAATCTTAATGCTGTTTCTTTTTCCTCTTATGCAGGAAGGGACACCAATGTGTTAGTTTACATAAAGAGGAGGCTGGCAATGTGTGCAAGAAAGCTGGGAAGGACCAGGGAAGCAGTGAAAATGATGAGAGACGTGAGTTTGGATTTTTCACATGTGATATGTAGATAAGAGTGTAGCATTTGCTTACAAGTTAGCATCCATTCTTGCTACATGCAGCACTGCTGATAGTCATTTTGTATGTGTAAGGTATATAAAGATTTAGTTAAGAGTTTATTTATTTATAAGGTTGTGAAAGTAACACTATGAAGTAGTCACAAAATATGAGATGGATGTTTGCCCATACAGACTGAATTCCCCATTCTGGTGCATGTGCAGTAGAGCACATTTTAATTATTTGTTCATGAAAAGACTAACACTTTTTCTGAAGCATGTAATGAATACCATTAATTTAATAAACGGGCCTTAGTATTCTGTTTCCTCCCTACAAAGCTGCAGTTCAGTTCTGTACATTGTTTACATCACACTAGTCAGACCTGTGGACAGTGTAATTTATTAATGCAAAACCTATTACTGAGAAACCAAACCCAAGTAATTAATCTACAATGAACTGATTTTCCTGTGAGATGGGTGATGAGTATATGCCTGTTTTGTGGGCAAGGGAGCTAGCAATAGTAGTCGGTAAGCTAGAAATTTGAAACACCAAGCGAGCTATTTTGTGGATGGCAAGAGGGACTGTGTATGTTCTGAGTATGTAAAACACTGGAGTTTAGAGACAGCTGCAAATGCCCAGCATGTCTTCAAGTGAGATTCCCCTGGATGCAGATTAGGAAGGCAGTTCTGTGAGGAGGTGACTTGCCTCACCTGAGGTAGCAAGTCTGTGGCTGAAGGAGGAATGAAACCCTAGAGCTCTGTGCAGGTGATGGTAAAACTTCTTACCACTTTCCTGAGTTCTCCTTGCTTACACTTCATTTTCCAGCTCCCACAAAAGTGAGGTAGAGATGAATCCATCAAGATATAGAGTCTGTAAGTTAAGCTGGAGGACCTATATTTTAAGTGCAAAATATGGAATCCCAGACCAGAATGAAGCACATGTAAAGTGTACTTTAGGCAGCTCAATTGAATGGTCCCAAAACCTGCCTACTGAAAAGGGAAACTCTTGCTGCAAGTCAGTGGGAATTTAAAAATAAAAGAGCAGGTGACTTTCTCTGGAGCTTGGGCACTTGCCATCAAAGGCAGTGGAACAAGTATGTCTGCCAGCTTGGAATCCGGCACCCAGCATCTTCTGGAACTAGGGCACTCAAGTTATTTTTTAAACCATTGAGCAGATGTCAACTTAATAATGCAGGTCCTTATCCTAAATAATCTGCCAGATAGCAAGTAGTGAGTAACTCTGTTTCCTTTCTCCAGATGGGGTTTTTGAGGCACACAGCTTACTCCACAGAATCACTAGGCTCCCAGACAGAGGTGTTGAGAAAGAACATGTCAAAAACCCAGCAAGGAATGTGAGAAATAGGGACAAGGAAGAAAGACCTGGTTTTGCATTCTTGTAGTCAGATGGGAGAATGTTGATTTCAAAAATGTTATTTCCAGCTCAGCCAGCTCCACTGATTCTTCATGAATTTTGTTAAACAGGCACCCTGAGACAAATACTGAAATGTTTGGGGACAAACACTGGAATTCTAAGTTCTGGCATTAACATACAAGAAATATAAAAGTTTGAATTTTGCATTCAAACATCACACTTCATAATTATGGCAACTTCTGGAGCTTACTATGGGATGCTGAATGTGTTTTGTGATTTGTAGACAGGTCTGTGTGGGACAGATTCTCTGTGAAGCCACCTTCTGCTGATAGCAGTGTGTATGGTTAATTATGTATGCAGAGCACTAGATTCAGGGACTTGGGTGATCCATCTAGTCCTAGGTTTCTTAAGCAAAGTGAGACCCAGAGTGCTCTGATTATAATGAATGGTTTATTTTGTCTCTAGAGAGAAAATTGCATGTTGCTGAAATTAAGTACAATGTGGATCTTGAAAGGCAACCCAGAGTTGTCCTCTGTTAGACTCTTGAAGGATGCAAAACGCCCTCCTCAATAGGAACATTTTCCTAAAATGAAAGGACTGGATGCAAGACAAAGGAGGTATAAAGATAGAATTTCAGCTTCTAAGGCTTCAACTTGGATCAATGCATTCAGTATTTTTCACTGAGCCAAATCCTCAGAACTGAATTTAGATGCCTCTAGAGATCTTCGTTGTGAGTGAGCAGAGCTGAGAAATAGCAGCTCCCAAGGTGAAATATAAAAGCAGCAGTATTTGGAGGTCACAGCTCCAGTACCCTGGGATCAAGAGTAGGGTCAAGTCAGCTTTGCAGCTGCTTTTCTTAGACTGACTTGGAGCTACTTATTTTTGATGAGTGCATATCCTCCGTTTCTTCATAGAAGACATAAATAATATACCTAGGAAGAAGTTTGAAGAGAATGAATGTGTCATTGAAGGTTTCTATGTGATTGATGAGGGAGGAGATTAATTTATTCACCCTAAAATGAATATGAAGAATATGTTGGCTGGGGACTGCTGAATCTAACATCAGGGGACAGAGGGTGGAGGCCTTGTTTGAAAGATTGAAAACAGATTTCTCAAGACATGGAACACGATGGAAATGAAGTGTTAAGAGGTTCATGACACCATATGGGAAATATGATTGTGATGTAGTGAGTCTTTGCCGCTTTGAAAAAATAAAATATTTGAGAGTGTTTAATTCGTTGCATATAGGAGGCCATCTTGAGGACATTACTAATGGATTAGATTGTCTTGAATTTTATGCAAGTAAAGACTGAGATCCTGCTTAAAACACCTTAATGGAAAGAAAATGAGTTGTTGGTGACTTAAATAAGATTATGATTTTATAGTTACATACAGTGCTGATAGGAAAATCATACTCCTTAATGTTATGTTGAAGATACTTAAAACCGTTTCTGTTTAAAAAAAATGTTTAAAACAATTTTTTTTTTCTAATTTTAAAAAGTGGATAGGAGTTTCCATTGCCTTCATCATTGATTTTGAGGTAGCATTTTGTTGTTAGCTTTGCTGCTTGGATGTCATTCATTTAGCTGAGTTGAATTAATGAGAATTACGAACCTGTAATTTTCGTGGAAGCATGTAATTGAATCATACATAGGTGTTGCTTTTGCTTGTGTTTTTGATGATAATTATTTACTATATTTTGCTATAGAAACCAGCAGCTGTCACTATTTGTATATATTGAGTTAACTTATGATCTCATTTTGATTAGTGTATTGTTGGAATAATTCCAATCTAGTCAACAGAGTTATCCCAGTGTTATTCCTGTTTGTACAGAGCATGATATGGTCTGTGAGGGAACTAGATCTCTTTTACTCTCCCTCAGGAGAAAGTCTACAGTCCAGTTGTTTAACTTGTTGGTCTGATTATGTTAGGAGGCTTTAAACTAGTATGTTTTAAATAACATTGCAAAATTTGGTATGTTCAGAGGCATAAGACCTTAATGGTGACTGTGGGGAATTTTCATCATTCCTTCATGCTGAATCTTTATTGTGGACCACGTTGCAAGCTGCGCTGCTGATGGGCAACAGTTCCAGTTTCTGTACCAGCTACTCTCTCTCTGCTCTTTGCTGATTCCCTCACTGTTACAGTGGAAGAAAACAGAAGTGTGCTGGGTTTGTGTTTAGTGTTTTTCATTGATTAAAAACAGAGGGGATGTGGAGGTTATGAAAAGGCATTTCTCTCTGTCCTTTGAGAGCATCTGGATCAGTGCCTGCATAACTGTATTCAGGAACAGACCAGCACAGTATTTCCCTTGACTGAGTCACTGGAGTACCCAAGTGAAAATGTGGCATGGGAGAAAGCGAATTGTCAAATTAATTTGATCTTTGGATTGCAGGGTCATGGATGTTTGGGAGTGACAAAGGTGGCAGGCAAGAAGGCATGCTAGCAGACAAAATGAACAGAAACTCTTTAATTGTTTCCTTATTGGGAGAGAAGATGAAAGAAACTCATTCTAGAGTGTCTTCATCTCGCCTCCGCTCTCCTGAAGACTGCTTTGTGGTCTTAACAAGTGTATGTTTCTGAAACGAGAGGTTTGGGGAGGGAAGAGAATTTCCAAGTCTTTCCTCAGCTCTGGAGAAGGATAAAAACAAAAACACTTTTTAAGGGACAGAAAAGTGCATTTTATTTCTGGGATCAGTCATATCTGATGAGAAATCACAGCACAATAAAGGATCTAGAAGTCTACTTTGCTGAGGATGTGTCAGTTGGATGTGTTTATGTGTGGCATCTCCCACCTGCAGTCTCTGAATAGGTATATTATGCCACAGGAGATACTAATTAATTATAAGTACCTAAGCAGCTTGTATTGTTAGAGTGCTGTGTGCTTAGTGATTGGCTGCACGATCAGTTTTTCAAACTCTTAGATTACCCTGAGCATTTAAAATGGTTAAGAGGTTGTGTTATCTGAAGGCTTGAAAAAGGTACTTAACCTGACTAAATTTGGATGACGTTGGGTTTTTGTCTTTTCATGACCAGTGGTACTAGTGATTTTGTCTTGTATGATGGGTCTGCAAATCTAGCATGCTTTCTTGGCAACCTCGTTTGCTGGGCTTTAAATATGGTTTTCTATTCTGAGTTCTCTTGAATTCTGTATTCTTACGTGCATTGCTGATTTGGCCGTGGGTAATGGGAGACAGTGGTAGCTGAGACAGTGTTCTGCACCTTGAATTATCAAGCTGTGTGAAACAAAGAGCGTACTAATTGCTAATAAAGATGTTACAGTCCCTAGCAACTTAAAACAACTTCTGCAGCTACTTTTGTCCACAGCTACTGTCTGTCTCTCTCAAAGACTCCTGTGCTTGAGGCAAGGATTAGTGAGACAGATTCTTTGGTTTGTGTTACACAGGTCAGGTTAAGCAGATGCTTCTGCCTTTGGTGGGATTCTAGCTTTATTAACCTCTATAGCAGTTATTTAATGTACCATTTATTGAAATGTAAAGGAAAGGTACTTAGTTAAACAAGAGCAGGAGTTAAAAATTTTAGAGGAGTGCTGCTCTTGTGAATTTGCCAATCTCCACCACAGAGTAGTATCTTCAGTTAATTCTTGTTTTGACACACAAACACTGCAATAGCAGCTAGTGATAAATGCTGATTTTAACATTTCCATATGTCTTTTTATTCAAATGTGGTTTGTTTTGTCACAGATTTGTATGTTATGGGTAGGTGGGAGGGGCAGGTTGAAACATGACTCATTTGAATGGTCTCTAACAAAACTGAGACTCCTGTGATTCCCCTGATGGTATTAATCTCTTCACTTTACCTGCATGTGGCTCAGACCCCTCAGTTTTTGTCATGACTGTACCCCTGCACAAAACCCTCAAAAACTAGAAATTTGGTAACTACTACCTAAACTTGATAATAACGTTTCTTATATAAATTATGGGTTTCTGGCTTGTGATTCTGCTAACATGGAATGTAGTCTTAGAATATAGTCACATAATTTTGATAGGAACCCTGATAACTTGGGACTCCTTTTTGCCTGCCTTCTTGCATCACTCCATGTTCAGGGGCTTTGTATTGTCTTTTAATTATGGTCTTCCAACTCTCTGGAATCTCCTGGCTCATTTTTGAGCTACTAAATAATTTCCTTCCTTTTAATTTCATTTAAAAATCTACTTCTAAAAATATGTCAAAGTATCTGCAGAAGGTATTCAGGGATGATGCAAATAAAGGAATGCTTTTGAAGAGGGATGTGAGTAATGAGTTGATTTTCATGCTTTATAGCGTTACTAATCTTTGATGTAGCAAACAGTATAATTTATCACTGTTACTACTTTTGTGTGATGTTACTGTTTAATGGTAAATGTACATCTGGAACAACTTGTGCTCTTCTGTTTTAATACCACATCTGCTTTTAAAATTCTCTTTATTCCTGAAATACATAAATTTTTACAACAAAGCCCAAATAAAAGCATTTTCATAATTGCATTCCTTGAAGAACTCAAGTCATACTTTGGAGACTTTAATCGTCCGTTTAAGAAAGAACATGAAATCTGTATGTTCTAGCATATCTCCTTTGAGTTTGTGTACTGGGTGAGGTATTTTTCACTTATTGACTGATTGTTAATCCCACGTTGAAGTCATATTATCTGTGAATATTACAGAGCACTAGGACTAAATTCAGTATTTGAGAAATTGGAAGTGGAATGTCGACAGTTTTTATACCTGTGCCATCCTAGTTTTAGTGTAAACTGCTTCTGGGTCTCTTTTCCTGACACTCTGAAGTTTAACCATTAGATGACATGTCAAATTCCCGAATTCCACATATGGATGAAAGTATGTGGATCCTACTGCTAATCATTTCTAAGCTCTAAGAGAACAGCATCTGACAGATTTGGCTTCTTAGTTTCTATCTTCTCTGAGCTGTGAAAGAGTAACTGCAGAGCTGCTTCCAAACAAAACAGTGATTATTTGCCAATAGGAATGCAGCTCATAAATGCATTATATGACAGAATCCTACTTTTGCTTTAATTAAGCAGAACTTTAATTCACATAGCTGTATCTCCAGTGTATTTCAGATCATTTGCCAGGTCTGAGACCTGTAAGACTGTTTATATCACAGGAATCCCACTCATAGTGAGACCACTAAAAAGTTGCAATTTTAGGACCAGGAATCAGCATAATTTTTAAACATCTGACTTTGTCAACAGAGCTTTCTTGTGTGCTACCCTCAGTCTGCTGACAGTGTTTCTTCCCTTCAGTCCTTGCAGGTGAGCTGGCCAGGAGCAAAAATTAAGCATTATGTACCTCATTAGACATCGGGGTGTCAAAGAGGAGGGACACATGGCAAATGCCTTGAGCCCAGGGTAAACTTCAGTCAGAGCTCAGCCATCTGAAACCTCAGCTGTAGACAGTGAAGCCCACAGAAAGGGAGGTTTCTGTTTTTCTATTTAGAAATTACTTTGAGTTTTGCCATTTCTACCTTGTTCAGTTAACAATTCTTAGAGATTATAAACTATATACCAGAAAGCAGCTTATGCAAAGCACTTTTGAAAATAACAGAGCCAGCCATACCGTGTGCTTGATTCTTCAGTGGTGCTGGTGGTTGCACCCAAAAGATGGCAGCCTCGATCATTCCTCTTTTAGGAGACAGATTTTACCATTTCAAATACCCACTGCAAGAACAGAGACACTAGGAATTAAGATTGTAATAGGTTCTCTGTTTGCAGTGAAATTCTGTTGTTTGCTTCTTGCTTTTTCTTCAGTTTAATCCAAATCCACTTTTCATATTTATGAATACATTCAATTCAATGCATTGATCTAAATTTGTTTTGTTTGTTGAGAAGATACAAATCTAAGCAGCAATGAGTTGTTGCATGCACTGCCCGTAAAATACGTGAACCATGCATACAACCATAGTGTAAATGGAGAATAAATGTGTCAACACCAGGTTGTATATAAGATCATTCATTTATCCACCTCTCTATTCCCTCGAGTCCCATGGCCTAGTTGTATGCATAAGCTATAGCTTAAAGCTGTTTTCTACACAAGTCATGTATCACTGCTAATTGATGCATGATGTTAATGTCATCACAGTTGCAACAGTTAAAGCTACATTCCTTGAAAATGTTTCAAAAATTATATTTAAATGAGAAAATGCTGATGACTGAAATATTCTTAGGGAAGGGAGTCCTATTCATTAAACTGTTCTTTGGAAGATACAACTTGTTTCTCATCCAGTAAATCAGATGTGGATTTCCTTGTACCATAAAGCATTTTTTGTGATCATCACATTTTCATATCTGTCACAAAATCCTTGAACCTACACCCTGCAATATGGATTGGCATGAGTCTGGAGATACGGCCCTCCCAGGACTAGTGATAAGATACCTAATTGTGTTAGACCTATTTCCAGAATTTTTCTGTAGAATTATACTCCCAAAATATTACTTATCTAAAAAAAATGAAATTTATTAATTATCTGCAAAATCTACCATTTCTGTATATTTGTGGTATACTTAGCGAATCTTTCAACAAAAAGCAATTCCACTCTCTACACACATACTGATTTTTCCCCCAAAACATGCCGAGCAATTAGAACAGAATATGGTCTAACCCAGTCCCAGGTCTGAATTTCATGACTATAAAGGATTTTGAGCAATAGACATTGAAAGTAAATGCTTGTGAACATGGATTTGGTATGATACATTAAACAGCTGTTTGAACAGCCATATAGTGTAAGAAGGGAGTATGTTCACAGCCATGTGGTGCCTGTTTTCATATGGTATAAAAGGGCTGTGCTCCACTGAGCAAAGCTTAGTTTCATACCAGCTAAGAAATCCACTAACTGGAATTCTACAATGAAACTTTTAGTCCTCGCTAGTGTTTATGTAAAAAGCTGTCGCAAATCTGGTGAGAAATCTTAAATGCTGAATTTGATGAATGTCTCTTGAAATCTTATGGTGCATAGAAAAATGATAACAGGGTCTTTGCCTTTAAGCACAGTGGTTGCCTCTGATGTGAAAGCATTTGTCAGGTTACAGTAAAGATGGAAAGAGAATTAAAACTGATAAGCCAAATTATTTGGCAAGTGTAGTCTGTAACTTCACAGGAAGTAAATCTTTGGGTACAAAGGGAGATCAGTGCCTCTTAAACTGGAGTCCAGATCAGAGCTTGACACTGTACAAGTCTGGGGAAATCAAGGGTGCATTCTTCATCTTACGTTCAGGGATAGCGTGCCCATCCTCACATCTCTGTGTGAATACGAGCCAGCCTCCCTCTCCATCTGCTAGGGAGGGAGCAGACTCACAGTCTGCTCTGCCTTGCTCCTCACCATGGCACTGTATTTGACCTGCCTGGAATGTCCAGGTAGCTTATGTTGCAATATGCCATGTAGCTTATAGCGTTTGTTTTCTTTCCCAGTGTTTGTTTTCACTATGAGGCCTCAAAGGTGATCTGGCATAGTATTCTTCCATCTAAGTGGCTTTACTTTCTGGGAAGTTTCTAGAATTTTTTTTTTTTTCCTGTGACTGAAAAGCATTTGCAGTCAAAACAATATACTCTACATGCTGAGATGAGAAACAAGTTCATCTCCTCTCTTCTTTCCATTTTTTAATAGCAAATGTGCTGCTGTTTGTACATAGTCAGTGTTAGAATAGCTGAGTGGCTACTTAGGAGGTGTTTTATTTTTGTAGCTACAATATCAACTGAGTCCCTTACAACTGGGTCAGACTTCTTAACATTTGATCTTTCCCAGATAAAACCTTTATTAACACTTGTCAGTTTGAAGGCCTGGCAGTCAAGACAATGACCTTTATTCTACTGCTGTCTAAGGCAGGGTTTATCACTCTGACAGAACCTAATTGAAATAAATTTAAAAAAAAATTAGTAAGTGATGTCAGTGAGAAACGGAGAAGCAGAGGAAGAGCTTTTACTGACCACAATGCATCTGTAACTAGCTGCAGCTCTCCCTTTTTCTTCACTGATGGAGGAAATGCTATTCTTTCAGTCATTATTCATTCTCAATGAGCAGGGATAATCTTTCTTAATCCTTTGGAGGAGTTTCTTTGCAATATATTCATTCTGAATTTTATAGTACTATTTACATAGGGCCAGATTCTGCCATGCATTTTCCTTCCAAATAGTAGCTTCCTCTACTAAAAATGCAATAGTGAGTAAGGACAAGTATGAAGACAAGTAAGATTTATGCTGGATCCTTAACCGATGAATCCAACACTATGACTCTTCACCTACAGTTATTTTTCTTCATGAGCAATGAATTAATTTTTTTTTTATTGTTAAATCTTTCAACTTACCTAGGTGAGCACCAAGGCCTGTCATCCATTTTCTGCAAAACTGGAGGAGGAGAGCATGCCAACTCTGCATTTTTGTTGGTGTTCTCTTTCACGGGTTCAACTCCTGCCATTGAAAGTCGGGTTCAGTGGCCATCCCATTCCGCTAGCATCAAACATTCAATGTGCTCTTTCAGCTGCTGTCTCAGTGATCATGAATCTCACCAGAAATGTATATAATGATAGAATCACAGACTGGTTTGGATTGGAAGGGACCTAGTTCCAACCCCCTGCCATGTTTCCTACCTAGTTCCAACCCTCCACCAGACCAGGTTGCCCAAAGCCCCATACAACCTGGCCTTGAGCACTGACAGGGAGAGGGTGTACAGTTCCAAGGAGAGAGCATAATTTGTTAAGCAAAATGCTGCCATCCTTGCCCTTTATATTTTAATAATCCTAGAACTGCAGCAAAGTCAGTACTGTCCAGGCAGACTTACCCTTTAGGGTCAGAATAGTTCTTCAAATTAGCTTAGACCAGACTCTGCAAGTCTGTTTACCTGATGAGGTCTCTGGCTTAACAGAGTGAAGAACTTTTCTAAAATTTCTAAAATGGTGAATCTTCACCCCTCTTGTTTTAATCCTAGCTTGTTTTTGTTTGTTACCTGTTTTGACATTAAGGTTTGTTGAGTCGCATCAGTTTATACATATCTTCAAAGGTAGGTTTATTAACTGACGGAGTAAAAGATCCAGTTTACTGTTTTCACTTTGAGGAAGGCTGACCAATCGTTTTCTTTACTTGACTTGTTACAGTATTTCTGTTCTCATAAACCATCTCAGAGAGATTGTAAATGATAGTGTTTCCCTGTCAATCCTGAAGAACAGCAGTAATACCAGCAATCCTAGTTCTACACTGGGTTGATCTTGCTCATTGTACTTCATGTGGCAGTTAAAGTGTAACAGCCGTAAAGCAGACACAAGGAAGCAAGCATCTCCTGTGTGGAGCCAGGAGTTGGATTTGATGATTGTTTTGGGTCCCTCCCAACTCAGGAGATTCTATGATCCTGTGATCTTTTAACACTTCAGTTCTCCAGAAGATCACTATGACAATTAAAAAAAAATAAAAATCATCAATTCTGCATTAAAAAACATGGATGTTTCTAGTAAGTGTGGCTTCAAAAAGGAAATGCAATAGAATTATCGTCTGCAGTCATTTGAATTTGTACAGTTGCTGAAACTGAGGATGTCTGAGAACAAATCCCTGGTATCTCTCAAAGGGTTAGTTCATATAGTAAAGACAATTAGATGTAAAAAGATTATACTATTTTAACTGCACATTTCATCCAGTTTGTCATACAAGATAGAGGCTTTAGCTATAGTGTTAGATTTGTATGGACTTTACTTTTCCTGTTGTTGATGCCTTTTCCTTTTCCTTTTCCTTTTCCTTTTCCTTTTCCTTTTCCTTTTCCTTTTCCTTTTCCTTTTCCTTTTCCTTTTCCTTTTCCTTTTCCTTTTCCTTTTCCTTTTCCTTCTCATTTTTTGTTTTTTCTTTGGCCACAATTGCAATCACATTCTAAAGAGTTATGTATTTAGGCAGCTGTTGTTCTTGGACTTGGCTAATTACATCCTATGCAAAGTATGTCTTATCAAGAACCTGACCCAGAATCCATCAAGAGTTCAGAAATATGAGGTGAAACTGAACTCTGGAAAAGAGACAAGGGGACTTTAACTTGGGGACTGAGTTAAAGTAACTGAAGGACTTCAACTTGGTGTCGATTATTTCAATGCCTTTTGAACAAGAAACCCTTTTCCATGTTAATAATCTAACCCTTTCATATGTTATTGATTTTAGTTGATGAAGGAGTTTCCTCTGCTCAGCATGTTCAACATCCATGAAAACCTGCTAGAGGCTTTGTTGGAACTGCAAGCATATGCAGATGTCCAGGCAGTCTTAGCAAAGTATGATGGTAAGTTCATCTATATTTGTATTTTCTCTATATGGTACATACAGAAGCAACATTTCTAAGTCAGACTCTTAAAATGTAGGAAACATTGTAATTAAGATGATTAGCATGAGCTTCTCAGATCCCCTTAATCCACTGATTAAATATTGTGCACATTTTCTGCCAAGCCATGCTGAATTCATTGTACAGGGTAGTGGGACTCGCTTATTAGCAGCTCTTCAGTCCTTTCTTTGCTTTCTGTTGATGTTAAAGATCAACTATCTAGGTTCGGCAGACTTTTTATTGCACGCTATTCAAACCTTGACTGAAGAAAGGATTATCAGTTCCCTTGTGGACTTTTCTATGAATGTCGACTCAGTAGCATACAAGTGTTTTACAAACATTAATTGACTTAACTTCACAGCAGTCTAGTGAATGGCAGGCTTCATGTCTTATGAGGAAGACTTGGAAACTCAGAAGACTAAGTGAACTTTTCACACTAGGTTTCAGTATTTTTCAGTAAGCATTGGTTTGTGCATCATTACATCATTATTTTATGTTCAAATCACAGCTGTTGACTTCAGCTCTTGCCCTTTGAACTTGAATTCAAGACACCAGGGTCTCAAACAGAAAGGAGAGAGTAAAAAGCACCAACTGGCATTTAGTTTAAGTTAAATGGGTTTGCATTGTATTTTGGAGAAAATCTGTGACAGAAACAGGAATAGAATCTGGTTCTCTTGGGCAGCGTTCATCAACCTGGACAGTGACACTCTTCTTCCTGCAGTCCCTGTCTTACTATCCACATTACATATCCAAGTTCTGCAACAAGTGAATCAAGAATCCTACAGCTGTCAGTTTCCAATTGTGTTACTACCCAGTCCTCGTTCTATGCTTTGGAGTATGACAAGGGAATTTATGAAAGGAGTATTATGTAGTCATATAACTAAAATGAGATCATAACACACATGAATCAAATAGCTGAATTAGAGTGAAAATGGTAGCCTGACTTTTGATGTTTCTTAACTCCTTCTCTAGGTTGATCCTGTAGCCTTTAAAATGTTCTTAATTATTAGCTCATACAGACTCTCTGGTGTTCTTTAAACAGTAGCTTTGAGGCTTGTAACTTCCAAAGATTTTGAAAAGTTAGATGGACATCATTTGAGGGACTGTTGCATAAATGCTTGCCAATACAAGCTCTGGAGCGTATATCCCCTGTGCTTTGACCACTTTTTCTCTTTGATTGTTTGAATGAATTGGTGTCTTTTCCAGCCTGCCCTTAGTTGATCTTCTGTCCTACTTGTCTGCTGAATGGTCTTCTACTTTTCTTTTGCATGGTCGCTTTCAGCTTTCTGTTGTTCCCAGTTCCTACCAGAGGCTCCTTGTTCAGCCAGTGCCACTCATTGCCAATTCCGTTTTTCTGCCTCTCCTAACTACCTATCCCAATCTTCTCAACACAGCAGAGATGGTCAGGATACATCTCCTCTCCCACTTTTCAACTCCTGTCTTACCAGGCATCTTTTCCATCTACCCTTTTCTCTGTTGCTCCTGCCTCCTCTTCATGAGGGGTGACCTCATTAATGTCTATAAATATGTAAGTGGTGAGTGTCAGGAGGATGGATCCAGGTTCTTCTCAGTGATGGCGAGTGATAGGACAGGGGGAAATGGGTCCAAGCTGTAACATAGGAAGTTCCATGTGAACGTAAGGAAAAACTTTTTCACTATGAGAGTGACAGAGCACTGGAATGGGCTGCCCAGAGAGGTTGTGGAGTCTCCTTCTCTGGAGACATTCAACACCAATGTGGACGTGTTCCTGTGTGATTTAATCTAGGTGATCTTGCTCAGGCAGGGGGGTTGGACTAGATGATCTTTTGAAGTCCCTTCCAACTCCTAACATTCCATGATTCTGTGCCATTCTCTGCTGCATTGCTTGGGTGCCAAGAAGCAGAACAGTAAGAACTCACGCAGACAGAGGCTTCTCACTGTCAGCCCCAGTGCTTGGCCCCGTATCATCATGTAGAACAGTGGCAAGGGGATGATGCATAAGTTTGTTGGAGGACTGAAACTATATTTGATGACCAAAGAACCTTTGAAGGATATATCAGAAACAAAAAACAAACCCCCAAAAAGTAGAAACTTCAACTGAATGAATGCTAACTGCTTTTTTTCTAGCATCTTACAACTTAGGAAGTGAAGATAAATTTTAATGAAGCTAGCAGTAGACCATTGGCTTGATACTAACATGATCATCCTGCAAAATGAAGTAGACTGGCAGAGCTGAGATTATTTAATGAAAGATAAATAAGCAGCTGATTCCAGGCAACATTAAACAACAGTCACTGCTACCAGTCCAGCCTGGAGTGTTATCAACTCTTTCCAAAGTCAGATTATTCTAAGCAGAGATCAGGATGTCACCCTGGCCCTTGAGTGTTACCATCCAGTAGCAATAATGACTCCAGGAGACATCTAGTTTCTGCATAGTCTGGTTGAAGAATTGTGCAAATAAAGTGGTAACATCCCAGTCTTTCTTGTAACTTCTTGTATTTCAGTAATTCCTGTGACACAGGTGTATATCCCTATGGACTTATTTTGGCACATTAAGAAGCAGGTAAATAAAATTGCCCATTTTTTATGCTCCAGGCACTGCAGGATATTAGCACCTTCTAGTTTTTAACATTTTTATAATAATCCTGGGAGATAGTAGAACTGTGGCAGAACAGCCATGCCCTCCCAAATCTCAGACTAAACTCGTGTGCCAGCTCTACAGCATATTAAACACTGATCCCTAGTGTTAATACCATGGTGGCACTTTGTGTCGCGGAAGTTGTTAAAACTTGAAGGCGTGTTTTGTTTTCTCAAAAGCATCTGATAGGGTCAAAACTGAAGTAAGTGTAACAGATGAAGCTTTTTAAAACAAAACTCTTCTTTGTTTGAACCCATGTGATTTCAACTCATGCTTTGCCATATATAAACCAAGGTGTGTGCATACACTAGGTATGCACAAGGACTCAGCAAATGCAGGCTTAACCAGTATAACCCTTACAGTTCATGAGTCTCAGAAGGCCCATCTTAGGGAGTCTCAACTCATTTTAGAACTCATCAACTTCATGTGTTGTAAGATTTATTGGAATATAAAACAATGAACTCATTTATACTTTCCTATCTGCAGTTTCTGCTGGTCCCACTCCAATGCCTTTTTTTTTTTTTTTGACTAAGACCAAACCTGATTTATTGTATTTTGATAACATATGAACAAATTATTTCCTTGAGCAGTCTGCCCCCACCCTGGGCTAAAAAGTTGGATCACGTTATGTGAAACCTCAGCCTCTGCAAGCAGACACACTGCTTTACCAAAAGCCATGTGTTAAATTGTGTTTATATTATGTACCTGGCAACAGAACTGATGTCCATACTCATTATTCATGGAAAAAGGGTCTCATTAGTGGGACGCGTCCACTGTTGCTGAGCTACGTCATTACGGTTTCAAAGTTCAGTGTCTGTCAATAGAGTGCAGATGACCTAAATACTGTTGAATTCTGAAAAGATTTTTGGCTCTGATTTAACACATATCCATGTTATTTACGGCAGAAATAGTTATGGCTGTTGAAGAGACTGTTCTTGGTGGAACAAGCTTCTAGTATTCACAGTAAATAAAGTTTCTCTGCTCCTCTTCCCTTGCCTTTTAAATGGATTGTTTTCCAGTGGAGCAGGGCTGCTTGTTGGGAACAACTGATTTATTAACTTCTCTGTGCAACCAGTTACTTTAGCTGCTATTATCTGGTAACCTGGGCACTATGTGAAAACTCAGACCTTTCTGGCAATTGAAAGCCAGATATAAAATGAATGGATGCCTATGCATTTAGTCACAGTGATGCAATGGTTCCTCCCTAAATCAGTCCTTTACTTTTTTTTTTTTAAATGACACTGTTTTCCAGTGAGCCTATGAGCCTTCTGGTTTATAGGAGAAACAACTCATATAGATTCCTCTTTCACTTACCCCCTTGCAAGAAAGGAGAATGACCATGTAGACAGAGTCCTAAATTCAGAGCTCATTTGAGAAGAGCTACATAAAAAGAAAGTGGCTTTTTAAAATAAAAAAAAAGGTCTTACTCTGCTCTAGGCTCTGACATATCATTTGGTAATGGCTTGCTTCAAAGAGTCCTACTTTAAATTAGTGTCAAATCAAAATGCAGGCCTTTGAAGAAACACTTTAGAAAGAGTCTTCTATGTCTTGGAATGCTTTCAACTTAGTAAAGTCCAAACAGTGCTGAGAAGTTATTTATCTAATATGTGACTTATTAGGTAGGGCTGCTGTCCTTTTTATGGTTCCCCTTTGTCCAACAACTTCTTGTCCTTTCAGACTTAGGATATGGGTAAATTCTATATACAGTGAACCTGAAGGCATTCCTTTTGTAAGAGTTGGAGATGGATGAACCAATTGCATGGTTGTATTAGCTGTTGTGGTCCCCGGGATTTTTGTTTATATGTATATATCTGATATCACAGCTCCACTCCATCAGTTTCATTACTTAACGTGATTATCTTTAGTATTTTAGAGAAGATGTTTTATCTGGTAGAATTAACTGGCTAGATGTTGTAAAAGCAAGAAGGCATTTTCTTCTGAGTTAAAGATGTAGCAGGTGGCAGTATGGAAGCATCCATTACCTCACGCACACTATTTTGTAGTTCTTGTATTTCACCGAAAGAGACCTTAAGAGAAGTTCCTTTTAGTCAAGGTCATACCAAAGCCCAGTATACCTTCTCCAGGAGATGCAAATTAAGTAAGGTCTCCAGTTTGCAAAACAGCAGTATCAAGAGAGTAGTTCTTTTCCCTATTAATGTATTTTTCAGCTTCTGTTTCTAAGAACTAGTTTCTTTACTCCACGTCAGAATCATTTGTCACTTCAGCTAGGTCTCTGCATCAGTTCTGTGTCTGTTCAAACCATCTGGTCTTATTGGGGTTTTTTTTAACCATATTATTCTGTGGGGGGTTTTGTTTCTCCTGCTTGTGCAAAAGCACAAAAATCTAAACTAATTATACTGATCTTTCTCTTTCTAATCTCCTGTTGGAGAAATGAATCCTTCCTCACTATACACATTTAGGATTTAACTTGGTTGGTTCAAAGGGGCTGACATTTGCCTGATCACTGAGATGCGTCTCAGCAAGAGTTGAATACAAAGTCTTTATAATGAGCAGTGATCATCAAAAATCTTTTCATAACTGGATAGTTTAAGTTTGAGTTGTGGTTATGGCAAAATAAGCACTTCATGTTTGTGACAAAATGATTTTCCCATCCTATCAGGAGACCAAAATCCAGGCTTTGACATACACAGTGGCTATGTGTTTGTGTTTAATTGGGGTGTTTCCCACCAATGAGGAAGAATGTCAAAAGTACAGAGAGTTGTAATTGCTTTATTTTCCAAGCACAAAGTAACCATTAGGTCACTGTGTTCATATTTTTCTCCCTTCAACATGTTTTCTAACACATTTTGTGGAAAAACACAATGACCATTCTCATGGGAGACAATACTACAGGATATTAGATGTCTTAGACAAAGTATTTTTCCCCTGATTTTCAGTTCAGGCTTTCCTTTCACAGATCAAAGAATATTAAGAGCTGGAAGAGACCTTGAAAGATCACTAAGTCCAACCTCCCTGCCCGAGCAGGATCATCTAGACTAGATCACACAGGAACATGTCCAGATTGGTCTTGAATGTCTCCAGGGAAGGAGACTCTACAACCTCTCTGGGCAGCCTGTTCCAGTGATCTGTCACCCTCACAGTGAAAAAGTTCCTCTTTATATTAAGATGGAACTTTCTATGTTTCAGTTTGGAACCATTTCCCCTTGTCCTATCACTGGCCATCACTGAGAAGAGCCTGGCTCCATCCTCCTGACATTCACCCTTTATATATTTATAAACGTTAATGAGGTCACCCCTCAATCTCCTCCAAGCTGAAGAGACCCAGCTCCCTCAGCCTTTCCTCATAAGGAAGATGATCCACTCCCTTAATCATCTTGGTGGCCCTACACTGGACTCTCTTAAGCAGTTCTATGTCCTTCTGGAACTATTGAATTCCATCCTGTTACTCTTGCTTTGAATCATTTGTATTAGCTTAATTCACTTTCTTCCTTAATGTTTGTGTCTTTATTGATAACTGCTTCTCTCTTCTGTCATCTCTGATCCAGCCTGAACATACTTATTTGCTAGAGGATTTTCATTCTTTCCCATAAATAATTCTTCCCACCACCTGTACAGGAGATGACAACGTAGCCTGCAGGTGCAGAGAACAGGGGATGTTCTGTGCTGATGGGGCATTGTCTTATCACATAAAAAGAGGGGTCTACAGGCTGGCTGAGGGAGAGAAAACCAGAGCTGGGGTTCATCCCCAAGGACAATATATGTCCTGTATTCCACTATTTTTTGTTTTACCTCTTGGCATAACTTCTTTCAATTTGTTGATATAGTTTCAGTTACATACTGGAAGATGTGAAGATTTCCAGCAGCTGAATGTAGTTTGTGTCTACTGCTATAGGAAGAAGAACTAGGGAGTTTAACTGAAAGGATCTTACTGTGCAAATAATAGCCCCAGATCTAAAGCATATTCCAGGAAATATTTAAGTCCTATTAATGTTGATAAAACTATTCACCTTAACTGACGGGCTAATCAAAAGAAAATGCTCATAAATTCAGCCTAATTTTTTTATTCTGTTTAAAGATACAAGCAATAAGGAAGGAGAGCCTTTTTTAGATTGACACATCAGTTCTTATTAAGCAAAAATGCCCTGATGGTTTTGACAACTGAATAGCAATCACATCTTTCAGCACATTGTGGGAGCTCCACAAGTAATCACAGGAGGGTGGGAAACAGTACATGTGAATATATTTTGCCAGATGGCTCACAAAGCTGGACACAGTCATTTAAGAAAAAACTTCGCTTTGGTTCCTGACAGAAGATGTATCTCCTAGGGCTAGCTGAGACTTGATTCCCTTGCTAAATTCAAGTTGTAACCAGATATAATTGTCTTATTCTTTTCTCTAAAATACGAGGGCTTCAGTTTTGGACATGAAGCCTAAATTATCTGAGGATTTAAATTATTGTAGTGATCAGACTAGAATATAGCAGAACCAAATACTTATGGTCTAACATGGAGCAAAGGCAAAACACTTTTGAAGGGAAGTGGGCATGGACCTGCTGAGGGCTATCTCCACAGCAACAAAAACATGAACATTTGTGTTTATTTATTCCATCGCCAAGCAATTGTAGGTATTACCCTCAAATAATTGCTGCTTGTTTGTTAGGAGCATAATGCTGGAAGAGGCCTCTTGGGTGAGTCGTTTCCCACAGTTGCATTCACTACACACTACCCCTTCCATGAGCTGAGCACACTCCATTCTAGAATTAGCTATGTTGTTTGCCCCACTATTCTCCCTGGAAATCTGCCTCAAAAATTTACTTCCCAGAAACCTCATATTTTTCAGCCTAAACTTAATTCTGAATATTCTTAATTATGTTTATTCTTGTGTCAGCATTATCCTATACCTAAGCAGCCCTTCTCCTTTCCTGGTGCTCCTTGTGGGTATGCATAGGAAACAGTTTTATCTTCTCAGACTTTATTTCATAGAATCATAGAGTCACAGAATTGTTAAGGTTGGAAAAGACCCTTAAGATCATCCAGTCCAACCATTAACCTACCGCCACCAAGTCAACCCTTAGACCATGTCCTCAAGCACTGCATCTACCTGTCTTTTAAACACCTCAAGAGATGGGGACTCAACCACCTCCCTGGGTAGACCGTTCCAGTGCTTGATGACTCTCTCAGTAAAGAAGTTCTTCCTAATATCTAACCTAAATTTTCCCTGGCACAACTTGAGGCCATTTCCTCTAGTTCTGTCACCTGTCACTGGGGAGAAGAGACCAACCCCCACCTCTCTGCAACCTCCTTTCAGGTAGTTGTAGAGAGCAATAAGGTCTCCCCTCAGTCTCCTCTTTTGCAAACTAAACAACCCCAGCTCCCTCAGCCACTCATTTCATTTGGTTTGTTTTAAAATAAAATTTAAAATAAAAGATTACTTTTGTTCTTGAGCATAGACAATCAGATTTGAACACAACATTCCATGAGAAATCCCATTTCTTCTGCGGGAACGACCCAGGTGGTGGACCTGAGCCTTACTTCACCACATTTCCCTTCCAGCAGCTCATTGTGGAGCATCCTGCAATCTACACGCACAGATGTTTCCAACTCAGGAGCATTTTGCTGCCTACTAGAATATGTGGCTTTGTCATATGATGTTTTGTTTTAGTATATTTAACCCTCAAACTCAGTTCCTACTGTACAATAGTAAAAAATTAATAATAGTAAAAAATTGTAATAATCCTCACAACTTGGTCTACCCAACTTGCACCGAACATGCTTCATTCAATGATCTCAGGCAGAGATGAGCCTTTATACATGTGGTTTTTGTGTATTGAGTGGTCTTACTGTTTAACCTCATGGGCTGTGTATTAATGACTGAATCGCTGTTTTCTTGCTGTCATTATGGCTTTTTCTGCTTTCTTTGATGAAATTGAGTGGGCAGCTTTCATCAGCGTAACAACCGTTTTTGCCTCTGCTACAACAGCTATATATTCCAGACCTCTTGATTCCTCCTAGTTCTCAGCTCCTTCAAACAGATAGAAAAGTGAAGTGGTGATCTCAGTACAGTAGTTAAAGAAGTTAGTCAGACAAATATTCTCTTCTTGGTCTCTTTTTTTTTTTTAAATGTGGACTTTGCCTTTTGCCTGTGAAAATATATTTCCAAGGTCGTCTAGGTAGATCTCTTCTGTGTCACTTGTGCAAAATTTTCTAAAGGTCAGATCCTGAACCAATGTTACCAGGTTTGAAATGATGCAGGGGAAAATATTTCCTATGAGGTAATGGTGGCTTGATGGCCCAGAGAAATACTTACAGGTAAGGGGAAAATAAGGTAATCTGTTGACCAATTGAAGACCTTATGAATGACAGAATATCATTGGCTTTGTTGGATTGTTTTTTTCTTTTCCACTCCTCTGTCTTTCGTTCCATTTATGATTTGATGAATAAGGCTTACGCTGAAAAGCAGAGACTGGTATGTTCCAGAAAAGGTCATTTCTGTTTACTGGAAATAACTTCTAATTCCTAATGTCAAGGAAAATCTGGTATAAGCAGGGTTATTGAAGGTGGTTGTAAATATTTTCTCCTCCTGTCATTATAGATGTGCTCACATCTGTGTCTGTAGCTAGCTTCTATTAATGGGGTAATTAACATATCTATCACCCAGACTTCTTTGCATGCTGTTGATTTTAATTAGTTTAGTCACTACAATTACATACTTCAGTGAAATTATAGTTAGAATACATTATACAGACGCCTCCAACAAGATCTTTACATCTCATACTTGAAGTGCAAGCATGTAAAAGGACAATAGAGAGGATTTAACAAGTAGCATTTTCAAAGTGCCTTGGTCATTTGGGCAGTGTTCTCGGTCTAACAGAACTATATTCTGCTTGGCTGCTTGGTTGTTCATATGTGAACGATGGTGACAGCTGAGGTATGACTTGCTTGTCCTCCTTTTTGGAGCCCTATCTTACAAGCCACTGTAGGTTCAGTAAATCACAAGTTTCTCTTAACACTAAAGTTATCAATCTGTAGGGTAATTTCATCTTTCTAATTGAGCTTAATAACAAAGGGATATATAGTTTCTTAGAACAACAGTCAGATTAGCTGCTCTTCACTTATACTCCCAGTTATGTTTGTGCCTAATGCTTACCATGCTGTGTATTTGCTGTGTACTGTAAGAAGATATAATACTGCAGTGAGCACAAGTGTTGGCAGAAACCAGCCTTTAGTGAATGTTGTTAGTTCATAGGCCTGGGATTTTTTTTAGGGGGGAGGTTTGGTTGGTTGGTTGGTTTTTTACTTTTTTAAATTTTTTTTCCATTTATCGGTAATCTTTAACTTTTTTAATGCTGGGATATTTAATACACTATATAGTATGTGCCTGCTGGGTGGATTCCCAGTGTAAGTCAATTACTTTCTGTAACAATGGGAACAGATCTGGAACTCCAGTATGTTAAGCAGCATTTCTCTCTACCTTTTGGATTTGCTATGTGCCAGTCTGTTGATGGAGAACCAGTATAAATTAAGTTGAACTAATGGGTTAAGTCAGGTTTATGTCTTCTGCATAAAATGGCCAGACCAATGAATATTTTGGTTCCGGATTTCCTTAAGAGGCAAAACACCTTTTTTTTTTTTTTTTTTTTAATAATTAGCTGCAATAAATCTATTGGCTGTTTTCTTGCAAATCAAATTTATTATTACTTAAATAGCTGTGTTAACTTGTATATCTGCCACATAATCATATCAGACAACTGCTTCTGAGTGAAAACAAGAAGAGTGAATAAGATAGCCCTCAGCTATTAGATGTTTTGTGAACTATGGAAAAATTTGTGTATTTTGGGTTACTTAGACATTTATGTATGAGGTAAAGAATTCTTTTGTTAAGTTTCTGTCATGTAACTCTAAGGAACCCAGTTGCTGCTTAAATAGCAGTTCCAGCAGTCATTAACATAGGTTTTAAAACCTGTATATGGAGTGGAAATTTAAAAATCCATGTGACATGGGAGTACAAGTCCTGAGATCAGAAAGTATTCTTAATTCATATAATAATTTTACATATGCCATACATACTCTGAAGTATCAAATGCTTCTCCTTCTAAAGACTTTTAAATTTTCAGATCTTTATTTTTTTCTTTCTTTTCAACAGATATAAGCTTACCAAAATCAGCAACAATATGTTACACAGCTGCATTGCTCAAAGCCAGAGCTGTCTCTGACAAGTAAGTGTGTAAGAACCACTGTCCAGCAAAATTCCTGATTTAACTCGAGATTTCTTTTAGCTGAGCCCACACCCTAATAATCTGCTGGGTTAGCAGGAGAATCTGGTCCTGCAGTAAATTCATAACATTACTTGCTATATAAGAAAAATTTGCAGTGATCAAACATTGCACTGCAAATATTACAAAGAAGAAGAGAAATAGCATAAATTCAGCTCTTGTTTCAGTGTTATGTATACTGTCTGGGTGAGCTTTCACTTCCTAGATAGTATAATGAAGATGCAACTAAAAGGTGTTGTGTGGCCGAACATCTTCAAGTTTGTATAAACCTGACCATAAAAAGGTAATTAATCAATGTGGATGCACTGGTAGCAATGCCATTTTACAAGTGCTATTACTTAAATAGTGGTAGGTGGATTTAGCATTATTATTCAGGGATTCTGAGAGGTAGATGATGCTCATATCTTTAGAGACACAAATATCTGCTCATTCCTGTTACAGTTTTCTTTTGGGTCTCAACCTTCCAAGGTGCTGAGCACATCAGCTTGATGCCTGTGGACCTGAAAGCACTGGCCTGCTGTGAAACAGTGCCCAGCCCCTTGTGAGATGGAGCTCAAAATTCCCAATTCTGCTCTCGGGTGCCTTCACACGAATCCCAGGCAGAGTTGTGTCTGTGCACCTGAGGGTCGAATGCCTCCCTAAAGTTGGAAAGCAAGTAGAGTGGAAAGCCATTTTCTTGACTTACATCCTGACAGTTTTTGCTTTTAAAGTGTATGTACACATCAAGATCTAAGTAATTTTCTTTCATTCTTTTTATCCTGTAGATCGCCAGTACCTACTGCAACATCTTTCCTCCCTACACAGCGACTCCAGCTTGGGAGGGCAGGGCTAAGGTTGTCACAGCTTTCCCTGTGGTGTCTGCCTGCCAAGTACAGCTCTGGAGTTAGCCGTGGGGTGTGAGGTGAGAAAGAGATTGCATGGTCTGGTTTTTCATTCACTGGGGCAGGTGATTTGCCCACCGTTTGGGCATGCTACCCTCAATGGTGCTGCGGCCAGTAGACCACCCGCTACTGCTGCTGCACCGTGCTTCCATCCCAACCTGACCCAGGGGGAATTGGGTTGGGAACTTCCCTAAAACCTCCCCCAAACCTGTTTTTAATAGAACCCCTCCCCAACAATAATTTGGCATTGTTTTTTGGGTTTTTTTCTTTTCTTTTTTTCTGCAACTTCACCCATGAATATGCCCCTTAGCAAGGTACCTAGAGCAAATTTAGATTAGTGACAGAGAAAGGGCCGTTTGAACTGACTTTGTGCCATGATTAGATGCAAACATGCTTTCCACTTCTGCTGGGATATTTATTTGCCTTGATGTAATAGATCATTCAACGTTTCCACTCGCTATGTAAGTTTGGAGAGCATAGGAAATTGACTCAGTTTGGTTACATGGGCCCATGTTCTAGATTCCTTTTCTGGCTTTTTCTTACTTGCATTTCTGACCTGATGTGTTTGTATCTTTGCTTTTGCAGATTTTCTCCAGAGGCTGCCTCAAGACGAGGGCTGAGTACTGCAGAGATGAATGCAGTAGAAGCTATTCACAGAGCAGTAGAATTTAATCCACATGTGCCAAAAGTGAGTATGGAGAAAGCACTGTTGTAGCTTTAACACTGCTGGGAACTTAACTTCTGATTTCTGTGTTAATTAACAAGTAATGAAGTGGAAAATGGAGCAAAGAATGGGAAGGGAAAGAAACTGATAGTATGCAGATTTTTTCATTAGGTATTTCATATTCAGTGTCTTCTACTCTGAACCATGCAACTTGAAATTTCGCCTGAAGTGAGTCTTCCTTGTGAGTAACAACCACATGGTGGATTGCAGTAGTAGATACCAGCAATGCTATGCTGGAGAAGAGAAGGACAGATTATTATTTACTAAACAGCCATTAAAGATCTTCTAGTTCAAAACAGCATGTTTGGATGATTACATGTAGGAATATGTTTTTGGCATGCTATACAAAGGAACTGGTGTTTGGACTTCATGGTGTGCTTCATATAAGCTGCACTAGTAATTCCTTACGCAGCACCCTGTCATTAAGTTTGAGAATGCAAGGCTCAGAGATGAACAATTGCTGAGAACTACAAAGTAAGAAAAGGGATTTAAATTCTAGTTCCCTAATTCCCTCTCTAGATGTTTATCTCAGCACTAAGAATCTTGTCATGGGGCTACTAAAGGCTAATGTATTTTATTATTTCATCACCTGATACTCAATATCACAGTCTATAAATTCATTGTAAAGGCAAACGAAAGACAGATGCTTTTTGGCCCTTGGAGATCTGCCTCTGAACATCACCCCACAAACCTCTTGAGCATTGTTCCCCTTTGAAAGTAAGCAGCCTCCACTGGAGAGCAGAAGACCTGTATGTGTTAATGTGGGGAGCCAAACACCAAGTCTGGTCAAGGTCAAACCCAAGCTCTCCTATATTTACACATGGATTGCAGAAAGTTAGTTCTCATGTGTTGCAGGAATTAAATATTTTCTCTGTGACCTGTATCTGTTATGCCAACTACTAAATAGCATGGTTTAGCTATCAGAAAGCTAGGCTGTTTTTTTTAATAAAATCATCTAGGCTTCTTCTACAGGCAGTGGAAAGAAGGAACTATCTTAGACATCTCTAGACAGACTTGCCCTCCGAGGTGCCTGTTTCTGCATTGACTATGAAAGGAGCAACTATATTCCAGTAAAAGCCTGATTTTTAGACAACAAGATTTAGGTGAGATGAGTCCCTTTGTATTATTAGCTGCTCTTCTATTTTTGTGCCAAGCTATAAAATGAAAATATTAAACAAAATTTGATTCCGGGACTGCTTCTGGGGAACTGTTTACTTTCTTCCATCCCAATGGTTATTGCACCAACACAACCATTAATATTTCTCTTCTGCCTGGTTGCTTGTTACTATGTGTTTCAGTACTTTTCTGGTGAACCTTTCTGGATGTCTTACTGAAACTCTGATAGAGTATTCTATCTAACTAATTCTTGCTGCCTACAAAATCAGTTGTCTTGCCAAGCAAAGATGCCAGTTTAGCTTGTCGTGAGCAGTCCTTAGGAGCCTGTTCCACTTTCATCACTTACCTCCATGATTTTGGTAGTTCTTTCCATCAAAATCTCTCTTAACAGTTCACATACTAATGATTCCATATTAACAGATACCGTTTCCCTCTTCTGTAGATGAAAGACATTGCATTGACTGAATCACTTTCTGAGTTGGGATTTTTTTTTGCTTTAAGCCAGTTATGCTACTCTGGCGTTTCTGTGGCTGGTTTGTTCACTCTCCAGGGACAGAGATTGCTGTCTGCAGCATCCTCCACTTCCATACATACTTCTAATGTCCATCCTGCTATTGTCTCTGTGCTCTGCACTTCCATGAAACTGAGGCTGTCTTCATTTACTACCTTTTTGCTTGTTCTTTTACAGTTTGTACTTAAGAGTTTGCTCTTCTTTGGTTTGGCTTTCTTGGCAAAATGTACCTTACTGTAAGTTGTAGCCGCCACTCCATAATCTCTTCCAGACTTCCAAGATCCTGCTTTTCTTGTTTATCAGTACTGTCATTTACTGCTTGTCACCTCCTTCTCACTTAGCCCACTTCTGTTTAGGTGGCTGTTCAATACAGGACTGAATCTCCTTTCTGAGAAGCATCCCTGTGTGTGAAATGCAGATTGTGGGTTCTTTTCAGGACTTTTGATTGAAAGAAATCCCAGCCCTCTTCCTCACTTCAGGTTCCTGAGCTTATCAGTCAGTTCACATTGTTAATTGCTTCCCTCCTTTTTTCAAAGTTGTCATTTTGCAACTGAAAACCTTTCTGCAAAATATAAATTAGCAAGATAACAAGTTAGTAACAGGAGCAGACTCTAGGGTTTTTTAGTTCATATTTTAACATTAAACCAGTGTAACTTAATACAGATTAATATGCAGCACTGCTGATTTCACTCTAATCCTTTCTGCTGTTAGCTAAAGAACATTAATGTGGCAAAAAATATATTTTTTATTTTCTGCAAAGTGTGGATATCACACTTCAGTTTCCACTCAATTATGATTGAAGTCATATCCAATTTGTGCTTAATGAAATGGAGATAAGTTTTAGCAAGGAGCATCACAAGAAATCTGAGAGTGACACAAAACTATTAGGTCTTCAAAACCTCTTTAGGATTTAAACACTAGTAAGTTTCTTCTTCAGACTGAAAAAGAAATAAATTACAAAGATGACAGATTATTTAAAGCATCTGCATAGTTCCCAGCAGAAGCCTTGAAAGCAGGGAAGTACACATTAAAGAGGAAAAAATGGTTTAATATGTTTCTGGTTTGTCTCTAAAGGATATTTTACCATTTTCCACGC
>VXBZ01010571.1:80655-101053 GCA_013399135.1 Heliornis fulica | reverse complement strand
AATATTATTACTGGATATGAACTATCAAGACGTTTAACTGGAAAGAGCAGGGTTGGTTTTTTTTCTACTGAGATTCTGAGACAAAAGGAATGCAGGGAGCACACTGAGCACGCTGAGAGATGCTGCTGAGTAAGAAAAGGAGAATGGGTCTCCTGTTGTGACCCACTGCAGGTTTATGTAAAACGACAATGGGATTCTTACAATGCTGCTGATTTTTCCCTAGGAGATGATGGCCAGATTGCAGTCCAGTATCCCATAGTGATGTTGCAGAGGTCAGATGTACTTCTTACACTCTTTTGAATGTAATCTAAAGATGTAGGAACCCCTTAAGAAGAAGCAGTTTAAAAGTCCCAGACTTCCATCTTTACATAGAGGTGAGAAACGCTGCAAAAGCGCCTACCTTCCACGTAAAAGCTAGTGTGTATGTGCATGGTTCTGGAAGTCTCCTCAGTACGTAAGTCATGAAGATATTGGCACTTGCTTGATGACTATGCATCACCTTGCTTTTTATTTTCTCTCTGCACAAAAAATCCTTTCACAGAGACCTAATAAGGTTTACAGTCTTTCTTCTGAGTCACTATTCTAGCAAGTAACCTTCTTTTGAAAGGTTGCTTCTTCCATTTTTTAGTACATTTCAATGACAATTCCCAGAGATCAGTCCGTTAAGTTTCAGCCATAGCTGATAAATTCTCATTGGTTTTGGAATATGCTGAATTGGAATTCTGGAATATGCTGAATATTGGGTTTGGAAAGAGCTGAGTGAGCTGGAGCTGTTCAGACTTGAGAGAAGAAAACTGAGAGGGGATCTCATGAGTGTTTATAAATATTTGAAGTGAGGGAGACAAAGGGAGATGCCCAACCTCTTCTCAGTGGCCTGTGGGGACAGGACAAGGGGCAATGAAGTTCCTCACTGATGTGAGAAAGAACTTAACGGTGAGGGTGATGGAGCACTGGAACAGGGTGCCCAGGGCAGTTGTGGAGGCTCCTTCTCTGGAGATATTCAAGACCCGTCTGGATGCCTACCTGTGCCTTCTTTGGCACGGGGGTTGGACTTGATTTCTGGAGGTCCCAGATTCTGTGATGCTTGGAGTCAAGATGTAGCTCATAGAGGTTCCAGAATTTGGTTTAAGTGAACAAAGGCAACACAGAGCTCAGTGCACCCCATGTTTCTGGAAGCTGAGTGGTGTAGGGTAAAGGCCACCTCAGATGTGTCAACCATGGTCTTATTCTTGACTGCAGCAAAAATGGAACCACTGTCACACCGATCAAGACTTCTCATTGTGAAGACATCTTACCCATAAAAAGGTTTCTGTGCTTGAAAGTGGCTTAATTTTTGAAGCTGTACTGGAAAAATATCTGAAAAAAAGATATTATATCTGCCTACGGTTCATCTTGTCTATGTTACTGAAACAACTCAGCCACAGCAAATTATCACTTTATACTTTGGCAGAGATTGCTTATTTAAAAAGAAAGCAATTCATCAGGCAGAGTGTTTTCAGGGGTAGTTTTAGTAGAAGGAAGTTGTAACTAGTAGGAGATTGAAGTCAGCAGTAAAGCAGAAGATAACAAAGCAAAGGCCTGTGAATTTCACTGTGAGAAGAATCACAAGTTGTATCACTTTTTTGTGAACATTTATCTGATTTTTTTTTCAAACCATCTTTGTCTTAAGTGAGATCCTGTGGACTTGTACCCTTTTGATTTAGTGTAGTGCCATACCCTGTGGAATTTTGGACCCAGGGAAATGTGCTGACACTGTCTGACAACGTGCTGCTCAAAAATTAAGGAGTTAAACAGAAAGGATTTTATTGCCACTGAAGCAGTTGGGATATCACTGTAATTCCAGAGGGTTTTACATGGAAAAGAGAGTAGTACATCCTATGTCATGGGGAATACGTAATTTGTGGAGTGGGTGGAAAAAGAAGTAGATATGTATACACACACACAACTCCATCAATATTATTTATATGTTGTGATTGGAGCTTCCTCACATATATGTAATGCAACTGTCCCAAGCTAATGCTGATAAAGTACCACAGCTGTTTCTGGGACATTCCTTGGTTGTGGAACACCCTTTCTGAACAGATTTCAAGGCTCCCTCCCTGCATTCAAACTCCTCCTGGAAAGCTCTCTCTCTTTTCTGTCACCTATGAGACACAAGCTATTCAGTAAAGTCACAGAGGAAAGAAAACAGATGATGATTCATATATCTAATTGTTAAGAGCAAGAAAGTGTGCTTTGCACACAGTTGTTCGGTTTCCTATGGAAGCCAAGAGCTGAGCTGATTTAAAGAGAGTACCTGATGAAGTTGGTGCTGCATTTAAATTGAACAACTTGATATTACTCTTAAGAAATGCAATTTTATGTGTAAACATTTTCTTTAAAGGAAAATGTACACAAAATCTAACAAACCATTGACTTAAACACTTTTAGAGATGATCTGTTCTCTGTTTCATCCCTTCTCATTATTTTCTTATTTAATTTTTTTTCAGGAAGAACTGTGTCTGTCCGTGCTTACGTTGTTACTAGTTAGTTGTAGTTGCTAATAGAAACAAATAATGCAAACAAACGCATATACCAGATGGAAAATGTATCTGTTCTGCACACCCCATGATATTACAGAGAAACTATTCCAGACATGTTTTGGGAGACCTTTTAACTGTTCAGTGAGACAGTTTTTGTACCTCCAGCAAAAAAAGCCAAACTTCTTCATTACCATCAATCCAATGTTAACTTGCAAGGTGACCTAAGAGTGGCTTCTCTGGGCATGTAGAAACCAGTATTTTGGAACTGTTTTAAGCTTGTGCTGTTCATCCCGGTGGGAGGAGGAGAGTTTCTGTTCAAACAATGTTAAATTCTCATATTCTGGCCTGGAGGGATGCTGTCACAGGTACAGGAGTGACTATTGCCTATTTGCATCCTGAGCTGTAATTTCAGACACAAATTGCACAGTTGAGGAAAAAAAGGAAACCTGCCCGAGATAGGTTGATTTATTTTATAAAAGGGCACTGAAGTTGCTCATTAATATGGAATGTTAAAAGCATTCCCAACAGAGAATTAGTAGCCAGAGTTCTGTCAATATTATGAAATAAATAATGTATATTCAGTCAATTTAAGTAAGAGAAGTGTGAACACCATGTTGCACTTCATGTGTACAAGGTATATTGTCATCCTCCAAATGCTCGTTAAAAGGCACATTCCTAACCCTCTACAGAATGGTCATGTCTTGATAATATATACTCCAATGTCATGTAACTGCCCCAGAAGCCTTCTGTGGAAGCACGTGAAAAAATATTTGCCCTTGTTGTAACTCCTAAAATAAAGGGTTTTGACAAGAAAAAGTTTGGCATGAGAGAAGAGAGAGTCCAGAAAACCAAAAGAGACAACCAAAAAAATTCAAGCCAAAGCAACACAGCAGAGAAGGGCTGATTGAGTCATCTACTGATGACAGAAATGATTGCGCAACTTCAGTATTCACTCATAACTTCATTAAAATAGGGTCATTCAGGCTGGAAGTTTCTAGATAGTCTTTTCTGAGCTGATTCCTTTTTTCACTGGAACACAATCAACCTGGGTGGTGGTGACGTGCTGTTTCCTGTTCTAGTTAAAATTCTTCATTCATCGTGGGAAACAAATGGGGTTGGAGGTGTGCTGGGCCTGTCATCGCCATTTCCTCCATGATGGCAAATTCTTTGTCAAGTTTCTTATTAAGCCTGGTAATTGACTCTCCCTTTGAAGTGGAACCACACTTAGGTTCAGAGCCCTGCCAGGATTGCAGAGGGAGCCCACCCTTTGGTGTATTCAAAGTACTGAAAAGGTTTTATTACTTAAATTGTAAAGGGTGTGGGGGAATCTGAGAGGATGCCCAGAGTTAAATAGGGATTCTGTCGAGGTGTAGAGCTTTTTTCATACAAAGCTAGATGGAGTTCATACTCCAGGTGTGATTCTTAGTGGTATCATAGGATCTTGTCCCATAACAACAGAAGCTGTGCTCTGGACTCTGAGACCTTTGGAAATGTTGAGGTATAGTCAGATTCCCACACTAAAGTCTTTGGTGTCTGAAGAGAAGACTTTACCTGCATAGTGTTAATTTCATGGACAGCTGGCTAGAAACCCAGCAGATTGCTGGGACTCAGCCCTGTCAAGTATATGGGTGCCAGTAGCCTGCAGTTGCCACAAAATGGGGTGGTCTCCGAGTAGACCCTGAGACCTGTCAGCGAAACCTCCAGGAACCTGAATGCCCTCCGGGCTCTTGAACTCTTCTTGAAAATACAGCAGTGCATGAACAGAGGTGATATTCTAGGACAGCAAGACCATCCTCATTTTCATGAACAGTCATATCTCTCCTGTAATAAATAATCTGTACCTACAGCCAAGTACCTTTTTTGTATCTCTAGTCCTACTTAGAGAAGTTAAGTGGAGGCCTTCAAGTGCCCTCTCACAAAGCAGGCTTGCCATTTCTCTGATTAGCTCTATTCTGTGCTAGTAGAATTTGATCTTTACTATTCTGGAAGTGCCTGATGAGAACTGTACAGAGTGTTCCAGACAAGGTTTCTCTGGGGCTGTGTACAATTAGCGTTCCTGCTGGAAATGCCTCCAGAGCAAATTCATCGACAGATTGTGTACTCAAAAGGTGTGGCTGACCTTTGTGCGTAAACCAGAAACTATTATGAGGCCCAAGTGAGATTTTTGCTGCCCATCAACTTTGTGTGTGGGTCTTCTTGAATATCACCAAAACAGATGATGGGCTTTTTGTTTGGGAAAATAGCTGTGATAGAGTAATGAAGGAAGAGTGTTTCACATTTTTGATCTAAGGAACTTTTTAAAAATAGGTTTTTCTTTCTGAAACTGAGAAAAATGCAGACTGAAAAGTCAGCACAACCGAGTGAGGACTAAGAATGATATACAAGTGTCAAGATAGTTCCTTCCATCTGGTATTTCCACTTGATTTGTTTTTAATTGCTGATAGTGAGAAATACATAAGAATCAAAATAAAATGTTCGCTTCTCAGTGCTCCTAGAAATCGGGTATTTCTTCCTGATTTTTCTTTTTCCTACTAATATTGACATGGGTTTGGGTTTGTTTGTTTTGTGGTTTTAGATTTTTTTCCTTTGAATTAAATATGGAAATATTGAGAATTTACTTTCTCATTTATTTTTCAAAAAATATGGAAATGAAAAATTTTGTTCTAAGTTAATAAAGCAGGCAGAATCTGCAGCTCTTGCAGCTGTATTCCATTCTGCTCAAAAGGTGTAATGTGTGTTTTTAAAAGGATGGCAAATTCATTAGGGGCATGAATAAGAATGTTTGCTGTATCTCCCTCCCTCTCGTCAGTTCTTTATTCTGTTCTCTCTGTCACTCTTAAATCCCCTGTCCTACCTACTAAATTACAGCTTCCTCCGTTAATCCACCCTCTCTGGGGTCTCTCAGATTTTTCTGAAAAAACTCATTAGAGAAAAGCCAAACACCCAGTGCTAATTCAGTTTCTTCATTAATATTGTTACCTGCATCAGAAACACACGTGATTTCTCTTTCCTCTTTGATGTATTCATGTATTGCCCAGGGTTGGCAGTTGTCTGCTTGGATCATGGTCTCTGCAAATGCTTCACCTGCTTGCTATCTCCTTCCAGGCTCCTTCAGGTGAAGGGGTGACTAGGTCTAGGATGCTCCCCATGGTATTATGCTACTGGCTGATTTTCATTTCTTGCTTATTTATTTTGCCCTCTTTTCTCCTCTCTTCCTCATCCCATTCACAAAAATCAGTGTTTGACAGGAGCTGTGGGAGGTTAACACCACCTGTTTCACCTCTGGTCTAAGGTTGCCTCCATGTGGATGCCTGCACTGGTTCAGCAGTGCCTAGGTCCCCCTTCCAGACCAGTGCCTAGGCACAGGGTGAAATGGAGGGGCTGCACGCTCACACTCTTTTTGCCAATGATTAACCATAACGTTCCTTTTCAAACCTTTTGTTAGGGCCGGACAGTCTACTGCCTGACTCACCTGTCACATACTGTGTTAGGTAATGTGGTGGGGAGAACCTTTGCTCTTGGGTGTCCTGGAAGAGAGTAACAGTTTTGCCATGCTGTTGAAGAGCAGCCTAGCGCTGGGAAATGTTACGCTTCTCGGAGAACTGACAAGTTCTCTTGATTTGGCAGCCTGTTGTTTCTGTCCATCATTCCTTTCCTGTAAAGCATGCCAACAAGGGCTGTATCTTTCCCCTTTGTTGTATCTTTCCCCTACACTAACCAAAATGTGGTGATACCAGTGATGAGGTAATGCTTGCTGAACTCCTCGTGGTCTTGGTCATGGGCTGGGAAAGGAGGAACAGTGCCCTCCATGGATAACGTCAAGGACCTCAACCTTCTCTTGGGGCATGAACTCTCCATGTGTCGTCTTCTACTTCTGCTTGAAGGGATCTAGTGGGGGGAAAATTGCTTGTGGGTGTAGTCAGAAGTGCTTTTCATTTGCATAGTATTTTCCATAACTATTTCAAGCAGTAAGCTTAAACATCCAGTTCTTTTTTTTTTTTTCCTGGAAATCATGAATTATTACATTTTGTAACTTATTTTACTTTGTCACTTGTTGGTAGCTACCTATGTGGCTGACAGCCTCGCATATTCATAGGACTAGTCAATGGCAATGCAGTAAAGCAATCTGCGTGCAAAATGTTAGTACTGTGTATTTCCTTAAAGAAAGACCAAGCATCAAACTGCTTAATCTCTTCTTAATTTTATTATAAACACTTTTAATTAAAAAGCTCTTGTAATTAGATTCTCTCTTCTGCTTTGAGCCCTTTTTTTCATCTCCTTTGATGAGAGATATCTCATTTTTAAATTCTCTCTAGTCCCCCTACTACAGCTGAAGAGCAGAATATGTACCATCTGTCAGCATATCTTAGTCTTTGGGAATAATTCAGTAATTATCTTCAAGTGCAGTTGGTGATGTTACACATTCTATGAAACACTTATGAGGGAAAGTACTTAGGGAAACAGACCTTTCAATGTGCATTATAGAACTGCAGGCAGCTTTTTGTGGTTTTTATTACCTCTGAAATAATTGTGCTCTGATTTTTTTTTTATTTCAGTATCTACTAGAAATGAAAAGCTTAATTCTGCCCCCTGAACATATTCTGAAGAGAGGTGACAGTGAAGCAATAGCATATGCTTTCTTTCATCTTCAACACTGGAAAAGAGTAGAGGGGGCATTGAATCTCTTACACTGTACATGGGAAGGCAGTAAGTAATTATCTTTCTTACAAAGGAGCTAATAAAATATTTTTTATTGAATGTCATGAAAAACTAAGAGCTTTTTGGGAAGTATGGTATATGGGAATTTTGGAGGTATGTTATATGTGCACTGGCATTGAAATATTTGAAATTCAAGCTGAAAATTCATTTCATGAGAAAAAAGGTTCTGAAGTGTAATACTGAACAACATTTCCCATCTTCTTTGAGACATATTTTCTTACTCATGTATTAGGGGATAATTGGAGGATTACTAGGGTGCATAGGGGACTGGAACATATGATGTATGAAAAGGCGCTGAGGAAATTTTATTTGATTGGAAAAACTTCTGATAGGTTGTCATAAGATAAACCAGGACATAGGTGAAGGACAAATCCAGTTGGTATCTTCCACTGCCCAACAGAGAGATACGATAGACAGAGTCAGAGTCTGCAGAACAAAACACTGGAAGGACAAAGGCAATACTCACAAGTTGAAAGTAGAAATTTCATCTGGACATAAGAAAAATCTTTTCAGAGTGAGTGGTGATGTATTGAAACAGGTTGCTGATAGTTTGTGGAATCTCTTTCCCGGGAGATACTCAGACATGGCTCTGAGCAACCAGACCTAACTTTGAGTGGGAGCTTGGAGTATATGGCATCCAAGGGCCATATACTAACCTTCTAATCTGTCTTATTCTGTCTTAGAGATGTGGGTGTTTTCAGGTTTCAGAAAATTAGAGTACTGTTTATAATCAGCCTTTGCGGGCTCTTTTAAATGCAGATTTTTCTTTATGTAATTTAGTTCCCCTTTTCTGCTCTGCTTTATCCTGTTCTCTTTCAGCCTCTCCATATGTTATTATACCACCTGGGTTTTTTTGCTTTCTCTATTTAGCTTGGTTAGAAAAGATGGTTTGTCACCAGGATAATTCCTGCAGAAACGCAGTTAATATCTCCATTGTAGAAGTGACTCACTGCCTCAGTCACTGTATGAAATGGCCTGAACTTGCCTAATTTGCAGTGTAGGCTCCCTGAGGGAGCAATGGCTTAATTTCTAGGTGTATAGAACACCTTGCTCAGCAATCCATAGCATTGCCACCTGGGGTTTGCTCTGCTGCACTGTTCTTTGTCCTACCTGCTTGCTCTTTTCCTGTCATTTCTCCACGTTTATTATTTTTTTCAGTCAGAGCTTTATTTTCAGTGGTTTGCTTTTATGTAGTGTTCCTTCTCTTCCCGACACTTGCGGAAGTCCTTTAGCCCAAGGCTTATTATCCCTTCATTATGAAGCAGTATTTTACATAGCATCCTGAATAGATCCTCCTTTGCTTTGTCAGGATGGGGATCCCCTAAGAGGCTGTTTACAAGGACCAGCTTTTGGCACAGGCATCTGGCTGCCCTGCAGTCCTCCTGCCATGTAGGAAATCTAGTCATCTGCGCCTGAAGGCAGCGCAGATCATTACTATCTAACCACGTGGAGTGATTTTTCACCTTATTACCTCCACAGCAATCTGAGTATGTACTTTATTAACTAATACTTGTATAGTAGTCTAGAGAGATGTATTGTTGCATAACCTCTGAAGAAAAACCTTTAATGTGTTTTGCACAGTGGCTTCAGAGAGATCAAAAGTGCACCAGTCCTCATAAATTTTGCTCAGATTTTGCTCACATGTGAAGACTCCCATGGGTTAAAATGGTAGTTTTACCAGTATCTAGTTCAATAATCATAACATTTGGTCCGTATCTTGGGCTGGGTGATATTCTTTACTGCTGTAGTGAACTATTTATGTCACTCACGACCTTTACTGGCAAAAGGTTTCCTTGCCATCTCTGTACAATTGTAAATTAAAACCTGTGGAAACATGACAAATGAAATTAATTAAATACTAGTTCTAACTAACAGTCTACATACGATACATGATCAGTTGCCCTCGCTTTCTTTCTAGGTATTTATGTACCTGCCAAGTCTTTACAGTACACTGTTCTGTCAGTAAATAGCCACGTCTCACTTTAGTAGTTTGTATGTAGGAATTTCATGCTCATGTATAAACACTGTTCAGTTCTGACCTTCTGGGAACTGGGCAGAATTAAGTACATTAAGTCATTCACTTGGGGGGGGGTGTACATGTTGAATGCTTATGAGTAGACTAAGGTCACTCTTAATTAAGATGGCCTCTAACAAAATGTACGCAGAAAAGTCTTTGCAATATTTTAAATTCCAAAATTCTCAGTGTTTTTCCCAAATTGCATTCATCAATTGAGAAGAGTGAGGTTGCAAAAATAATGGTCGTCATTGAACTGGAATGTTGGTTGTTTCCTGCTCTGTCTTCAGTTGATCAGTCAAAGTACAGTTTTATTCATAGTACGACTAAAAAAGCCCAAGTGACACCATGTGAAATGTTCCTCTGGGTTTGCTCCAGGTGGTCTGTACTGAAGGTCTGTAGTTTCAAGTGTAGGCACATTTCAAAGTCTGAGGTGCGTGTTCATCGCTGTCAGTTGTTAAACTCGGGTCATGTTTCCTATTGTTTGTGTGAAGAGGGAAAACCTGGGGACTCTCAAATACTGCGGTGGGCTTTTACAGCGAGCACACAGTTAAATGGCAGACTGCCTCTGTGCTACCTGAATCGATGAATGTAAAGTAGGATCAGACAGTCCTCAAAGAGTAAGGCAGAGAAGTACCTATGTAAACACAAACCAGTACAGATGAACCAGAGCACCTTCTTCCATGGCTGATAACACTGCTAAATAAACTGTTTTGCTGTAAACGTTCCTTATTTGGTTATTTTGGCATGTTAAAGGTGACACTTTAAATTCAGCAAATGCTATTCAGAGGTTTTACACTTGTTTTGTAAAAGCAACATCTTGCTGTTGCTTTTTAATTTGATTAGGTTCTCAATACTAATGTGATCTAGGGTTAGGCAGAAGAGACTTGATTGTTAAAATACTAAGCCAAATTGAAAGGGAAAACCTGCGTTAGTAATTTCAAAGTTATGAGCATTGAACATCCCTCCACATGTGTTTTTGTACAGATACTCAAGTTTGTTGCATGCGAAGGTCAAACAAGGCTTGGATTATTGTATTTGTACTTGGCTTTTTTGGGGTGCTTTGGAGAGGGGGGTGGGATTAACATAAGAAGAACATTACAGCCCAGGTTAGTTTAGTCTTTGAGGATTTCTGCCTCCTTTATTACTACTTTAAGCATAGTAATCACTTGTATAACTGCACAAAAATTACAGATAACATTATTTTGAATCCGGTGTGCATAACCGAAAATACTGGCTTATTGTGTGTTTTAAACCAATTCCTCCGTTGCCTTGTGAGCTAGAGATAATGGAGTGTTAGCGTGTGGCGGTGGGCTGTTCCTAACATGTAAAATATATAGTGCTTCTAGGACATCTGTTGAGGAAAATATTGCTTCAGTGACTGATGTTCATAGGAGTAGTGAGAATAACATGCTGATGACATTTTAACAGTGAGAATAATATATAGGATAATGGAAAAGGATGCCTTGATTGCAAAGCTATAATTCAGTCGAGTATTCTGATGTTTCCATAAACCACAGGCAATCTGACTGGCCTATGATATCATCACCAGCCAGATTTAGTAATCCATTTCCCTCCCTCTCTGTTATTATTTTCAATTTTAAAAATGCGTAAGATTAAATATTATTTTATCCATGACCAGAAGATTTATATTGGAAAACTGACTTGATCTGCTGAAATTAAAAAGAATGTATGTGAGGAACCTGGTTTTAATAATTCAGTATTAATCTTTGATTGCCAAATATAAAATGTAGTCATGACGTTGTTGGAAATCTGGTTCTCTGCACTTGAGTTATCAGTGTTACCTGGTTTGCTGGAGTGTGATGGGGAAAAAAAGCAGTGTACTTTTTTGCATGCAAAACTTCTGTTACACTTCATACACAGAGATTGCGAGTATTGAACTGAATTCATGAGCTTGGCTGGTCGTTTCTGCAGGCTATACCTGTTATATCAGATATTTTTCTTTCCCCTGAAATTTAAAAACTCTGCAGCCTAAAAGCCTAAAGCCTGTAAATTTGTCTGTGGAATTATGGCTATGGAAGTACAATAGACTGTGATCACCCAAACATTTCTCTGTATATACGTGTAATATGGTCTCACTTTGATGGTCATGAGCCTTCTCACCAAAATAAAAATTAAACATAAGGATTTGAAGGATTAAAAAATAAATGTAGATTTTGGCATTTCATTAAGCAATTTACATGCTGCTTACCACTAAATGTAAATGTTATGTTTTGTCTGTGTTTGGTTTTCAAAATCATTTATATAATGAAATATAATTAAGTATATCCAGTGACTGCCACACTCACAGTAACTTGTGCATGGTGTCGTTTTCTTTTCAGCTTTCAGAATGATCCCCTATCCACTGGAAAAAGGACATCTTTTCTACCCTTACCCTATTTGTACAGAAACTGCAGATAGAGAACTACTACCATGTACGTTCAACTTTTTTCTTCTTATCATTGACATCAAAGAATTGTTAACATCAAAGAACCGTTTACCTGAGTCTTGCAGCACTGATCTCCATTCTCCTGATGCCTGGATTACAATAATCGGGTTGACAGTGAGTCTCTGGAGCTCCTGTGATGGTATAAGAGGCAGCCCCTAGTCATAGCTCATAACAATTAGCTGGGTTTATTGTTGTTGGCAGTGTAGGGACAGGGAGAGGCATTACCGAAGACATAGAAATCAGTCAGATCTTGCTCTTCTCTCTTGCCAAGGCACTAGCAAATAGGTTGATCTTTCACCTAGGGTAACATCTCATTGAACCACATGCACAGTGGCACAGCCTGGTTTGTCTTTTGTAGACATACAAGCTACTTAAATTCCAAGGCAGGATCAAACCTGCTCCGAGACATCAGGATCATTGATGCAGCTGTTACTCTGACAGGTTATACTGATGTTTTCTGAAAATCAGTCTTAAATCGGTTTTCTTCATGTAATGGTGTGTGTGCTGTTACAAAGAGATTGGTATGAAATTACTTCAGCCATTTATTATATATATTTATGGCATGTATTCGCAAAATGCCAGCACTGTTCCCAGTGCTCTGCAAGATGCAAGGCAGACCCAGCCTTTGGGAAGCATTACAGGACAAGCCAGTGGGACTTCTTGCAGTGCATGCAGTGAACCATGGAAATGCAGAGGAAGAGCCGAAGCAGCCAGACTTGCAGTTAAACTTCATTCCCACATGTTTTTCCACTGAAGTCAGTGGGACTTTGTGTGTGCACCAGTGGAACACACAAGTGAGGAGGGGTTTGCAGGGTTAGGGCAGAGGAGGCAAATGAAAGCTGATCCAAGGAAGGAGCTTCTCTATCTTAAAGGACGAATAAAGAAAAAATTGTTCTGAAAAAAGTAAAACATAGCCTACTTATGGTTTTGAGGATGTTTGCACTCTTGGTAGTCTTTCATTAAGAACCTCTTTGCTTTGGGATGAAAAATGTGTTGCCACACTTTATAAACCTACGTGAGTAAACATTAGGTGAGAATAATACAGCAAAAATCCACTCATTGTGAGTCTCTCCTTCACAGTATGTTCTTGCTGATATTACACAGAAATCCTTGGCAACTGACAGTATCTCCCCACCCCATTATAATCACCGTAATTATAACAACACCTCTTAGTGTGCGCTGCTTGCTTTACTCAGAGGGATGCTGAGCTGGGGAGGGTGGAGTGTCAGGAGATTTGGGAATGACAGAGTCATGCAGAATAGCTCAGTGTTCTCTTTTTAGATGCAAACCTAATCTTTCTTGTCAAATGTTAGAAGCGAGAGACTCTTTAACAGAACATCGAGACAGTCATGTTCAGCTCCAGCAGTTATGGAAAATGCCTTTCACTGCAAAATCTCTTGGGTTTGAGTAGGGAAGGATTTAACATACCGTGACAGACACAGGTCGGTTAAAGGGCTTTTGCATACCTGTACACACCCTTTAATTGTTTGTGTTTTAAGGGAGAGTCAGCTGGAATTATATCAGAACACTAAGATCTGACAGGCTATCCGAATTAAAAATATCAATCACAAAACTTTTGCCATGACTGGAAAACAGACCCGAACAAGTTTGAGCCTGTGTCAAAAGGACATGTAAAAAACCAAGCAGAAGAAATCTTAGACTCAGAGTCCATGACCTGGTAATTCCTGACCTCTACATTTAATTTAAATCAAAGAGAGGTTGCAGTTTATCTGTGGTCTTCCTTAAATTGAATGAATCAGCAGACCCCAAAATAACAGGTATTTTAGTTGATAATATTTTAATTTAAGCTCTTATGAATTCCTGCTGTTGGTTTTGGAAACCACTCCACTGTGGATGAATGCAGTCAAGAATACTGTTCTGCCATGTTGCTGAGTTACCCTGGGCTCATGTTGACTGCAGGTACAATGGGATTAGAGCTGGTCCCTGAAGCAAAGAAAGTAGTTGAAATGGGACAGTAATGTTTTACGTGTGTAAGTTGTCACAGGATTTGGGTATATGGGAAGCCTTGAGGCTTGACTTGATGAGAAAAAAATGTTTTAAAGTTGTCATTTATTGTGACTGTAGCTCCAAACTATGGACTGGATGAGTGAAGCACACAGGTAGGAGTCCACTACACCTTTAGCCAACCCAGCCAAATTCTCACCTTGAGGCTGAGCCAGCATAAAATTTTAAGTCATGTATTCTTCCTGTAAAATACTCATCTACCAGTAAAATACTCACCATCCTCTTCTGACCCTTTTAGCCTTCACAGTTCTGCTTTCTCCAAAGCTTAGTGAGTGATTTTTCATACAGAGTCAAGGAAATTTCTGTATCCCTATTCGTGTATACTAACAACTTAAAAACTCACTATTCACTTACATTTCAAGTTTTAACACCTCAAAAAGTTGTATTGCTGTATTTATACAGAGATTTCTGAAAATATGAATACTTGTCTATAGGGCATACTTTTAGGATAACTTTTCTTGCCTCTGGAGATTGAACCCACAGAATTTGCTGTTACAAAGGCTGTACTTTTTCCAGCCTGCTTTAACCAATATACCACCATGCTACTGCAGGCCTGGTCTCAGTGCTGCTACAGGCAGCAGTATGTTTTGGCAGCAGTATGTTTTGGCATACTCTGTGTGTCAGCAAACATGCAGCCAAGTGACTAGTCATTGGCCTGAGTCGAAAAAAATAGTTTTTTTCATTTGTAGGTTAGTTTTCTGGGATTACTTGCTGTGCTACTCCTTTATACCTAGAGCTGACACAAGGAAGAGAAAAGTAGGAGGTAATAGAACCACACTCAACCAGAAATAGCATCTTTAGATGAGAATTATTTGGCAGTGAGATAACTGAAACAAAAATAATATTGACCATAGATGTTTCAGACCTATCTGTTTCATCCTTAAAAACCATCTTTGTGTTTCTTTCTTAAAACCATGTAAGAATGTTGGTTTGGTTTTGGATGGATTGATGGGGTTTTTTATGTATTAACGCATTCCCCTTCCCATCTTTTTTTTTTTTTTTTTTTTCTACAGCCTTTCATGAAGTTTCAGTTTACCCCAAGAAAGAGCTTCCCTTCTTCATCCTCTTCACTGCTGGGCTATGTTCCTTCACAGCCATGCTAGCCCTCCTGACACATCAGTTCCCAGAGCTTATGGGGGTCTTTGCAAAAGCTGTGAGTATTCTCTGCTGGTGCTCTCTTCTGGTAAATGCATGGATGCAGGAAGATCTGGGCTAAATGCTGCTGTATATTCAGTTGTATAAATAAAACATCAAGAACCCCCTGTCTGAGCAGGGGGTCGTTTGAACAACTGGTACGGAAGTTAATCAGTAAAGCACAACACTGCCTGTCTTCTCTGGTTTATTATGGCTCTTGTCAGGCTGCCTGTGATTTTGAAAACAAAACAAAAAAAAGACTTGGTGGGAGAGGGAATAGCTTTGGTTTCATATATAATCCAATAAAATAAACTAATAATGGGTTTCAGAACCCCTCTATTTTGTGTAGAGCCATAATGACAGTGCTGTGCTTTCCAGTGCAGGAGAAACTCTTTGTGCAGAAATAGTGCGTACTGCTAACCAGGGCAACTTCCTGTGTTCTTTCCCCAAACTGCCACGAAGGAAGTAGTCTCACTACTTCCTTCATGGCTTCTCTTAACTACACCAAGGGAAGTCTCTGCTAATTCTACTTTTTTCATCCACCGAGGTTTAATAGATGTTGGAGGATGAGGCTTTTAATTATGCTAAAACACTTTTTGTTCCTATGCAAAACCAAAAATATCACTGCTCCAGTCTTGTAGGACATGAAAAATCAACTTACAGAGAAGTTCTAGGATAATAAAAAAACCCCATCCCCTTCTCCAAGAGATACTGAATATCTTCTGTTTTAATATGTTTTAATATATTTTCTCAAATATATTCGTAATTCTTGTAGGTCTTGTGTTTCCAGAATAGCTTCCTGGCCTTGTTTTTAATATCTTTGGTGCTTTTGATTTGGGGGGCGTGGGGGATAGAGTGGAGGAGGGAAGGCTGAAAGGCTTTGTCAAATTCCAGATTAAGTGCTTTCTCAAACTCCTTTGCAAACGGCAAGGCACTCCCTTTGCGGGCGCACTGGCAGCCATCTCTTTGAAATGCAGCTGTGTCAGAGCAGAATAGAAGAGGTTGGCCAGCTCTGGCTCTTCCCTTTCAATTTTGGGGAAGATCACTTCATAAATAACTGATTTCATGAATAGCTAAAAGATGAGTGTGCTGACTGTTGCTGGGTAACTCAGTGCGTTGAGTGACCTGTTCGTGCACGCTTTGTACTCACTGTGATGTGATATGTGACACTGTGAAACTGCACACATGCTTTAGTTTTAATAGGTCAAAATTATTCCTTCTCTTATGCCTGCCAACCCCAAAAGCCTTGCCCAGATGTAGTATCACGATCGCGGCCCAGGATTACGTTCCTTCAAACGGTACCTTCACAAAAGCTGCCTAGGTTAGCACGATTAGCCAGTGTTGGGGTCTGGCTTTGACCTGCCCTCTAGGAAGCGTCTTCAGGCACCTTTTCCACAGCCCATTAACCCAGCCTCTGGGTTCCTACAGGCAGAAGAAGCCCTTGAATGCTGAGGACCTCCTCCACATGTGAGACTGCATTCCCCCAGTTCTGTAACAAACCTAGAAGAAAGCTTGTCTCTCCCCATGAAAAGGGAAGAAGCCCTTTTTTCTTGGATTGTCAGACTCAATACCTGAATTTTCAGGAACTTGAAAAGGGCAGGAGATCTCAGCATTTTCACTCAGTTAGGGAGCAGCATGTTCATAGCTTGAATTTTAGTTTTTGCTAGGCTTTCTAGCAAAAGGGTTTTGAAGGTCACCTAAGGTGTGAATACAAGGAGAATAAATTTCCGTTTGTGTGGCTTGGATAAAATGGTCAGCACAGTGTGGCTATTAAATTTCTTTTGTTCTCATGCAGAAATATAACAATATCTGGGAAATAATTAAAAATATGTAAGTGCAGCTCCTTTCATAACATGGTAGCAATAAGAATGTATCTTAAATGAGAGTTGCATTAAGAAGGTAGTCGCTATATAATTTGAGTTGACAGTCATGTCTAATAGTGTAGTGCCTAGTTAAATTTTTTTAATGAGTAAAAGCTGGGAAAGACTAATTATCCTCTGATTGGAATCCTGTGTTTGCCTGAGATCACTGACATGGTTTGTTCCAATATTTCCTTTATGAACCTCAGTTCAGCGAGCAGGTTTCCCTGGAGGGGATATTTCATCTGCTTGGACCTCTACAGAAGCTGAGATGGGGAACGTGTAGATCAGATCACAGGGACTCACCAATAAAATCTCAGTCTGTCCATGCAAACCCCAGCAACACAGTGAAAAAGGTTTAAAAGGTAGCTTCTTTGTACCTGTTCAGAAGGTGCTCCTGGAAGGCTGCTTTCTGACAGGTTTGAAAATAGCCTGGTTGATAGGGGTGTTTTTTAAAATACCAAATAACAATAGCAAATGTTTTACAGATCTCCCATCACCGGTGCTACCACCCTGAATTCCTACTTTACCACTGGTGCTGTTTTTTCTGTTCCATGTGGAAACAAACAGTGTCAAAAGGAAAAACTAAAAACAACAATTAAACAAAAATTAAACCCCAAAATGTGTCACACAGACTGCTCCCTCCTAGGCGCTACCATATAGCAAACAAGCCGGATAGATGTGTTTGCCTTGGGACAGGAACACCAGGAGCTTCCTAAGGCCAGATAGCCCCAATACAGATGTTTACCTGGGCTTGTTCAAGAGAGTAGGTGGTGTCCTGAACCTCATTCTGTCAGCAGGTGAATTGCTGGATCTTCAGTGAAGCCAGGGTTTGGTGTCCATGAATTTAAATGTATTTTGTAGGCCAACTAATTTTCCAGGTGGAGAAAAACTTGGTTTGCTTTCAGCTACAGATACTTGACTGAGTTTTTCATAGGATACAATCAAACTATTTTTGATTAGGCAAACTATTCTTGTTTCACTGATTTAATAAGTGTATCATTTGCACTGTTTTCTAAGCTGAGTTTTATTCAAGTAAATGCGATAGTGCAAGCTTACCACATGGATCAAGTGCTACTCAAAATGCAGAAAATAGCCTCTAGTGAGGATATTTTAAAATCCTTTTGTATTTGGCAAAATTAAAGGGAGATGTTTATTTAAACAGTTCACAGCTTAGCCAGAGGGAGTGCTTCTACTTGGCCTAAGCCACTTGAAATAGTAACAGCAAACTCTGAGATGAGGTAAGCTGGCGTTACGTCAGTTCAGCTGCGATTCACATTACACAGCTTGACCTTTAGCACCACAACTGAAATACTGTCTTCAGCTTCAGTTATAAGAGGGGGGTTTCAACCTGTGCTTATGATAAAATCACATTACCAGTGATGGTGTTACCTGGTTTTCCCACAGTGCACAAGTTGTCCATGACCTATTGTCTGTATTGTATGTAAACTTGTCCAAAAGGAAAGAAGGAATTTGAATGCCTGCTATTGCCTTGAAAATGCATAAGCATCATAAGCATCATATATTTGTACAGTTAAACTCAGCACAGAGCCCATCTTGGTAAACAGCTTGCACATAGTTTCCTTCTTGATACCATGAAGCAGCCAACTGTTTTTGGCTGTTGGGTATTGAAATTTTAAAGTGCTTNGTTTGTTCTTTGTCTCGATGGCCCCCTCCTCACTGGCTGATGGGAACTGTCCCTACCCTGTACTATCCCCCAGCTCTGCCTGGACTTTATTGAGGAGGGACTAACTGGTATGGCCAGAACTGTGTCAGGAGTAGTGGTAGCAGTTCAGGAGTGCAGCTGGGTTAGGCCAGCACCCTGCATTGTGCTGCGGTCCTCCTTGATTTGTGGAAGGAGACAGAACCTGACCACCCCTCTCCCTCTGGGGGTGGAGAGGGAAGAGGCAACTTCAGAGGGTAATAATTCTTGTCCTGGGATGGGTACAGATGCTCTCTGGAAGTGCTTCATTCTCTTGAGGGACTACAGGGGGACCAGACCTCTGCATCTGCATCCTTTGAGTGCCTGAAGAGATACATGAAAAGGGTTGTGTTTATATATAAAGTGAGGCTGGCATTTTTTGGCAAAGACATCACATCTAGTGCCAGATCTGCTTGGTCATATGCTGACCTACCAATCAGTTACTGAAACACAGACCTCTTGCAGCTCTTTACTCAAAATTTCCAAACAGAACTGTTTATTTATAGCAAAGCCACAGGGTTAGCTGTATTTAATGTGTATGGTTGAATTGCCATTATGTAAAGCATGGTTAATTTGTATTTTATGAGTACCTGAGCTCTGGGATGTGTAGCTGTCAGTGTTTTTCTCCTAATCAGATGGTCTCTATTTGCTTGACTTTTTTGTCACATATCCCTTTCTTAACATTAAGATTTTGAAACTTCTTAAACATGGCCAGCTGTGTTCTGTAATAGAGGGAGAAAGTTAAGACGAATTCCAGTCAGTGGTGCTTCAGTGTAAGTAGCAGATCTGTAGGCAACAGTGTCTTTTTAAACCTGATGTGCTTTTTGTCTCAGAGGTGTTCTGGCAGATTCTGCTGTTTCAGAAAAAAAAACTATCTATCTCCTTCCCTTCAGTATGTTTTGGTCTGAGCTTTAGTATGAGCTTGAATCTAGGTTGTGAGATGTGTGAGAACTTTTGTAGATAGTTTGAGCTTCATAAAAATGCGGCTCTGTCTTTACTGCAAAATCCAAACATCTCCCTATATGCAATACTTAGAATTTGTCAGAAAGTCTTTGTACTGAATTATACCATTTTTATCATGCTCTCACAATGCAGTGAGAGTTTGATTCCTTGTTGGACAGCTTTCTCTCTTTTCTCCTGGATTTTGGTCTGAATGTCTACCTGGTCTCTTTGCAGTTTCTCAGCACCCTCTTCGCCCCTTTAAATTTTGTGATGGAAAAAGTAGAGAGTATCCTACCCTCCAGCCTGTGGCACCAGCTGACGAGGATCTGAGGGAGCACGCCCACCGACTGCCATGACATCTTCTGTGCCAACTTTTTGTTGACCACAAGAAAGCATGATAAAAAAAGGGAAGCAGTTCTAAGACTTAAAAACTCTTCATGGATTGTCTGTTCTCATATGAAAACTGTTCTGTTGTACAAAATACATCGATGTTAGGTTCTATTATATTTTGCCTTCAGAAAAGAAAAACCTGAAAATAAACTTTTGTGTATTGCAGCATTGCTGTCTTTCGGCTCCTTCTTCAAAGCTCAGATTGTCCTTTGTGTTTTTATATGTGGTGTTTGTGTTCTTACACATGTGGTGTATCTGCCTCACCATGGCCAGAGCTTGGCATTACATTCAGTAAATGAAAAAACAGTAGTAACTTGACAATTAAGTAATGGTATTTCTGCCTTTTATTGTGGAGTTCAATTTATATAATATATATTTATATANACAGAGCCCATCTTGGTAAACAGCTTGCACATAGTTTCCTTCTTGATACCATGAAGCAGCCAACTGTTTTTGGCTGTTGGGTATTGAAATTTTAAAGTGCTTTAAATACATTTGCCATATATAGCTGTGTTTCAGCAGCACACATACCTGTAAGAATTTTTTTAATTGCATTTTTCATTCCTAACCTTAGATACTTAGGTGCCTAAGTTTGAGACCGTGGACATACCTGTATTAAGTAATAAACATATATATATATAT
>VXBZ01010571.1:61703-79108 GCA_013399135.1 Heliornis fulica | reverse complement strand
ATTTATATAATATATTTATATAATTATATTCCTTTGCTTGCCTCAAAAAAGCTCCATCAGAGTCATTTAAGGTTGGAGAAGGTCAGACGATTTGGGCCTAGTGAGCTCTTGTGGCTTATTCCCAGCCACCTCAGAAACCTTTCAAAGTTCATTTATATGTACCCTGCACTTCAAAAGAACAAATTGCTGTCATTAACAGTCCTTATATGTAAATGTGTAGAGCTCTATACAAATGTCTGTTTGTCAGCAACTAAGGTTCTACTATGGCCTTCCATAGTTAGAAGAGATAATGTGAATTAACATCCGTGTGGGATTTACTATCAGTAGTAATCTGATTAAAAGCCGTGCTTAACTTCTAAAAGAACCTGATCCTTCCCTTGAATGATGAAGAACTTTTAGGGATGCACAAACTATCACTTCTACTATTTCTAGCAGCCATCTCCCTTCTACGGGCTTCTAATGAGCAATGGATCTTTTCTAAAAAAATATCTCCATCGCTTTTATTATAACTCTAGGCATCTGGCAGACAAAGCCAGTCGGACAAAAAGATTGTCTTTTCCATCAGGCAGAGTTTGTTGCCTGAGGCTTTTCTGCCTCCAGCATGTTTCCTGCAAAGCTCAGCACAGCTTAGATCAAAAGGTGACCACAGCCTGTGATTAGAGTGATGGGAAGTCTCCAGCCTAATGTGAGATGAGCCTTCTGGAAAGCTGGTTCATGCAATAACTCATCCAAATCTTCAGTTTGCAGATTTATTGCGGGGAGGGTGGCTTTTAAGCTCCACATGTTAAAAATTCCTGCTGTGGGGTTTTGTTTGGGGTGGTTTTTTGGGTAAAGACAACCTAGTACGATTTGGACAGGCTCTATCTTCTTACACCGTAACCTGCACGGAACACAAAAGCCCTCCCACCCATTAGATCCACAGCTGCTCCGGTCGAGAGCCCTGCTCAGAGCGGGGAGGCTCTTGCTTTCTCTGGTTTTTAACTGCTTGCTGCGAGTTGGCGTGAGCCAGAAACGCGGTGGTTTGTTTCTAATTCACATCTCCAAAGCTGGTTGCACAGGGCAGGGAGGTGAGAGCAAGATGCACAAACTGGATTTAGATAGTTTTGCAGGGGAAAAAAAAAAAGAAACACCCCAGTATCTTGACATACGATGCCAGTAACACACACCACCATCCCATTTTCCACGAGATTTCCCCTGAAACAGCTCAATGCACTTCTCAGGGTTAAGTTTGTTGAAAAAGAAAATGGTGGGGAGGGAGGGATCCCAAAAAGCTTGGCAGGCTAACAGCGTTTCAGATTCTGATTTCATGCAGCAAAAGTAAAGGAAACTCCCTCAAGAAAATTGGACTGCACAGTTTAAAAAAATAAATATTGCTACAACCTCTTGCCTCAGCTAACATTATCCTGACACTAGAGTGTCTACCTAGGGACAGCTGTTTCCTCTCCATGACTAAACACATGAACAAATTCATTCCATAGACCAAAATACAGGTTTCTTTCATTTGCCTTGCCTGATTTCTGTTTCTTCTATCGCCCCTCAGTTGTTTTTTTTTTTATTATTTGATTAGCTGAAGGCCAAGGAGGTGACTTTCCTAGCAATACTTACACCTCTGAGCAGCTTTTCCCACTAAGAAATAGCTAAAGCTCTCGGGAATCCTTACTTTGTGGAAGAGGCAGCAGAAATGCTTACAGCTTTAAGAAGCTTCAGCTCATTTCTTAAAAAAAAAATACTTTTTTTTTTCAGCTGTATCAGAAAACTGGTCAGCTCAGGTCTCACATTTTTCATGCCGCACAACATGCCAGTTTTCCCATGGTGGAGGAGGTTGCATTGTAGCTGAATAACATGGCACTTCAGTGGAATATAAAACTCAGCCCACTGTGCAGCTCTGATGGGCTGATGCTAAATGGGGCTGGGGAGCTGGTGTCAAAAGACCCCAGAAAAAGCTGATGCACTCAAGGCCACCATCTTCCTGGTCTTCCTGGTCACGTCCAGCCTTCAGGGTCCTGAGACCAGGGGGAGGTCTGGAGCAAGAAGACGGACGTACCTTGGTGGAAGAGAAGGAGGACCAGCTTGGAGAATGGAAGTCCCACCTTTCATACAATGATCCCAAAGCACTTTATCTAGAACTGCAGAATTCAGGTGCATTTGTTTTCTGATGCTGGAGTCAAGAAGAGATCTGATTTCATTACTTTTTTATTCAACTTCTAGGACAAGTTTCCTTGTACGGATCAGACTTCCTTTTTTCCAGCACATGGAAACATTTTCTGCATTATTACATGGTGAATTTATAGACTACTCAAAAGATCCCTGAATCGTTCAAAACACCTGGTTTTAAAAAAAAAAAATTTACATGTATTATACTGCTTTTAAGTTCTTTAAGGCTTAAAATGTGGTATTTATTGCTCAGGCTGTGAACTACATGCGGATTTCATTTCAGAGTGAAGTCCTAATAAAAATTCTCCTTGGGACTCACCTTTAAATACAACTAGGTGTGAAATTGTCCTTATCCATCCCAGAGCCAAAACTGCCAGCAGTACTAGGCCAGCAGCATAACCGCTGAACCAAACGCGTGCACAAATATCTGGACTGGCTGTGCGTGTGTGTGTGTGTGCGATACACACGCTGTACCCCAACACAGACAGGGCTGTTACACCCAGAGTCACAATTAGAGATTCACAGAATCACAGAATTGTCGGGGTTGGAAGAGACCTCCAGAAATCATTGAGTCCCACCCCCCTGCCAAAGAAGGCTCCCTAGAGCAGGTTGCACAGGTCGGTGTCCAGACAGGTCTTGAATATCTCCAGAGAAGGAGACTCCACAACCCCCCTGGGCAGCCAGTGCTCTGTCAGCCTCACCGTGAAGAATCATAGAATCATAGAATGATTAGAGTTGGAAGGGACTCCCAGGGGTCATCTAGTCCAACCCCCCTGCAAGAAGCAGGGACACCCCAAACTAGATCAGGTTGCTCAGGGCCTCATCCAACCTGGCCTTGAACGACTCCAGGGATGTGGCATCCACCACCTCTCTGGGCAACCTGTTCCAGCGCTCCACCACTCTTACAGTAAAGAACTTTTTTCTAATATCCAATCTAAATCTCCCTCCCTCTATTTTGAAACCATTACCCCTTGTCCTGTCACAACAGGCCCTACTGAACAGCCTCTCCCCATCTTTCTTGTAGGCCCCCTTGAGGTACTGGAAGACCTATAAGGTCTCCCCAGAGCCTCCTCTTCTCTAGGCTGAACAGCCCCCAACTTTCTCAGCCTGTCCTCATAGGAAAGGTGCTCCAGCTGCCTTATCATCTTTGTAGCCCTCCTCTGGACCCTCTCCAACTGGTCCATGTCCTTCTTATGTTGGGGGTTCCAGAACTGAACACAGTATTCCAGGTGAAGTCTCACGAGGGCAGAGTAGATGGGGGAGAATCACCTCCCTCGACCTGTGAGAAGTTCTTTCTCACATCGGTGTGGAACCTCCTGTGGTCCAACTTGTGACCATTGCCCCTTGTCCTGTCCCCACAGGCCATTGAAAAGAGGTTGGCCATCTCCTGTTGTCTCTCGCACTTCAAGTACTTATAAACATTGATGAGATCCCCTCTCAGTCTTCTCTTCTCAAGGCTGAACAGCCTCAGCTCACTCAGCCTTTCCTCATAGGGGAGATGCTCCAGGCCCTTCATCATCTTTGTGGCCTCTGCTGGACTCTTTCCAGGTGACCCCTGTCTTTTTTATTCTTCCTTAGAATCACAGAATCACTTGGGTTAGAAGAGACCTTTAAGATCACCAAGTCCAACCACAGCCAAACCCTGCCTAGTCCACCACTAGATCATGTCCTTCAGCACATCATCTACTTGCCTTTTAAACATCTCCAGGGTTGGCGACTCCACCACTTCCCCGGGCAACCTGTTCCAATGCTTGACAACCCTTTCAGAAAATAAATTTTTCTTGATATCTAACCTAAATCCTGGTGCAGTTTGAAACCACCTAGCTGTGATCATTACTTTAGCACATGTACACTCATTGAAACATCATCTTATTATCCAAATAAATGCTTTCCTGGATCCTCCTAATCTTTTAATGCCACCTGTGCCTTCTGGAGATGGCTCGCCCATTTTCCTGATACAAACTGTTCCCAAAGCCTTTCAGATGTAAAAAGCCCTTAAGCCGTCTCAAGACCAGGGAATGTAAAAAAAAAAACAAACAATAAAACCCCCAACAAAACCCCCCAAACCCAAACCCATTCTTTTTAAAATATTTTTTTAAAAAAACTAAACACAACCCCAAAGGTACAACCAGAGAACACGCCTTATGGCCACGTTATGCTACTTGTATATTACTTTTTCATGCTCTGTCTGTACCCTCAAAGCTGTCTCCACTCTTTGTCATATGGAAATTTTTCCTGCAGCTACAGTACATTCTTAGCACCCGCTCAACCTCCTTTCCCCACATTATTATTTCTATTACCTCACCTGTCTCCACACGTGCTTTTCCAGACCCGTGTTAGACTTATCAGCACAGACCCCATTGTGTGTCGTGGCTCCAGTCTCCGCTCCAGTCCCTCTCTGACGCAGCCCGTCTCCAGTGAGGCTGTGAGTTCTGCGCCTCGGGAGCCTGCCCATCTTTCCAGAATTCTGTTGCTTTGTGAAGATCCCAGCCCAGCACATGGACCTGGCACAACCTGTAACACACCCTTAATCACAGGCCTAAGTTTTACTGCAGAAAGTGTTCAGTGAAAAATCTCATCTGGATGGAAAGCATCGTTCTGACCATGTTTAATATATTTATTAAATTTAAAAGAATGTAGTTTATAGATCCTATAGAAACCCAATCATTACTGAGACAAGGTATTTCCTTCTCCACCAGCTTTCTATGGACATTTTTCTGCTTGTTCAGTAAGTGAGAAATTGGAAACCTTCTCCTCTGGTAGCTGAGTGTCCTATACGCAGCTCTCACTAGGCTGAGAAACAAATCTCTTCCACCTTCAGATCACAAAATAACTCAGCAGAGAGTTAATATTAGTGACCTTTTAAAAACTCTTAAGGCAAGTTTTTACAAATACATAACTAAGAGTCTGACAGTTTCTGGAAATGTGGCTGAATACATCTGCAGTTTCCTTTGCTTTTCACCGTGGGCCAGTTTCTGCCCCATGAGAAGCCACAGCATGCTGGCAGTGGCCAGGGGAGCCTCAGGTGGCCTCCTCACTGCAAACTCTCCTCTGGTAAAAAGTCTTTGACCCAGCCTGGCCCCAAATTTTCTCTCATGGAGGAATCACTGACTGGTGCTGAAATGCTGGAGCGCTTCAGTGCCCACAGCACGACTGTGGCCAGCACGAGATCCATTGGAAGATGCATTCAGTGGTGTTGGGTCTCGTTCGAATTGCCCCATCTTTGGGCCTTGCTGTGTTCCTGGTGGCAGGAATCAATTGCCAAAGGGAGTCTGAAGGCGAGTTGCACATTGGTTGGAAGAGTCCTGGCAGAAGTACATCCTTCCAGAGCTGCATCACTATGCACAGGTGTTCTGCAGCAGCACTGTCACGCACAAAGAGGACGTAAATGCCGTAGAGTTTGTATTAATTATTCAGCAGCTTCTGTGCAATGAAAGACAAAGGCAAAACTGGCATAAAAGTAGAGAAGCCCTCAGATGGGTTCCCTGAACAGAACAGGAAGGGCAAAGGCTGTGGTCCTCAAGCATCAGTAGCCTGTGCATCACGTCCGGGAGACCCAGCCAGCGTTCTTCGGAGCTTTGCATGTGTGGATATCTACCACTTCTAGGCAGTCCTGGCAGCGCACAGCACAACACCAGTGGAATTTGCACTCGCATTTTGTCATTCTGCTGACACGGGAGGTGTCGTAGCCTCTCCCACAGCACATCACTTCACAGCTGTCCATGCCACGGGACGTCTGGTTACAAACCCGACCTGCTGTCCCGAGGGACCCTACAAAGGAAATGCAGGCAAGGTCAGGACAAGGAAAGACAGAAAGCATATGCAAATAGGTACAGGAGCCATAATTCACACTGTATTTGATCCTTCAACATCCCATCACCTGGCATTCAATATCAAGACATAGAAGTGCCTAAAATACAGGAAAATTGCTCTCAAATTTTCCAATTTATCCTGCAAACCAGCTTTGGAGATGAGGAGGAGTTAAATGGGCCAAATACTTCAATGCTCTGCCCAATTCTGTTACTACTCCTGTGCTTTGCTTCATCTAGCACTTACTCCCTCTCCAGTGAGCACATACCCTCCCCAGGCAGCTGTGCAGCCCCCTCCTGTCCCCACATCCTGTCCCCCTGGACTGTGTGAAATAGGGAGCCCACAGGGAGTGCTCCCTGGTGTTCTGGGGCTGATGGGCTGTGCAGAGGAGCTCTGGTGGGCAGGAGGGGACTGGGAAAGAGGAGACCATTGAATTGCAAGGGAGACGATGGGCAGAGTAATTGTGCTGCCAGTGGTTAAAGTCTTTGCAGAAGTAAGCGCAGAAGCAGCCCAACCACTTGCCATCATGGCTGTGTCCAGCTGTGGCCCCCGTGACTACCAGCTGTGGTGGCAGCTGAAGAGTGGCTGCTCTGTGCACCTCTCATCTCTGCAGGGTACGTACTGAGGGTCCTCCTCTGCTTTCTCAAAAGATGTTAGAAGAAACTAACTTGCAGCCTGGTGTGGGCAGGAGAAGTAGGAAAGCATGTTATGTCTCTTTATGGTCTTAAAAATCTCTCTGGTGGGGTTGAAATTCCTCTGCCCAACTGCACATAGCACAAAACGGCTCTTCAAGGCACCCCTCAGCCTGAACAGCCACTGGAGACACGAGAGCCACCGTGCATCTAATGCAGACAGCACTTTGGGTTCACTTTTGGAACTGTACCACAGCTGGTGACAGATTATTAGTTATCATCATCATCATCATCATCATCCTCCACCTGAAAACTTCATGAATACTCATCTTTTCATCTAATTTCTTATGCACCGCTACTGTAAATCAATTTATACATCACATCCCAGCCTGTGCCGCACACCGCTGAGCAGCCGCCTCCACCAGGGCTTGCCCTGCCCGCTCCGCTCAGACAGATGAGAGGTACAAAGGCCAAGGTTAGGACCTGCATGATTCCTGCCCTTACCTGCCTGCGTGGGCTCACTCCCGCCCGATCCCCACCTCGCCCCGCGTGCTGCTTTACCCCGCTGACACCCCCAAAGTCCCCCAGCGCCTGGGCTGCGTAATGCAGCGCACCTGGGACAATGATCTCCAACAGCCATGACTGGGGGGAGATTTCAGACCGTTCGGTGCTTTGCTCTCTGCGAGCGGCTTGTGTGAAACAAGATGGACGCTCAATAGCCTTCACTGTGTCTCTGTCACCTGACGGCCGGCCTGGCATCACCCAATCCTCCAGTGGAGGAAAAGCTAAGCCGCTCTCTACCTCACATGACTCCCGACCCGGGAGACCCCCGGTATCACCTGATACTGCTCACGAAGCAACATCAACTACCTCACCACTGAATAACCTACCAAATGTGACAAGAGAGAAAACAGGCTCATACAGGGCTGAGTTTGAGCTAAACCAACGGTTTTTCAAAGATCTTACGGCACCTTCAGCATCTCTGCAGTCTCTCTCATGGGAAAGAAAATGAGGAATGACTGACAGCGAGCGGCCAGGCAAGTTACTGGCTTCTTGGTGGGCACTCACCTACCCAGGCGGTGAAGGCAGCAGAAGACACCAAACAAAGCACAGCAGAGTTTTCTGAGCCTTGCTGCTGCCTGTGACACATCCCCTCGGCACTTAAGATGCAGGAGTACGTTCTAACTTGTAAAACCTTTCCTTCAACCTCTCTGGTTTCAGCTCAGGTTTCGGAACCAAAAAGTGATTGCCATGCTGCGATTTTTAAAATGACCCTCCATGGGTCATATACCTCAAGTACATACATCTCACCCAACCCTGATGCTTTGGAGGCCTTACGTGAGTTTTACATTTTTTTATCACACCAGAGTTGGCCTCATTCATCTCCAAAACAAAATAAACAGCTTGGGGGGTGGGGGGGAGCACAGCAAGGGAAATAACATGAAAATAATCCTGTGAAGGACCCGAAGAAGATCACCCCGGCCATGTGGTTAGTTACCCAATGCACAGCTCCATGGAGCTGCCTGTAGCAATGCACATGCATCTCCACACTGCTTTCCACCAGGACACCAGGTGTGGAGGGTCCTCAGATGCGGCTACAGCACCCCATCTGCCTGTTGGGCCACAGGAGATGTGTCCCCACCACAGTCTGCGTATGCAACCTGCACCCCATGTGCAGACAGAGTTGATGATGCTGGCTTTGACAGCACCCAAACCGGGAGCTTGTGTCAGCAGAAGACCAGACACAGGGATTTACAGGAGGTCCTAAGGGACCACTGCAGCAGCCTGAGACCATCTGCACATAGACACAGAATCACAAAATGTTCTGGGTTGGAAGGGGCCCCAAGGATCATGGAGTTCCAACGCCCTGCCACAGGCAGGGCCACCAACCTCCAGGCCTGCATCTAGACAAGGTTGCCCAGGGCCCCATCCAACGTGGCCTTAAACACCTCCAGAGTTGGGGCATCCACCAGCTCTCTGGGCAGCCTTTTCCAGCACCTCACCACCCTCTCCATGAAGAACTTCCCCCTATCACCTCCACCTTGGTGTCCATGTGTGGGGACACAAGCTCTCCACTCCATATGCCCCACCTCAATGTACGTAGCAGAGCTCAGCTTGCTCTACACACTTCGTCAGCAGCCTCCTCACAGGAAGACTTCACTCAAACACTAAGGTTCTTGGTTGCTTTGTACCAATAAAGTTTCAATGAACCTATTGTAAATGTTGAGAGCTTTTTTCCAGTTGGCCAACATGTTGCTTTAGGAGTCTCTATAACCAAGGGCCTCCCAGCAAGCTGGTGATGCCCACGCCACGGCTGCTCAAACACTTATCCCAAAGCAGCCTCTGTCCACCGACACGTTCAAAACACGATAAACTTCAACAGATTTCAACCATAGCCTGCACATATGCTCAAATACCAACAGACTTACAATCAGACAAGCAAGGACCTGGTTTGGAGCATTTCAGAGCTGAAGTTACGCATTCAGGGTAAGATAGGACTATACAGCGGGATTGCCACTTGTGTGGTCATCGCTTTGCTTCTCCTTCATCATTTCTCACAGCTCTCTCGTGGTGTAGTCCTGGGTGGGCTTGTCTGGGGAGCTGGAAATTTATGATGATAAAGAGCAGGCTATGCAAAGTCTGGCAAAACTCCTACCTTCACAACAAAATTTTTCAAAAACCCTCTGGGATGTCCTACTCTATTTCTATCATATTAGTAATAACTAAATTCTGAGTAAAAATGGCATCAGTGTTAACAGAGCTTGGGGAATCCTGAACACGTCTGAAAATCTTCCTTTGGTCCTTTTACAACAAGACCATTCATGAAATCGTAACACTAGACAAGAGGTGTTTGGGGTTTTACGTCCTCTTGTTATTGAGTTGCTGTTGGTGATTTACACATAGTGTATCTCTCCCAGAAGCAATGACTCCTCTTTTCCTTCTAGGAAAAAAATAAATTATATACATATATAAACACCACATTTTTCACATAGGTGTATGTATGTCCAGCTGCTCCCAGGACAGAGTGCCAGACCCAGCAGGGTGAGTTCTGTCCCAAGAGCCTGGGACTCTGGGTGACTGCCTGCCACCACAGAGAAGAGCCAGCACCAAATGTTCTGACAATGGGAGATGAAGCACGTGGCTTTTTTGGATAGGCTGATGACACAACCTCTGAGCACCTCTAGTTTACTGGTTCATATGTGTTAGCTCACCCAATCCAGACATGACACTGGCTTGGTCATTTTACAGTCTATGAAGCCATCTCCCAGACAAGTCATCACACTTTGTAAGATTTTCTCTAGGAATCCTCCATTCCATCCCAGTACTAACCCATCTGAGGCACTTAATGGCTTGGACTCCCCAGAGAATGAGAGGCAGAACGTATTCAAGGACATACTCAAGCCCTGTGGTTATTACATTTAGCTGACACTGAGATGCTCCCCACCTATTTCCAAATTCAGTCTTCCATAATCTCATTTCACATCCAGTCATTTAGCAGGTCTGACACTCCAGACCACTCAACTGGGCAAAACAAAGGTAATAAAGGAAGAAAAATGCTGCTCAGCTGCCAAAACAACCTCCCTCGAAGCCAGATCAGTTTTTCATCTGATCCTTTCTTTGCTCCACGGGACCAGCAGGGCATCCAGTTAAAGGTTTACTGCAGCTTGCCAAAAATGTGCTTGTCCAGGCAGCCATGTTCCCGGAATCCTGGGCAGCAGAGAAACGCCATCACCCCATCTGCAGCCTTGTTGCGAGCTGAGCCAAAGCACATGTCGGACTCTGTCATCTCTGGGCAGGCTTGATGGCGTCAGGCGAGCGAGCGTAAGGCACTGCGGTGAAAAATGCCCACTCTCCTGCATGGCAACAAGGCTGACACCAGACATTAGGTCTAGCACAGGGGATGACTGAAGGGCTCTTTGGCACAGAAGTGGGTGGCATATGGGCTCTCTTTCTGAGGGAAAGAAATCCTGGGGTTTACAATGAACAAGGTGACTTCAAGCAATAAAAAAAACCTGAATAAACCCTAGTCTGCAAAGTCTGCCCAACACCACCATAAGCCCATTTACTCATGTGGAGTATTTCACTTTACCGTATCAGTGACTATTCAAGAAGCGCTATGTGCTTGTGTAGGTCATAAGCATCACCTGTAAGAGCCATAAATAACACTTAAAACGACCTCGACTGCTCAGCTAACCCGCTACACTGTACAATGCAAGCACTCTGAATGAAACTCGGGGTTCACTGAAGTCAACAGTACATGACCAAGATTTCACATATTGCTCTTATTTAAGCACAGTTGTTTTGCAACACTTATTCCAAGTAAACTTGGATTGTAAATATGCAGCGGTGCCAAAAAAGAGCTGAGCTGCATTGCTATCCAGATACTTACAGATATGTCACACCGGGTGCAATCTGGTATGTTATACAACCTATTAATTAGTTCCACAACATCTTTCATACATTACTCAGTCTGGCTCTCTCTTCCAGATTCCTGGCTTTCTAGCTGCTAGCTTTTAATTGCCACATCGGGAAATACCATACATAGGTCAAGAACCATTAGCAGGATTCCTGGTGCTTGGCAATGCCTTCAGTCCCTGTAAGGCTGTTAGGTTTTATCTACTGAAATCTCCGGAAGCAGGAAAAAATAAGCCTTAATAATAGCCCTGAAATTTCACTTCTTCTACCTCTGTCTTTCCATCCAGCTGCACATCCTCCAGCTGCCTTACAGCATGCTGCCAAGAGCCGCAATGACTGGCATGGTTGGCACCAAGCTGCTGCACCTCCTAGAAGACCAATGGTGAGAGGTGTGTCTATAACTAGGGGGGTTCTACAGTCCAGTGAGCTGCAGGGAACGTGTGGATAAAAGGAGGATACTGGTCTCTGGGGAGTCTGCAGCACCAGTGTTACAGTACTGAAGAGAAGCAACGCAACTGGACATGGCATCATAGGGACATCACAGGACTTGGGGCTGCTTTAGTTACACCTGGCAGCTCTGGAGCCAGCTGTGGTACACGTGTGTAGGTGGCATTGTATGGTATGGAGCTGCCTCCAGAGCATAACACAAACTTTTCCTGAAAGCAGCTTTTCCCTTGCAGCATTTCCAGGGCTCCACAGCATCTAGAACAAACTGCTGAACTGTATTAGAACAACTGGCTGATGAAAATCAAGGGACAATGAGGAACTCTTGCTCTTGTACAGAGGTGTCCTTCCAAAACATCTTCCTGCCTGGTTTTGCCTGGTCACACACGTGGCTTTCTATATACACAGACATACATGCAATAATAATGATAATTTTTGACCTTCAAAGTATGAATATCTGAAATAAAACCATTCATGTTAGAGGCTTACCTACATCCCTGTCCCTGATACAGTAGTCTGGAGAGCTTTCAAAGTATACCAGGTCATTCTTAGTTGGCTTCTTAAATCTCTTATTAGCCACAGTGAAACCTGTGCCATCTTGATTCATGACCACCTGAATTGCTCCATTGTATTTCTTCCACAGGTAATCTCCCGTTTTCCTAAAGTCTGCCATGGCCAGCCAACAGGTCCTTAGAGTGCACGATCCACTCACACCGTGACATTTGCATTCCTGTTTCAAAAACCTCTTCACAGCCTGTTCAGAAACGCAGCAAAACACGTAAAACAGGTAAAACAAACTGTTACTTAACGCTTCTCAGCCCTTTTCCGTTCGTCCTGCAATGCCAGGCTTGCAAGGGGTCTCCAAACCACGGTCTGTAGTGACACCCACTGGTAGCATCAAGTCATCCCCAGGTGATTGGTCTGCCCCGGTTGCTTGACTCAACACACACACAGAGTCCTCGGGGTTGGTGGGTTTATCTCCCGTTCCTGCCTGTCATCCCGAGGATCAGGATGGTCCATAACGCTGGGACACGGACTGGGGGTAGGATACCATCTGGGAGATGGATATAATCACTCATCCCCTTGATGGATGAAGGCACCCCCTCTCCCCATCAATCCAGCTGAAGTGTCACCACGCAGACCCTCTCAAGCTCACCTTCATCTAATTGCCCTGTGCCCTGAGTAGCATTTTCAAATGTTGCCTAGAAATCCATAGGCACTTTTTATTTAAATGCTTTTGCAGAGTCTGTGCAAAGCGCCGTACCCGGGCTGGGTATCTGGTCTATGCAATAATTTAAAATAAAGCATTTTTAAAGCACTTGCAAACCTTCCAAAAGCATTTTAGAATAAGACCTTCATTAGCTTCCACTGCAGAAGCCATCTTCCCCAATAATTTAATGTCTGGATAGCACTAAAGCCATTTCAGATTCATCTTGGACATTTAAACTGTCTGTATGATGTTGGAGAACAATGAATGGGTTCATACAAAATAGATAATTCATTCCTAATTCTGAAGATGTGGGTATTTGGTCTGAAAAGATTATACCATGAGGCTTCAAGAAATATGAACATTTTAGAGTCTGTACAAGAGGAATGGCATAATGGTGGAAGACATTTTTCAGTCAAGCTCTTCCCTTCCCCTCCCCTCCCTTCTCTTCCCCTCCCCACAATTTGACAACTTCGAAGAAGTCACCAACATTCCCACAGTCCCATTTTATCATCATTGGAACTCTTGGAAAACCGGGATTCTGCTCAGAAGGGGAATTAGGTGGATACTTGGTTTTAATTATCTGAGTAGGAAGAAGTTAAACTACTTCCATGTTTAAAACACCTTACTGGGCTGACCCATGAAATAACAGCAGCACACAGGGACATGGGACTATTTTTGGGGTTTGTCAGTGATCTACCTATGCTCACAAACAACATATCATTTTATATGATTTTTTACGGGATTATTATAAATATTTATTCAATATATTTATCAATAAGTAAAATCCTGATAGTCTCGTTTTAAAAGAAACCTATGAACCTCCCCTTTTGGGGATGAAAAACAGCCGAGGGCACAGTTGGTCTTCCCCAGCTACAAACGCCAGGCTTGTGGGTAGTGGGATCCCTGCAAAGCTAAACCTACACTGCTGCACCATGGATACATCCAGCACCCCTTTCTATGAAGAAAGACTTACATATATTGGATTAAAAATAATCAACACATTCTCATATGCTTTATTAAAGTGACTTAATCCTTTTTTTTCTTCTAGAAAANTTGGTGTGTGTGTGTGTGTGTGTGTGTGTTTGTTTAAACTAAGATACCCAACTGTTTCAGAAACTATGTCCCAGCTCAGACCTAATAGCCTCATCTGTCTAGGTTACATATTTATTACACCTGCTCATAATAAGCAGGTGGTGGCAAGGTGCTTCAGGATAAATATGTATCAGGAAAATAATCTACTTACAGTAGAATTCATTAAAATTGGATCATTGCTTCTAACAAGGGCTAGTTAACATAGAACAATTTTACTGTTTGTAAAGGGAACTTTTTAATGCAAAAAGATTGGAATCTGAACCACTTCCTTCCTCCTGAATGTACATGAAGGAAAAAAAAGACAAGCAACAAGAAATCTCTACAATTAGTTTTAGAAGTTCTTGATCTAGAAATCACTATAAATTCTTTTTCTCTGTTCTTTTGGGTGTTTTGGATGCACCAAATTGTCAATATGTTTTGAACTGGCACATTCCAGTTTCACGTGCTGTTCTTACTGTGTGTAACTGCCACCACAAATAGTGGGGGTGTGTGTTCCTCAGCCCTTGCCCTGGCAGTGGACAATCTGTCTGACAACTACACAGCCTACTCACCCACGAAAAAAAGCAAAGACCCTTCTTATTGGAATTCAAGACTGGCATTTTCATGCAATGTTTAGGGAAGGGGTTTGTCTTCAGCAGATCGTGCTCCAGGGCCAATGCCTCCTGGAGTACATGTAGTTTGGATTTATTTTCTTAAAAAGCAAAAGAATTGTACTTTATGTTTGCTCGGTTTACGTTGAGATTTACCATATACATACAGGAATGGACAGTACGGGTTAGATGGGGCCTCCAAAGCTCTTTTGAATTTAGTCTTTAATAGTCAGGCCTGTTCTTCAGGGTGGTCTTCAGCCTCCCTTTGGAATTTGTACTCTTTATTAACCCAAAGTAAAACTCCGCTATATGTAAGGCTGTGGCCCACAACAAAACCTCCATCCAAACCGATCCTGTAACAACCTGGGCTCGTGGGTAACTTCCCACTCACGGAGCCATTGAACCGACTCAGCCAAGGGCCACTGTGCAGCAGGCTTGTTTGGGCTTTTGACCTCCACCACGCTGAAGCTCCACAGGAGGCAGGAACAGCATCTCAGTCTCCTGCTCATCACATACTGCTTCCTAACTGCTGAGACCTGTGAGCAAAGGCCAACCACTATGTGCCCCAGAGCTGTGGAGCTCACCGAGAGCATCTCCAGGTTTATAGGGGATGGACACTCACCTTCCTTCCAGCTCTGTTGTTGTGAAGGTTCATCAGCGCTCTTGCATCTTTTCCCTTCCGTTCCTTGGCATCCACGAAGGCTCTGGCAAATTTAACGCCGTAGTCGATATTATCGCTGCAGCCACCCCAGTCAAAATGGCCCTTGCTGTCCTTGGCAGAGCCTTTCTTCTTGGGATCGCAGGAGCAGGATTTCAGCTCCCCTTGGCTACATGCCCTGGTGAGGGCAAAAACAACTCCAGCAGAGGAGATGGCGTGTACAAAAGCAGATTCCCGACTACCTGGAACAAAAAAGGTCGCTTTTAAGGAGGTGGGGCAGTTAGTTTGGGTGGCTGTCCTAACTCCAGCCAGCTAGCCAGGACCTTTTTTATATTTTTTTGCTGAGCATAAGATAAAACTGGGCTGAAATCACACAAACTGACATTCCCTAGAGCCAGAATTAGTCATGGCTTAAACTTGGACCCCTCCCTGGTAAGAAGTCATCAATACAGTGTTAGAGTTGGAAAACATTAAACATTTGCTTCTGATATTGATTAATATACTCTCGCGGATCAGTTGTGTTGTACAGATATGTGAACAGGACAGCTGGTATTTCTATCACCTTCCATTGATTTGGGAAAATATATGAAGTGCTACTTCAGAGACAGACTTAAGAAATTATTAAATAGGAGCACTGGAACAACACGGAAATTGCAAAATCCAGCAAATAACCCTTGAAACCAGCTTTTCCTCTTCCGAAGCACTTGGAATAGGCTTTTCCTGCTTAAAAGGCAGTAGGGAGAAATCTTGGGTGTTATTTGTCTGTGAATAAATTTCAGTTTTCTGCCTAGAGCCAAGCCCAGTAACCGTAATTCACACAAAGAAGTTCCATTAAATCAATGGCACCGGTTGTGTCATGCCTGAGGCAGGATTCAGCCTGGCAGCTGGGACTTCCATGTGCCAGCTGCTCGGGCAGTTTTCCCTGCTTATGAGAGCAAAGATACTTTCTTATACCAAAGATTATCCACAGCTCCTAGCCCATGCCCACTCTGAAGCTACCACATATGTACCTCAATATAGGAATTGGTTACGTTCATTTTAAGAGGTAGTAATTTACAATAATAATAATGTATTGGCACAACTCTATCGATGATAATGGGATTTTAAGCATGGAAACAGTGAAAAGTAGATTTTTTTTGTGTGCGGTATCTAAGGCCACTAGCAGGGAGAGAGACCAGCTTGGAGAACTTGTGAACCTTAAGTAATGTTAGTGGTGTAAAAAAGGACCCTAAAGCGAGAACACTGTCTGTGATTTTGTTGTACAGTCAGTGCTGCAGCATATAACTCAGTATTTCTAAATTATTTCCCTTGAGCCAACAGTGAAAACTTCACTCTCAGAAAAAAAAAAAAATCATTTTTACTTTTTTAATGAAATGGCCTCATCAGAATTAGGCCATGCTCTGCCAGACGTGTTTTCCTGAATGTCAGACAAACCTCACCGAAAACTTCAGCTGATGGGTGACGTTACAGGTTACTCACAAGTAATTGCTAAGGGAACACCAAGCTGCTTCTGGGAACCATTTACCAGCAGCAGAGCTTGGCACCAAGTGATGCTCCGTGGATAAAATCCCACTGCTCGGATCAGTGTGTCCACTGTCTCTTGTCCTCCTCCCCACGCCCACCACTGGAGCCTGGGTACTTTCCTACCCTGCTGGCAGCCTGGAGAGGATCCCAAACGGTGCTGGGGACATCCCAAGGACACTAGTGCCAGGGTAGGGCCAGCCCCACCAGCTGTGTGACACAGCTCTGCGCCCAGGTGCGGCATCTGGTGAAAAGACCTGGAGAGTCTCAGCACATTTGTCCCTTGGACAGGGACATCCTGGCTCAGTAGCAGACCTCAGCCCCTTCTTTGCACCAGAAGGACAACAGAAATTCTCTGAAGACTCACTAGATGCCTTACTCCAACAATTAGATGGCAACACCACCTTGCTTAACCATCCTCCCCAGGGTGGGAAGCACACTGTAGTCCTCAGCTGCTCAGGCTCACCCGTATCCCATGTGAAGGAAGCTTCACCGTTGCTAGGAACAAGGGTTAAGAGGAGAAGGGCTGCTGCCTGCTGCTCGCAGCATTCCCGGTGTTATGGGCTGAGCCCCGCCACTACCAGCCCCAGCTGAAAATCCCATATACCCTTACTCTGACTTCCTAAACACCTTTGTACCCTTACTCTGAGACCCTCTAACACCCCTTACGCCTTTACTCTGACCCTCTAAAACCCCTCCTACCCTTACTCTGACCCTCTAACATCACTCCTATCCTTACTCCAAACCCCTCTAACTCCCTTGCACCTTTACTCCAACCCTCTAAAACACCTCATGCTCTTACTCTGGCCCTCTAAAACCCCTCCTACCCTTACTCCAACCCTCTAACCCCCCCCCGCACCGTCCCCCTACCGCGCTAC
>VXBZ01010571.1:15003-59471 GCA_013399135.1 Heliornis fulica | reverse complement strand
CCCCCCAATTTACAATTAATCCGACCCCACCTTCCCCAAGAGCAAATAAAAATTCCTGGAATTGCACAACTTACCACCATGAGGAGGTGACTGGTGGGGTCGCCCAGAACAACACCAGGAGAAGAGACCACCAGATCCCAGAGAGAAAGTTCATGTTAGAAACGCTTCAGTCCACATCAGGTCCGTTGCGGGGGGCAGAAGAAATCCCATGGAGCAACAATGACCGGCAGGAGCAAACGCACCTTGAGGGCTTCTTTCTTCCTGGGTCAAGCGCCTCCGCATCCCCACGCAGGGCCGGCGGGTTTACAGATCCCCTGCCGGGGTACGGGGGATGCCGGTCGGTGCATCGCTCCGGATTCCTCTCGATTCGCCCCGCACCAAATCCTTCAGGACAAGGAACTCAGCCCCGCTCCCATCCTTCATCTTTGCCCCGATCCAGCTCTTCCCTGCAGTCACAGCAAAACTGAGGGGCTGGCGTGGGCTGCTCATAGACTGGGTGGGTTCTGCTTTGGGTCGTGTGTGTGAGGTTTGGTTGGGTTTGGTTGGTTTGTTTTTTTTTCCTCTGAAACTCTGATGGATGAAATGATGTCAAGAGACACTGGGGGAAGAGGAGGAGGTAACACCTCTGATTAGGCAAAGGAATCCCGAGGAGCCAGTTGCTTTCCAATAACGCTACGAGCAGACCGTTCAAATGCACCAGCGGACTACGCGACCCGCTGCGGAGTCTCCCGCGGCGACCATCCCGGCTATCGCAGAGCGGCAGCACTTGGCACCCCTCGGGCTTTGACACGACTCCGCTTCCTTACTCCGGGAGCGCTCCCGACGGCCCCCAGCGCAAAGCCCATCTGCCGGGAGGAGAAGCGGGGAGCAAGGGCGGCCCCGTACACGCCCCGGCTCCGCGGGCTCTCCTCCGCGGGCTCTCTCTGCCCACCCGCGCACCGACGGGCCCCAGGGCGGGGACGATGGCAAGGGACGAGCTCCGCGCCCCGTCGCGGCGCTTAAAGCCCGAGGCGGGGAGACCCGCTCGCCGTGCCGAGCCGGGGACACGGCGGCCCCTGCCCGGGGCTGCCGCGGGGGAACCCGGCCCGGCCCGCCCGGGGGACGACGTCTCCGTGGCTGTGGAGACCGCTGGGGCGGCCGTGGCGACCGCCCNTCTCTCGCTGCTAAGTAGAGAGTAGCTTCACGCCTGGGTGAAGTGCCCTGCTGCAGGGCAAGCCCCACCCCAACCCCACGTAACCCTCTGCCCTTCTGTCCCACGTGTATTTTCTAACCCATCCTTTCATCATCCGTGTAGCATTCTCATCCTCACCTTAAACCAGCAGGTCTCCTCTCTCCCTGTCCCACCCCCCCAAACCCCACAGTGAGAATTTCTCTGCCTCAAGACCCTCAGAAATCCCCTGAAGAACGTTCCTGCTCTTCAGCTCCCCCTTTGCTCATCCCCGCACACCCCCCAGCTGTGAACAGCTTCCTTAGCCATTGCAAGACACAACCTGCACACACCAGGACAGCTCCAGCCCATCATATTAAACAGCCCTATGTCACTCCCAACAGAATCACAGAATGTTCTGGGTTGGAAGGGACACCAAGGATCATCAAGTTCCAACCCCCCCTGACACAGGCAGGGCCACCAACCTCCAGGCCTGGATCTAGAGAAGGTTGCCCGGGGCCCCACCCAACCACCACCTCTCTGGGCAGCCTGTTCCAGCACCTCATCACTCTCTCCGTGAAGAACTTCTCCCTGATATCCAGTCTAAACCTTCCCCCTCGAGCTTAAATCCATTTCCCCTTGTCCTACCACTCTCTACCCTTGTGAAAATCCGATTCCCCTCCTGTCTATACTCTCCCTTTAAGTACTGGAAGGCTGCAATGAGGTCTCCCTGTAGCCTTCTCTTCTCCAGGCTGAACAAGCCCAGATCCCTGAGCCTGTCCTCATAGGGGAGGTGTTCCAGCCCCTAATCATCTTTGTGGCCCTCTGTGGCCCAGCCAACAGACCAACAACCCAAGCCAGGCTAGGGCCACAGGAGACAGCAACTGTCCTTGAAGTGGGCGGTACGGAAAGCGGTCTTGTCCTTTTGCACTGACATGTTCTGGCCCCAGCCCGCACACCAACTGTGCAGAGGCATTGGCAGTAAGTAAATCGGAGCTTCCAGGTGGAAGCAGTTCAACTTCACGTCCCCATGGCTGACGGCTGCCAAATAAGCAAATTCCAGAACAAGGAATTTTGCAGTTTTTAATTTTTTTCCAAGCGTAGTGTCATCTCTATCAGGGCAATACAGGATAACAGGTACTCCCAGAGATGGCCCATCACTGAGGAGAGTGAGATGCTCAGTCCAGCCAGCCCTCCTTGGCTGAAACAAATTCCCAAGGTGAAAATAAGTTAGGGACAGCACAGATGCCTCCTGTTATGAACCCCAGGTGAAAATCATGGATAGGCAAGCTAGGAAGCACACTCTGAGATCTGTTCTTGAGGCTGCAAAGGACAGAGTGACTCTGCACAGAGACATCAGTTTTCCAGGCTGTCATTCAGTAGGACTTCTTGAGACCACAGATGTACGACCACATGTCAGCAGTGTTTCAGAAAGAAAACGGAAAAGGTAGAGTTGTAGCAATGTTTGGGGTGGTAAAAGCCATTTTAAACAAATTGAACTTTAAAAAACCCTCAAGAGCAAACACCCTACAGGTAACCAACCATCCACCCATCCCCCAGCATCAGAAAACATTTTGGCTGCAAAGAGTTTGGGTTAAGAGCTCCTGAATCACATTACTGCGCCTCCAGCAGTACCACACACCCAGGAGCAACTGTGGTTCCTTGTAGTAACTCCAGCAGATCTTAAAAGCATGAGATAAGCATTCAACATTTATATGATAAAGTATTATCAGTATGCAAAAATACACCCTTATTTTCAGCTGCTGTTCCACTTCAGCTTCTGGAGTTTAAGAGCTGCACCTTGGATCCATTAGGTGGGGGAGCAAAACACCAGAGAGAGTGCAACAAGTTCCAGCAGCCCTTTAGACCCCTCCGAGCAGAGGCTACAGTCCTCCCCCCCTGCTATCAGCCTTTTCAGGCGTGCAGAAAAGAGCTGACCTGTTTGGTCCTCCTGAGACACCCTTCTGTGTTAACAGGAGCTCCTTTACCTGTAGCAACCCCACGACCAGCTGCTGGATATTGTCCCCTTCCTCGTTACACAGAAGGATGGAGGCCCTGCAGAACCTCTTCCAGTCCAACGCCCTGCTCAGAGCAGGGTCAGCCAGCAGGCTGCTCAGGGGTGTGTCCGGTTTTGAGCACCTTGAAGGAAAGCAGCCACCACCTCTCTGAGCAACACAATTGTGTCTGATCCAAGGTAAATTTTCCCTCCCTTCCATTTAAATGGAATTCCCTCCATTTTGGTTGCACCCACTGCCTCTTGGCCTGTCCCTGGGCACCATTTCAAAAATCCTGGCTCCACTTTCACTCTCTCCTGCCTGGTATTTGCACATGCGGGTAAGATGTCGCAGAACCTTCTCTTCTCTATTCCAAGGTGAACAATCCCAGCTCTTAGCCTCTCCACATATCTCCAGAGCCCTTCAGCATCTTCATGGCCCTTCACTGGACTCACTGCAGTACATCCATGTCCCTCTTGTGCTGGGGAGCCCAGGACTGGACCCAGCACTCCAGCAGTGGCCTCCACAGTTCTGAGGGGAGGAGAAGGACCACACTTGTGATGTGCCGGTGGTGCGATGCTGTTCCTGATGCAGCTCTGGAGGGGCTCTTGGCCTCCCCTGCTACAAAAGGAGACTGGACATGGAAAGCTGGATGTGCCTACAAGGAGTGTTACGCATGGCACCATGTGCGATGCAGATGGCAGTGCAGCAGCCAGGGACACTGAAGTCCCAGTTCTTTGAACACAAACCTTATGGAGCTGAGCTCAGAGTTTTCAATAAAACAGGGAAAATAATGCAGTGAAACCTGTATTTCGACATTCAAGTACAGGCTGCTTTCAGAAAAGGTGAAGCGATGGAAGGCTCATCTGGGAAAAACTGTTCATAGGACCATCCACCCCCCCCCAGCCTTATGCAGAAGGCATCTTGCCATGTATGTCACAGCTTAAAAGAAAACTGAAAATCCTCCCTGGGGGATGTCTGTAACTCCCACTTACAAGGACTGCGGCTCTGTATTACACAAAACTCCAGCACCTGAACCAGGGTAAAAACAAGAAGCAATTTAACAGTTAGTAGAGCTGCTGAGGATACCCCCCATTTCATACCTCACCACTGATCATGTCTGGTCAGGAAAACACGCAGCCCCGTCACCTGGGAGTTCAGTATTTATAGAACAGAGAAATATAAATTTCCAAATATACCTTTCCCCGTTCCCCCAGAACAAAGAAATGACAGTACAAGCCTGAAAAGCAGAAACCTGCAGCCACGATACCTGCTCCATCTTCAAGGCTTAGCATCTGTGCTGCAAGATGACCTCCCATACGAACACTGAAACAGACTGCATGGAAGCGGACAGCCAACAGCCTCAACATGTGGCTCACTTACTCGCTCTTTCACGACACAGGGCAAGATGGATTTATTAAATTTATTTGTGAAGAGACCTGTTTAGAAAGGCTGGAGACTAAAAATCTTCCATCACATAAGGCCCAAAGCAACATTTTAGTACTTTTATCAGTAACTTAGAAGCTTTGTTTGGGAAAGATGACCTGTAACTTTTGCAGAGCTGCTGGAACAGAGAAGACAGATGCAAGCAAACACCTACTTATGTGTATGAGCAAGCTACAGCTTTGGAGAACACCTGGAGGGGTCCAAAGACAGCCAGAGGAGAAAGAATACACTGCACAGCTCAAGCTTAAGTTTTGTGCCCAACAAGGCAGCTGGATGGAGAAAAAAACAAGCACAGCACTCCTCTAAGCCACTGTATCAAAAAGGCTCACCCTTTCTCAATCTAAAAACACACACCCCAAACTGCTGTGTACTGTTTGCATCTGGTACCCAACAAACAGCAATGCCTTATGACAGACCAGGTGCTACTCCCCAAGTCCAATGTAAAGAGTGGGGCAAATCCCAAAGCACACAAAGACACAACACACATAACCTGCAGTTGATCTTGGGCTGGACAAATTAGAAATAAAAATTCTGTAGGCCCTTTCACATCTCCGGGGGAGCACCCAAAGCCCTAATTTTATGTAAGTCTAAAGATTCAGGGAACGCCACAGTATGAATATCCATCTGTATCAAGAGAAGTTAGGTATCCAATGGCACTGCAAGTAGGAACCTCGCTGCATCTTTAACTACCGATGGTCAGGATTTGGCCCCAGTCCAATCCACTCAATCCTCTCACATCTCAATTTGCACTACTGTAAGCAGAGAACAATCCCTCACAGGGCTGTGAGCTTACCTGCTTAATGCATGCAAAGCTCTTTAGCATTCTCTCCCAATCCCCTTATTGATGTGCAAATCGTTGTCTTCTAACTCTTCTGGGATAATGACTCTAATTTGATGACTTACAGAAGAAGGCCTCTCAGCAGGGCCATTTCCATCTGAAGGCTCCCTTACAGACTGCTGATGGGGGTGAGAATTTTGACAGCAGTAGCTCCAGGGACAGATGGTGAAGGCATATCTCTCTTTGCTTCCTGCCCTATCACAACCATACTGTGATACCTTCTCAAACAGAGAATTTGAAAGAGGCACTGGAGCAACATGAAAGTGAATAAAGGACCTTGAAATTCATTGTTTAAGTCTGACTTTGGCGTCTGAAGAGGAAAACAAGACACTTCGTATCACACGGTAGGTTAACATAATCTATTTGGCTCCTAACACATCCTACTCACACAAAACACGTGAGGGGTCACCTAATGGGAGAGCTCAAAACGCTTATTCCAAGACCCCTTGCTTCTCCTTTGTGGTTTATATAATTTTGAACACACTTCTTCTACAGTGCACCAGGCCACCAATGCTGCCATCAGACAAGCCCAGGTTCAACTCCAAAGTTGTTCACGTTTGTGTCTGCAGCTGTGATTACAACTGCCCAAAATAAGGGATCCAGAACAGCACCAGCTTCTCCCACATGCGTTCTGGAGGTCAACTCGAATTTCTGACTCATTTCAGCAGAAAATATTTGACTGTACATCTCAAACTAGAGCAACCAGTAGCAAGTATCACACGTTATTTTTTCCTGTCATAGGCATTTTACACTGATGGCATCATTATTATACCTGCAATTTAGTTCAATACAGATTATTATTAAATACTGATTATTATTATTAAATACTGATTTAGTTAATTTTCTTTTCTGGAGCAGGTTTTCTATTCAACTGCAAGACCTTCAAGGTTAACTTAAAAGGCCTCTATGCAAGTGGAACTTTCCTTCAAATTTTTTAAAAAAGTAATTGATAATTTACATTTTTAGTTACTGTCTGAGATGACAAGATCTACCAGTGACAGGAAATTAATCTCTTGAAATGGAAGCTCTTGTTAGTGTCCTTTGGAACAGTGAGGCCAGAAACAGAACCTTTTCAAAGGGGGTATCACAGAAGTCTCACTAGTGGTTGAACTAATTCCACTACACTGAAGTGAAAGGATGCCTTGGAAACAGTGTGAACAAAATGCCTGCTCACCTTCACACTTCCCCACCAAAACAGTAAGAGGGAAAAAATGAAAAAAAAACCCCAAATCCAAAACCCAACAAACCCAAACTCACCCAACAGGAAATAAACCCGCCAAACCCCAACATGTTACATGTCAGAGGTCTCGTGATGCTTGTGAGTTTTCCCATCACTGGGAACTGCATTCAAACTCTATTTTGAGCTAAGCAGAGGAGGAGTGTTGGGTATATATAAGGCTCCATGGGTATGACAAGAACTGCACCTTACAGATTTTATTTCCATGGATTCCTACTTTTGTGGTATGTGCCTTGTTAGTTCAGGATTAAATACAGGGTAATATCAAGAAACAGGTAACTTTAAAAAATATTTTCTTTTTTATATTTTGCTACCTCAAGTCAGTATGCTGATAATACATGCACTTCTTTGCCGGTGAACACAGCTTATTCCTTCTGACCCAAAATTGTGAACAGAATGGAAAAAGACCCAACTATGTGTTTGCTTCTGGCCTAATCACTCTATGATGCTCCTTGCACTGAAGGAGAAACCTAGGAGGAAAGGAGGTAAAACAGTTGCAGTAACAAGCCCAACACAGTTTTCTAAAACAAAGAGCAGAAAACAACTCTGACAGGAATTTGGAGTATCACTCGGGTTTTTATCTTCTCATTTCTAGTCTCTGGAGGGAACATCAAAGACTAAGATGCCACACAACATCTCTGAAAACAGAGAGCTAAAGCATGACACACCCATCGAGGCTGATGTTTTTCTACACTGCTTCTGTTTTATTTTGATAGAAGAATGTCCCTTCAGAAACATTCAGCATTTTTACAGATGTTTATGAAGTCTGCCAAAACGTAACTGTAATGTGAATTACTTCTTACCAGTTCTTTTTTTTTTCTTTTTTCCCCCAATATAGCTGGTTTGGTAACTAGAGGAAATACAGATATTAATGTTTCACTGCAGAATTACAAACACCTTTTTCAGTGTGACAAAATAGTGAGGAAAAAATAACATGAAGCTGCTGTAATGAAAGACCGACCAAGGAAAAAAACCCATGCCTCTCTGCTTTCTAAGTTGCTGGCATTCTTACAGCAAGGACTGCTGTAATCCTTTTAATAGATGTGATGAAACTCTTAACAGAAGAAAGCATCCCTGAGAAAAATAAATTTCAGAAATAATCCGAGTATCACAATTCAGAGGGAAATGACTCTTCAAGGATCTCCACAGTCCCGTGACTGTGACAAGAGGAGTATACCTCATCAGGAAGTTTTACATATGACAGATCTGTGAGAAAAACCATGCAAGAAGAGATCTTTATCAACATAAAATTGCATGAGATAGTTGAAATATTTTAAATATTTTAAACCCTCCCAACCTCCAAAACACATCTGCATCATGAATTTAATTGTGATATAAACAGAACAATTTGCTTATGCTCACCTCAGAACAACAGCTAAAGGTAAAAACGAAACCAGTAATGACTAAGAAATAATCACAGCTTTATGCTAATAAAAAGCAGCTTTGACAAGATTTTAGATGTACAGTCTACACCAAAAAGAAACTGAAAATAAAACCTTAAGATACATTTAAGTAGTAGTTTTAATCACCAATAACTTTATTTCTAAATCAAAGTGCATACTGGATGCAATACTACAAGTATCATGAGAAAGTACACACATTTTCACATGACTTCAGCTTAGCTTCATATGCTGAACATAATGTCAACGTTTTCAAAAATTATTCACAGCACTAAAGTCAGGTTTTTCTTTACCACTAACTTAGCTACAAAGTAGAAAAAACCCAATCCAAACACTGCTACTGCTCCCATTTTTACTAATCCTTTTTCCAAGGTGGGTGCTTTTTTGGGAAGCTTCGCTCGGCTGGAGTCATTCTTCTGCTCACGCGAGGCGGACGTTATGTTCATGTAGAAAATGTAATGAAGAAAAAAAGAAGTTAGTGTGCGGGTTACTCCAGTATTCGATCTCAGGTAATCCTTAGGACCCAGTTCTAAGAATCTGCATGCATCTAGGACTGATATTATCTCTTTCTCACTGTGCCCACTTTGATTTAAGTAAATGTGGGTAAACCTTTATCTTAGACACTGCAGAATGGTTATCACATATTAGAAAGACAAGCTGATCGTTTACAAACTTAATTCCTCAGGAGCAAAACACACTGCTAATGCCAATGGTCAAATATTTTAACCTGTATTTTTCCCATTTAATTACTACTACAACTCTTTGTTAAATCAGCAAATTAAATATGTAACAGATTAGACTTCTTTGAAATTAAAGGGAAAGTACCTTATGAGTGCCTGCTCAAACACACGCTGAAGCTGAGTGAGGAGGCCTTGACATGAAGCAGAGCAGGATTAGGTCCTGATTCCTACCTTAGTTTAGAACACTTGGAAGTCCATCTCATTTACTGTGCTTTCAAAAATTATACACTACAGACATAACATGTACTGCTGGCAGAGTCTTGTAATGACTAAGCTTAGCAAACAGTATAGAAGATCTTAAGGGGATTAATACAAACTTAAATAAGAGGTTTAAACGTTTCACATAAATTGGCACAATTTATTGTAAAAGTTTCAGTGCTTTACTCCAAAGGGCCCCACCATAAATTAAGTAGCACAAAAATGTTTTGTATTAAAGTCTTCATCAGTGAAATTCAGAAAACACCACCGTATTTTAATAGAACAAGAATTACATTTTTCAAAATTAGAAGGCTCATGCTTAGCACCTCTGTTTAACACTGGGTACAGAGCCACCATGCTTCATCCTGTCATCCAGAAAACCTTAGGCACAGATAAGAGCAAAGTCAAACGGCATCTAACTCCAACCCCCCCCAGTCTTTATAACTGTCCTGCATGTACTGAAGGCAAATATACACATAAACGTGATTTCTACATATGTAAAAAAGAGAACACACGTAGCTAAAAAGTTCTTTGCCACAATCTCAAACTACCTCTTCAACATACTTGGTGTTAAGTGATTTACTGGGAGAAGGCTGTTATACTACGCTAAATTTACTTAAACTACAGGAAATTGCATTAGTAGTATTATGCTCAAGGTCTGAGTTCCACATGGCTTCGTTCAGCAACAGATTCCTTTTTGACACTGATGCTCCATTTACTCTATCCCAGCATCCATTCCTTTTACTAGCCTATTACTTAAAATGACCCCATCTGACAAGAGCGTGTCATTGTGTTGGTTTCAGAATGACTGATGTGGTGCTAACATCTAGCCTTGACCTCTCCCACCCTCTTCTTTTGTCACTCTGCAGAGTTATCTGGGATGCCTCCCATTCAATCCATAAAACTTTAGTATCTTCCTTGCAAGTCAATATTTCCAAACAAAAGATTCCTTAATTAAGAAGTAAGAGTGTAAATATTCAGAGTGGTATCTATGCCACAGTGGTTGTTCCAGGGCACTGGGATACATTCCACTTAATTTTTCACTGTAGTGGAAAGAAAAAGATTGACTGTGCCTTCCTCTTCAGAGGCTGTCCACACTGTTGTGGAATATTCTAGATTATTTCTCCCTCTGTCTGTGGAAAGGTGGAAGAGGGAGATGTACTGTTGGAAGCTACAGCCGAAGAGCCGAGGTACAACCATTTCACTGATGGATGTCACATCTGAGGCAGCGTGCAGAGATGTGCAAACGGTGTGTAACGACCTCACTCACACATACTCACCGCTTCCACCAGGCACTTCAGTTTGGTAACTTCTTCTCCCAGCTGTTCCACGCTGCAGACCAAGCCTTTGCAGACTTCAATCAAACTTTCAGTTCCTGCCCACTGCAGTGGTATCTGTTATCAGTTACAGTTACTTGCCAGAATCACTGCAGGCTACAATTTAATATTCTTTAATTAAAGTACCAATTATAATTGCAATTTATAATTGCATGTATGCTGGGTTTGCACAGTACAATTTAGGCACAACAGGATCTATTACCAACTTCTGTCAGAAACTTTTGTCCCTGTAAGTCCCCTATCAGTAGAGACACAAAGAATCAGCTCTACCTCCTTTCACTGGGTGGCTTAACTCCTTCAAATTAATTATTTTTAAAATATGTCCTTTAGAGAAAGAACATTGGTCAGCTCCATATACAATAATCAAGATGGTTGACAATACACATATTTTTTCATTTTACAAGGCAAAATAATATTCTAGAATAGAATAACATACTGTAAAATCAATCTTTCTTTAGTTGAGTACCTGGCAAGATTTTTGGAGGAAATGCTTATTCATGGTCTGCACAGGAGTGATCAGCTTACTACACTCTTTATTCAACTTCTGAAGACACTTGACGAATTCATCTCTGCTACAAAACCAAAATTATATTCTGTTACTTGTTAAAGGCTACAGCTTCTTTGAAGCTAAATATCATCTCTGCATTCAGAATGTTGGCTAGTGAGTGAATCAGACATTCAGTTTCATTACATAAAAAAATATAAACCAGTGTCATTTTAACACAGGGTATTTAACTACTACATTTAGCATCTTAACAAGTTTTGGGGCTTTTGAGTCTTTCATGTCGCCCCCTGACTCATTTTGGAAAGACAATAAATCATTAAGTTATCTGGAATGTATCTTACTATCTGGAATACTCAGCTAGTAAGGCACACTGAAAGCTGAAAACGTGTCAACCCAAAAGCTTTTCAGAAACACGTATGAAGCTCCATTTCTGTTTCTAACTCTTGGCAATTCTGTATTATCAATGAAAACATTTAATCAACCTGCTGCACGCGTAATTTTCAAGCATACTACGTGTAACAACTGCACCACTGTTTTCCTGTGCATGTGTACATACAGATCACAGTCTTGCAACACCAGAAACAGAGTCTGCAGTGAACTTTATGCTGAATTACCAATATTCCTGGCCTCCAGTTTGCCTTTTTTGGGGGGGGGAAAATAATTAAAAAATCTGGTTTGCACTTTGGAGCTAGGCCTGAAATGACCAGGTCAGAGTCTTTTAGAGTCAAATGTAGTGGAAGAAAGGAGAATCCAGTAATAAATGGTTCTGGAAACCCATTCCTCAAAGCCTAAATACCTGATGTTACCTACTTTGAAGAAAATGTATACCTAGTGCTGAAATACCAGCAGGAGAAAAGGACAGAAAAAACTAAGACTAATTTTATAAAATGAATTATTATTTATTTCAGAACAACTTAACTGAACTGAACCAAAAATTTAGGGCAAAAAACCCCCAAATACTAAACAATCTCATCTGGAGAGAGTCTGCAAGTTTCTCACACATTACCAGAGACAAGCCACGCTCATGAAATTTTCCTTCTACTTAGAAGGATAACTTCTTAGCTGGCTATGTTCTTCTAGGCACCTTCTGTGTTTTGTCATAAAGGAAATTAATTTAGGAATTCTGGAAGTATTCTTAGCAAAAATAAAGCATGTCATGGCCATGAAATGAGGAGTAAAAAAGGGAAAATAAAAACATTCATACTTCTCAAACTTCATTATGCCAATAATTCTTATAAAACATTTTCACAGAATTTTTTATCTGTTGCAGTGACATGTTCTTATATTTGCAAATGGAAATAATGTTTTCAAAGAATATATATATATATATATTTATTTTTTTTTAAGAATTAATGACTGTCAAAACACCAGTGGCTAAACAGTGCTAGACACTCTGTGAGTTTATAATCAATCAGTTTAACATTTTCTACTATGTTAGTTTTTCTATGACTTAATGACTGATTCTCTTTCTCACAGAATGACTTTGAACAAGTGGGAAGTAAAATCTTTATATAATAGCATGTAAACATACCCCATGATTTTAGTCTCAAGGTCAGATTCCTAGAATACATGTCAAGCCGTTTTCTAGCAAAGTATGCAGCGCTTGCCATAACTGAAATGCTGTCATATTTTGTGTACTTCAATTATTTTCTGGGTTTGAGAACCACAGATGGTCTAAACCCATACTTTTACTAGGAATTAGCTATGTCACTCGTGTGTGAGACTGTGCCAGACATCATCTGGGTTTTTTATTATATGTGGCCACACAAGCAGTGAACTGTTAACTTTTTCTATCTTTCCACTTACTCCCTCTGTTAAATTTTTTATAAATGCCTCTAGTGAACCAAGCATAAGCTTCTAGCATAAAAATGCATGAAGGTTAAATCGGGCAAAGTTCTTTTAAACTGCAGCTAATTATTCGATGCTGAAGATTCCACATCCTTTGATAAAGGTGCCTAACTTGGACAGCTAACACCTGCAATGTCAGCTCAGCAGCAAAGCCTCTATTTTAATAGGAGCTCAGGTGCCATCAGTGTTTATGGTGTATCTGTGTTACACTGGTTTGTACCCTCTTGTGAGCTGGAACTTTAGCACACGTACTAGTTTGCACATGGATTCTCTCCTGAAAGTACACACTTGTACTGACGGAGAAATCTCCTCACAGCATCAAGGTCCTGTTCTAGGACACGAATACCCTGCTCTCCTGGTCTACATCCCGGTCTTTCAAGAGCTTCCCCAAATGCTTCGAATGGTGTCTTCCCAAATCCTACAGCTCAAACATAGTGACATGCTTCAAAACCAGATCTGAATCAGGCTGCAAAGCCTCCTTTGTATCAACACAGCAATGGACAGATACGGGCACAGGACCAGCACCAGGGAATGAGACACGTCATGGAACCAAGGAACAAAAGTCAATGCTATGACAGGACCGCATCGCGACACAACTGCTAACACACAGTGTCAGTGTGATTCAGCTGCTTCCAGCAGATGTACAGACTGAACCTCAACATTCTTCATTCTTCAGCCCAATGAACAACATCACTAATGAGGAGTGTGGCTTTGCAGTACCCAAATAATGCAGACAGCTCTCCCAGTATTCTGAAGAGGGAAGAAATATCTAACATAGCAGCAGCACAGCTATCAGGTCACCAGTCAAGAGGGAGATACACAAAGTTGAAAGAGGAACTGAACCCTTACTTATCTAGACAGTAGAAAGTTATTTAGTGAGTAGTCTGGATCCAAGGAGGAGTCTTTTCCACAGGCTTACTCTTGTCAGGCAACTGTAAATATGGCAATACAAAGCTATGCAAACAGTGGTGGGACCGGGAAGAGAGAAATGAGCAGAGAGAACCTAACTCTAGTGATGCAACCACAGTATGAGGAAGGACCAGTATGCCCAAATCAGTCTCTTCTAAGTTAAACAAACACTGACTAAAGCATCTGAAAGGGAAGGCATAGTTTTCTGCCCAAGTCAATTTCTAAAACTTTTGCAAATTACAATTTCAAACTAATTCTATTTTCAGAAGCAACTCTTCTATTGTTCTGGGAAGTAAAAAGAAGATTGATATGAGTGCAGAATCTAAATTCAAGTCTAGGTCTTCTGGAAGAAAAAATATATTTACACAATAAAGTAGAAGATAAGAGGTTTAAGAAATCTTAAGTGACCCTTGCACTTAACTATAATCATTCTTCTTTTTGTGCTGGATGTGGAGAGTGCTCTACCACTGTCTAGCGGAGTAGTAAAGTTTAGTAAGGTTGCTGAGGGTTGTTCCTCTCAGCTCAGGCCTAACTTTCATGGGACGGCACAAGACTATTCTACAAGTATGAAAGATGTTCCAGAGCTAATGCTTAAGGCTATTAGAAAAAAACCCAAAACATAATGAGAAAAGAACAGCTTCCTTATAAATTATTGATATAATCCGCAAGAAAAATATATTGCAAAATTTTGAACTTGTAATATTAAAAAAATAAATAATTAGAACTTTTAGAAGCCAGTTAAAACTTCTCCCAGTGGAAAAGAAAAACAAGGAAAAAAATCCTGAATCTATACAAAAGTCACATTTATGTTTTAAGACAGACATGTATAAGGAATCCATCAGCTGACAATTAAAGACCAATGCAGAAATTATATGCATCTCTCCTCCCACACATATTTTTATTGCTTATTATAGTCAGACAAATTTGACTGCAAAACTAACAAAGCCTGCCTTGTCTAGAGATGAGAATTAGAGACCACATCATGTTGGGTTTGAAAAGGTCCTTGGTGCTCTTGAATCAGCATTGAGAAGCAAGGAGGCTAAGACCTCATTTCCAGAGAGAAACAGAAAAATCTGCTCCCTGAAGCCTATCAGAGAAATTAAAATAATGAGTTAATACTGGAGCCCAGGAAGCCAGCTTCAGAGTTAATGTCATGAATGTAAGATAGTGAAAACCCTGCAACAGCAAAGCCATGAAACCCTGTTTGAGGTACAAAGAGCTCATCACTCAAAATGACAGCCAAAGAAACGGCATATAATGGCAATAACCCATGAGCAGATCCCCACAACAGGAATCTGTGCTTCCAACCTTCTTTGCACAGAACACACACATCTACCGCCAGCCCTCATAACCCAATAACTGGTGTGCTCTCATGTTATGCATGGGGTAAGGTCTGAGAGAATTTTGTCTTTCAGCTACAGAAAACAATGCAATTACCTTAAGTAGTCCATATTTCACTTCCTTTTATTTAAATATAAAATGAATACCTCAATTCCACCTTCTTCACTTCAAGGAGGTCTTCAAGTCTTATTTCTTCCACTTGTAGCTCACTAACAGTATCTAGGAGTTTCTTCTGATCTTGAGGATTTGTAATGCCGATCTAAGTTCAGAATATGATTCACTTTTAATAGTTATTAGACAAAACAACAGTACTATTATGAGTATTTGTAATTAAAGAGTCGAAAGAAGTTGCTTTTAAGTTATTGCAACCAACTACAATATACGTAACTGCCAAAAGAGAAAAGAGAACCACAGAAATTAATCAATGATGCAATCCAAGATTGCAAAAGCTGAGGAAGAGTCAAACTGCCATCGCACAGGCTACTCAGGAAATCTGTTTAAAGTTTATTAAAAAATAAGCAGCAATTTTGGTAAGTACCCCTGATTTGTTAGGATGTTAAGCTTTTCTATTTCAGAATCATCTCAGTCATTGATTATAGCAGAATAATCAGTCATCATGATGGTGATATAGCATTAACTCAAAAAGAAATAAAGCTATCAGATCAGTATCAAATAGAAAATTTTACAGAAAGAAGCTAGATTTTAATAAGGGCTTTTACAAGCTTTTGGGCGTGTATTTTTTTTAGAAACCAATTTCATAAGATATTATACTTCTTTCTAAACCTTTATTTTCTCATTGTCTCTCATTTAAAAATCAGGCTACTTATACACATAAGTCTCATTGTTCACACTACCTACAAAAACTCAAATGATCAGAAACTAGTAGAAAGAGAGAGAATATGATCTGTTAAAAAGACATTCAGCTGGATGTTTCTACCATGGAATAGCCTGTAAAAGCAGCTTTTTTATTTAGCTGAAGGACAGCATACTTACAAAGATAGAATAGCTTTCTCACCTCAAATTAAGACCAAGCCTAAATACCACATGACATCAGCTTATACACTCTCTAAGCTCAAATCAGTTCATCTTCTATACTCTTGGCTATGCTGCAAACAACAACAAAGAAGTTCTGAAGAGTTCAAGGCTTTCTGCTTATTTTAGCTGTAGAAAACCACAATTTGCTTCGGAAGGTACACACTATGTAACTAGAACTAGGTTCTCCAAGTGATGCCGGAGTCAGAGAACACTGTCAGTTGTTTATCCATCAACTATCTCAGACTACAGTTTTACTCCTATCTAAATTCCAAGCTGAGAGTTTTCTTGCAGAACACTTAAGAAAAACAAATAATCCATTTGTTAAAAGGGAAGTGGTTCTGTGGCACATTCAGTGCTGCTCTTTGCTCATCTGGCAGGCTGCTGGGCAACACAGGACCTCTGACCATTGCAGCATTAAGGATGCTTCTCTGCAGAAGTGAAAAACCTATAATGCCATCTCCAAGTGTGACTTTTGTTCCTAACTGTCCAGATGAGTACCTGGACTCATCAGGAGAGGACAACTCCAGAATCTGAGACTGCAAGGACCCCACAGTCTCCAAAGCCAGATCATACGGGGCGCTCACTGCAGCTTTCAGAATTCTGAATGAACAGCTGACAACAGTCATCAGATCAAAGTGCTAGGGAGTCTCTCCTCAGAGCAAAGCAGCAATCCTAGGAAAGAGAATATGCCTAGAAAAATGCTTCCTTTGTGAGACTACTGTTTCCGACACCCAGAGTTCAAGGCTCCATAGAACAGTTTCCCAGGTTCTCCACTAGGTGTTTAAGAATGACAGGTAACGTAATTATGAGCTCACAGGTGTGTCTTTAAACATTTCAAAACCAAGTTATAACACTATATGCAGGTAAATTCTTCAGTAATGTAAAACCCCAATGAGATTAATTTGGAGTTTTAACTACAGGCATCAAGAATTGTTCACTTTCAAATAGGCTGTCATGAGTACCTGAACAAACTGTACTCAAGTCTCCTTGGTTAATATCACCAGCAGCCCTCAGAGAGGAAGATCTGGGTTTCCTAGAAATAACCTGCTTTATGAGAAGCTGTAAGTCTGCACGACTTACTAGTTCTCAGGTTTGCCTTGTGGAGCCTGATCTGGCATGAACTGTTTTCTTAATGTTTACAAAGCATTATACCTGTCATTTCATGATGCTGAGGGAAGGTGGTTCCTACAGGAGCAGCAAGTTTATTTTAGTTATAGTTAACAAATCAAATGAGGCCTTCCAAGACCAGAATGGCTGTTATTCTTTAATATTACCACTATCTTGCTTAAAGCAGGAACTATTGTGAAGATTGTGATTGCATATGGGACTCCACATTCTCATTCCTGGAACAAGCAAATGAGGATACAGCTTCTGACCAGTGTAGTAGGAAGATACTGTACTTTGCCTCCCTATAACTAAAACCTAACTTCATCCCTCTGTAAATGGATCAGTGACTGATCGCCATCACATCTTGAGGATATAGTTCAGAAGTATGAAATGTGATTAAAGTAATCAGAGACAAAGCCTCCCACCACCATAGTAATTCTCAGTTTGAGGTACTAGGTACAGAACTTAAAACAACAGACAAGTCCAAACTACTTCCCAGTGCAGACGTTTCCCTTTCTAGACCATATCACTAAAACGAGGGGTACCCATAACCTGACTATCGTGCAGTGACAAATGCATGGACAAGAACAGGGCAAGATGACCTTCTCCCGTATGGATAAGCACACTTGTAAGTAGATGTTGGTTCAGTTACACTCTACAGTCCAGAAAATACAAATACTATTGCAAAGTGGTCAGATGCTTAAGCATGAACAAAACAAACATTGCACAAGAACTTGCTTATACCTGTAAACCAGACAATGTGCAGTCTAGATTCTGATTTTAGGCACACCAACTCTAACATCTATTTTATTCTTTACTTAAATAAATAAAACCCCTGGAAGTCAAACTCACACTCCAGCATCAACATGACTCTTCTGTCACCTTTCAGATGGAAATGAAAGAAGAGCCAAACTAACATACCGTTTCAACACATGAAAGATGACATAACTTCCTTGGTTTTATCTGAGAAACATGTATCCTTGCCATATAGTCCAAGCAGCCACTATTTTTAATAACCTGACAATTTTCTGACATTTGTCAGAAAATTGTCAGGATATTAAAAATTAGTATTTTCTGACAAATGTCAGAAAATTGTCAGGTTATTAAATGGGTTTTTCTGGGGAGGTGGGGGCAAGAGGAAGGAGAGCCATGAACTGTGATGTGGAAACACAAAGAACAGATAATTCTCCAATGATGAAATTCAAAATATAACCCAGAAGTTGATGTGTCAACCTTTTATTTGTATTCTCAAATACATAACAAGATGCCAATTTCTCTTATTCTAAACTAATAAACCTGTGAGAAAAGAACCTTCCTAGTCCTAAATGCATCCAGAAGTAAAAATACTTCTGTTGATACTTGTGAGACAATTGCTTAAAAAAAGTGGACCAAAGAACAAAAGATCTAAGCGTTAGGAGTAGTACAGAACCAGACAAAAAACCTCAGATGTTGATAGGCACATCCCAGTATATTGAACAGACTTGTCTCGATACGGAGCAGTTTATAAGCTTAAGGAATGCAAGGATTTTGCTTGAAAGAATCATTGTTTAGGCTCTGTTGTAGAATACAGATAAAGATATTTACAGAGAAAATATCTTTCTGATATTGCCTGATGGAGGAAAGTGTATCATGTTAGTGACAGGATTTCTCCTCGGTTCTCTGGATACAAAGCAGCTTGGTTCAGAGACATCCATCAGAGGTCATTAATCTTTGTAGTAATAAGATCCAGGCTCTTTAAAATAGCTGGCTGTTAGCTGAAGATCTGCCATCATACAAAAAACTTTCAACTCTGGAGTTACGAGGAAACAGATTAGATTTGTTCTATCAGCAGTGTGGGGAGAAACTGTTAGTAGAGCTCTAAAACTAGACCGCATCAAGAATTTCAGATAACTTATGAAGTGCTAAGAAGCCAGGAGTGTTATGTCATTTTTAAAATTTTCAGTTGAAGACTCACTAATTAATTTATGTCCACATGCAAAGCACAGCCTATTTTCCAGGAACTGTTTCCTACTGTTGCAGAGCTAAGAGGCAAACCAAAACAATTCTGTTGCTATATATATAATCTTCCTGCGCAAGAGGGTTCATCCAGGTATTTCGCTTTGTCCAAAAAAAGTCCTCATTATAATAGGTACAGAGTGCTCAGAAGAATCCTGTGGCCTGAAGTACTTAACCTTATTCCAATGAAACTCCTATAACTGTATTTTACTATGGCATACTCCTGTAAGCACAGGAAGTCTTTCATTTCCCATGAGAATAATTCCAGCCAAGACTAAGGAAAAGCACCCACCCTATCTCAGCTGGAAACTGAAACCTAGTATAACTGTGCATCACTTAGTCCTGGATAACAGCAAAATACCAACCTTCCTAGCAGCAGTAAACTCTAAGAAAGTACATATATTCTCCTTATAATTTTTCTTTTGGAAAGGTTTTACAAACCTGTGTAGGATATGGAATTCTGTGATATAAGAGAGATTTTCCTTTTTCTACAGGATATAATACCTCACAAAGGAGGGCCACATTTAAAGTGATTTCTTAGGATTATCTACTGCTAATCTCAGCACTGATTTTCTTGCAGTGAAAACATACTTAAAATACTAAAAATGATAACAACTGAAACTTAGAACAGAACTGCTCATCATACCTCCCACATCATTGCAGCAAAGAAATACTGGGGGATTTCCACTTTATAGTCAGATATAAGCAGAGAAGATGCAAGAATTCATCTCACAAAATTCAAAGCTCCTCTTTTGGGACTACAAACTTTAGAAAAGGCCTGTCTACATTCACATTAAAATTCAAGAAGTTACAGAAGACTCTGTAACAGATCTTAAAAAAAATTAAAATAAAATTAAAAGAGGAATTCTTACAAGGTTAGACATATATAAAGAGAAGTTAACAAACATTTAAGAAAGAGGAGAAAAGTAAATTAAATTCTGAAGTAGTAAACTGACCTGTATTAGCTCAACTTTCTCCATGACCAGAAGTTTTCTTAAAGTTATATCTTTTTCCTGTATAAAACAAAGGGTTGCCTGTCATCAACAAGAGTTTCAAGAGAAAACAGTTTTCATTTAATTTCTTTTTTTTTTTCATTTATATTTTACTTTGTTTTCAGAAACAAAACCAGCTACACAACACCAGTACTGAAATAACGAGAGTTGTCTAGTTTAGAAAGATCAGGTGACCAATGTACTTAATCCAAATTTATCAATCCAATCTAGCCCACTGCAGTTTAACATAATTTATATAACAACTTTTGTTCCATAAATTTCCTTTAATTAACATACAAATAATTGTTTTTTTTTTCTTTTTAATGCTGCAGGTGCAACTTGTTTTTGTGGATTACTTTAAAGATAGCAGATACACCACAAACTTACCTTCAATATTCCTTTTATGTGTTCTAGACCAAGACCACGTAGAAACACTTCCATATCATCAAAAGCTGAATTGACACTGTAAATATAATGAATGAGATTAGAGAAATTAAAAAAAAAAAACCCAAACCATCTAGAATGCAATACTACAGAGAAGCTCCCTGGACATAGCACTGGGTGAGAAAACTAAAGTGGTACACACCTACCAATGATGATAGTAGCTGATATATGCATTGTGGGGTACAACTTAATTTATCAAAATTTTATAAATGGCTTTTGTGTCTGGTAAGTTGAATTGAGCCTAAAGGGAACAATTTTCATAAATAATTGTAATTTTAAGTAGCAAAATATTCCAACTGAACCTTAAAGCTGAGTTACAAAATCCTAAAAAATCTGGAAGTAGGTAACTGTCTATTCTTATCAGATAACATTCCTATAATTGGATTCACCTCACATCTGTTACTATTCCTGTTCCTTTTGAACCAAAAAAAAAGGTCATAAAAACCCCATGAATATCTTTAATTAAAGACAGTGGAAATTAATCAGGTATAAAATTTGTTGTCAGACTACTGTTCAGAAGGTAGACTGAGAAAGTCGTACAACAGCACAGTGGGTTCAGACTTTAATGTTTGTAAAGGATTGCAACGAATACAATTAAAACCAAAATAAGCCATAGGAAATGTAAACAGGACTACTGCAACTGCTACAGGAAATCCTTTGCCAAACTCCTGATTTAAGAGACAGTTTGCTCTACCTTATTGCAGGCTTGACATGAAAGTTTGCCTCATTTCCATACTTACAGACTCTATTAGACTTAAAGAACATCAATTAACATTTGAAGGGGTGGGAACAAAAACAAAACAAAAAACCAGAAAACACTCTCAAAAAAAGATCCCCAAAACCAAACCCTAGCAAACCTGTATGAACATTTTGCTGAATACATTAGGAGAATTTTTTGTGTTTCCACAGAGAATATGGCATTCCAGAATTTCTGGTATTTAAGTAAACTTATCCCTTTATGAGGTTGGACATCCTAAATCACATATGAAGGAGTTGATGCAACTTCCATGTTTCCAAGTCAGTAATTCTGTGAACATGCCTTCTGTCAGCAAGCAAAATATAAAGAGTTTAAAGTAATCCCTACTATGAGGTTGTGCAGAATTATTATGTTAACTTCTGCCTAATCCTCCCAACTTCTCCCTCCTCAACACACAGATAGCAACAACCATTTTTTTTTTAAGTAAGCAATTAAGGTATACATTTAAAACTTTGTATGTACAGCCAAGAGTAGCAGGAGGAGACAGAGTGTGTGAATGACCTAAAGTGATGAAATGTTAATTATGCAAAGTGCACAGTTTGCACAGGTTTTGGGAGTCCTTGTGTAAGACTTCAGGTTTTCCTAAAGATGCAAGGAAAGGATATTCCACGCCTCGCCCCAGATCAAAAGAACAGGTTATTCGGCATCCAGGCAGTAAATTAACAGACCCTGAACCACAGAAGGACCTAATCCAGGCACTGGAGAAAGCAAATTTCTGACAGCTATGAGCATTTCATCATGTAGTCCAGAGCTCTGGAGACAGAACAATTGTCTAATTTGGATGGCAGACTGCAACAACCGAAGCCACACTCACTATGAAATGAATGAATGAAAACAAGGACAAACCTTAACGACCCAGCATGGTGGGGCACAACTGATCCCCAACATCAGATGATGCACAAGGATCAACTGAGAGAACAGGAAATTGAGAAGACAACTGCAATGCCTGTGGTGAAAATTAAGCAGGTAAACAGCAGGCAGGAGAAATCCAGCTCAGGGAACTATGACGGAGTATCAGTGGACAAGTATCAGTGGACCTCTTGACTATCCCTGAATGAAAAAACCCCAACTTGCTAGGAGGGGTGTGTGTGTAAAAGGCTAAGAACAGGCAGACACTGGTGTCCTCCAGGGGACTGTTTTCTGAAACCAAGAGCTCTATAACTACCAGAAATGCTCACAGTTATGAAACATTAGAACTAGCCATTGTTAATATAAAAATCCTTGAGCCTGACAGACAAGTCTGTTCATACAAATGAATCTGCTGCAGAGGCAACCTGGAAGCCAAATACACTCACCGATACAAAGTTATATTTGCATAGCTAGACATTGGCTGCCACAAAGGATTTTAAGTGGTCTTCAGGATTTTGGTGTCTTATTTTAAAGCTTTTCAAGATTACGCAAACACTGGTAGAAGGTCCTCTAGCCACTGGCAGGTTTCAACAGCATTAAATCCACTTGGATAACCACTGCATAGTGTTAATTTCCTTATACCAGTAAAAGCCAGGGAAATTTCCTAAATAACCTAAACCTATTTGAAAAATAATTTTAAAAATCTGTTCTAACGCTAGAGTCTGTACTTAATGACCTCATCTGGGAATACAAGTCTTGTGAAGACTACAAGGCCAATCTGCTTAAAAGCATGTTACCTTCATGGAAACCATACCAGTACTCAAAAGATGGTCCCCAAGGAGCAGACATATCCCATGGGACATTTGATTCAAAGATGGGAAGGTATACCCAGAAGAACACCTTCAGGAATCTATGAGTCGTAAGATACAGAAACAGAGGACTGACAGCGTAGGAAACTGATTTTACCATGCAAAGCCTTCACCCCTTTGCTCCACAAAGCACGTCTAAGATGACTGTGGTTGAAGCATCAAAGAATGAAAATCTGATCGGCATATACATTCACCTAGCAGCAGAACCTGGTGAGGCTTTGTCTGAACTGAGGTGCTCTGTCTGAGACTATCTCAATGTGAACTGATACCTAGTGAACAGCCAACAACCTGATCATACAAAACTACTGACTTTCAAGTTCAGCATGACATGGCTGAGCAGTGACATAAATAATCAATGTGACCAAACAGAAAAGACTATGGACACTGAAGTTGTCTTTTCCAGACCATACAGCTCAAGCTCAAGGAAGCAAGTGGATGGTTTGTCGAGGACTTCTTAGTTCTGTGACGAAATCGTATCAGAGATCTTGAAAGTTGTTGAAGCAGGGTGGTTGATTTCAGTTGCAGGGCACCTGCGAGCCTCACAGTGAGGGGGTAAGCTATGCAAAAAATTCTAGAGCTTAATTGGTGTTCATACTTTATTTTGGCACTCATATCTTCACCAACAAAAGAGCATAGCTCTTGCTGGTGGCACAAAGCAGAGAACAGCTAAAACTATCATCAGTAAAACTATCCATAATTTCAAATCACATGAAGACAGCAAGGAGTATCCAACAGGGACAGCATATAAATTTAATAGAGCTGAAAGAACTGAAGTGACATCAGACCCTGGTTCTACTATACTTCACACCAAGTGAGAGGAAGGAAAGATCTAGGGCATGCTCTTCATTTGTAATGCAGAACTTCTTTGCAATCTTGCAAAATTAATAGTATATTAATATACTTACTGTAGAGTCTTGGTAGTGCTCCAAGCAACACACAATATATATCAGTACAACTAATCATTGATATGAACAATAAAATCTCTTAGGAATGTTCATAAGCCAAAATTACACTATGACTGTATTTACCTAACTTTGTCGTCAAGGGCAGCTGTCACATATTTGGAGATATCTTCTTGCTTAAACTTTTCATGGTATCTCTCTTGCACATGATTTCCAGCCAAAGAGAGTAAACTATAAATCTGGAATAGCCAAAACGAATGAATTCTTATTCGAACTCAAAATGCATAAAGAAATACACAGGATTAAGACTACAAAGAGTTCTGTCATAAATTACTACCTACAGGAAACAGGAAACATCTGCCACTTCTAAAGCATACAACTATAACGAGGAGTTAAGACTAAGCCCACAGAGCTGATCAAGAGCATTTCTGAATGAACCGAATTCTAGCACAATGAACTGACACAGAGCAAAACGGTACATGCATAAGTCCAAAAAGTTAGCATTTGTCACTACAGAAGCAGGAACAAGTTGTCTAAAGAGCATGAGGCACGTGATTATTTTAACATCCCCATTGCCAGTGCATATAAAGGCCCAACATTTAGTAATTTACAACTGACACTCTGAGTTAACTCTGTCTGACAGACAGGGATTTTTCTGGCTGATAAAAGAACCAAGTCTTCTGCCAGACATCCTTACGCATCAGTGATGGATTCCAGAAACTAAATTGCCCCTGTGTGAGTTTTGAGATAGTTACCAGAAAAGCCAGCTAAACAAGTAGAACCTCAATAAACCAAAAGGAATGATGAAACCACTCTCCTGAAGTTCAGGTGATTAGGCAGCATTTATATATATATACATATATATATATATATGTATATTTATGTATATACACACACATACATATATATATATATATATGTATATTTATGTATATACACACACATACATATATATTTTTATGTGTGGTTGATTGACTTTGGCTGGCAAATAAAACCCTACCCAGTCAGTCAGTCTCTCTCCCTCAGCAGAGTGGAGAATGGAGAGTCAGAAGGGTAAAAGTTAGAAATAATTCATGGGTTGAGACACATATAGTTCAATAAATGAAGGGAAAACACCCCAAAAACCAAAGTGATGCAAAGACAACCACTCAACACTTCCCATCAGCAAACTAACACCCTGCCAGTCACCAAGCAATGGCCATGTCAGAAAACCTCCCCTGACAATTTTATTGCTAAGCATGATATTCTATGGTTTGGACTATCTCTTGGGTCAGCTGTCCTGGCTGTGCCTCCTCCCAGCTTCTTGCTCACCCCCAGCCTACCTGCTAGGTGTGGATTGAGAAACAAAGAAGGCCTTGATGCTGCACAAGAATTGTTCATGAACAGCTAAAATATTGGTGTTTTATCAACATTGTTTTGGTCATAGACCAAAACCAGAACACCATACAGGCTGTTAGGAAGAAAAATAACTCCATTCCAGCCAAATCCAGTACAGTCTGTAAAATACCTCCCCTCTCAGATTATATTTTCTGCAAACGTAGTCTATACGACACCCTCAGGGACTGTCAGAGCTACGCCTGAAGAGCAGAACCCCATGGAAGAAGCTCATGATCATTACATATCTCAATACCATCTGCAAGACTTCGTGGTAACTGTGTAAAAGTCAGAGCTTCACAGGTCAAGAGGTAAGACCCACCTCTCAAGTGTGAGCAGCCTGTATTCTCTGCATGTCAAAGTCATGTTATAAGATTATATGGCCATAGCCTGCTGAACAAGTCATTTATCAATGGCAGAAAGCATCTGTAGCCCCTGTCAGTAACCTGAGCTAATAGATGAATGAGCCTCAAACACTGATCTTGCTAGCCTACACTGACAGCTTTGTGCATAGTTATCATTTTTTCTCCTGCCTAGCCTTGGAGTCTGACAAAAGAGAGAGAGAAAAGTTTTAAAATAAATTACAGTTCACATCCAGTTTTGAAGAGCCATTGCAAAAAGCCACAAAAATACACATAAATCTGGTCCGAATGATCCATCATTCATCATTTGGTATAAACAGTAAACAGATTTAGTTTAGGAGGCTATAAGTCGACTTTGGCAGCTCTCTCTTTACACTGATAATTAGTGGCTGCTCTTCCAATGATGTGATGACCAATTTACAGTATTTTACATCATGTTCTATCCTGAGAATGAAGATTTTGAAGATGGCCAGTACCTACTCCCTCACCACCTCCCAGCTCTAGCCTTTTCAGTTCTTAAGTCAATCAGAAACTATACACAGAAAATTACAGATATCCACAGTCTCTCACACTCTTTGGCTAACAAGAAAAAAACTAACATATTTCTACCTCTCATACCAACATGACTAACAGGATGTTTTGTATTCTAAACCTGAAGTCAAAGACTCAAAAAAAACCCAAACCAACCCATTCCCAAAACATTACATCATTTAAGGCCCTACAAAAAGTTAGGATATAACAGAAAATACTCTATATAGATGTATATACAAAATCTATAAGATGTACAAATCTTCAACTAGCTTCTGTAATTTAACTCTTGAAGGAGTACTTCTAGAGAAAAATATACAATTAATGAACAGATTTGAAGCAAAATACTGACTCTGAATTTCAAACAAAAAGGAAATTAAATACCTCTGAATATTGATTGATTTTTGCTAGCTCTGCTGCTGTTTTCTCATCCTTAGTCTGTAGGTTTTTGTCTGCTCCCAGCTCAAGCAACTTCAAAATTACACTTTTATGTCCATGCTTTGCTGCCCACATTAATGCCTGCAAAGAACAACTTGGTAAAACAAAGTTTATATATGGAGCAAAAAAGAACAGACATTCAATAAATAACAAACTTCACAAGCTTTTCTTACATGGCAGAATCTGGAGACAAAGTAATGTAAAATAATCTCAAAGTGGTGTTAAAGCAGTTAAATATACCAGTGAGTATTTCTGAGGAAGCTGAGCTTAAGAAACAAGTTTGTGGGTTGCTTTTAATTATGTTTTTTAAATTTATTTTTATCATTATTTACAACACACAGAAGTAAATCACTTACTGTGTAACCATTTTCATCTTGGGTGTTTACATGTGATCCATGAGCAACAAGAAGATCAACAACCAGAGGACAGCCTTTTCTAGCTGCATACATCAGTGGAGTCATTTGTTTCCTGAAAGAAAAGGGAATGGGTAAAAAAATGGTATTTCAAGATATCGAAATCCAACTGGTTTATCAACTGTAATACCTCAATCCTGTAAAGATTCTCTGTTTCATGGAAGAGCTAAGCAGAGGATGAAAGTCCCAGACACCACATTCACATTTCAGCATGTGGATCAATAAAACAGAAGGTACAGATTCAGCAACTCATTTATGTCCAGCCAGCATTTCTAAAATACTTTCGGTATTATCTTGATATTTCTTGATTTCATTTCAATCAAAAAGTCAATTGTCCTTTACAAGAAAGAAACTTTGAGAAAACTAAACAAGTCTCTTCCAGGAGTTTAGAATATAGACTTTTAATACTTCTGTGCCAGAAAGCTTTTAAAAAAGAAAAATCTTTTATCACCTCAAAATTCCAGTAGCACATTAAAACACAAGTAATCTTAACATGCTTCAGCTATGAAAGAGAGCAGCTTGGTGACTAAACCATTTCTGGTTTTGTTCTGAACTATACAGGATGAGTTGTTAAAGGCTTCACTTATCTCTCCTTGTCATTGCTTATTCATAGAAGGATCATATTTTGCCTTATACAAACACAGTTAAAAGCACACAGAAAAAAATTCCAGTCATATTATAAATCTGAAAGAACCTGATGATAGAGGAAAAAAACCAAATTGCCTTGAGATAAACAAAATGAAAGGTAACCAGGCCTCCAAAATACACAGCCAATAAGAGAAAGGAACTTGTTAATGAAATGAAAATACTTACATCAGTCTATAACTAATTCAATTTAGTCCATCAACAGTGTGAAAGCAGCTCTGGCTGAATACAAGGAGACACTTTTACTACGGGGCACATTAAATCAGTGAAACTCGTTGCTCAGGGAAGTTTTGTAGTCTTGACCTTTAGTGGTGGGTTTGAAGACTAGATGGCAACCTGGCTCAATATCATAGTGGAGGTGGCTCTGAAGTAGAAGTTGGACTAGAGACCTCCTGAGGTCCTTTCTGAGCTGAATTAGCCTGTGATCCTACAAAGATGACTATAAAAATTGAGTAAAAGAGTCTACAAACTGGACCTGTAACTTAACAACTAACTGATGTGAGATACAGATAACTATAAGTATAGGCACACGGAGACATATATATATATTTTAAAGAACAAACAGACATTGATTAAAACCTGTTAATTTTAATGTTCAAGTTCTCATTTAAGTTCATTTAATGTTCAATGTTTTCAATTTAATGTTCTCAAGTTCATTTAATGTTCAATATTTCAAAGATCACAAGATGTTTTAGAATAGACTCATATGTAGTGCTACAGAAATGTCCAGCTCTTCTTGTACCACCATCTAGGAAGGGGTACCGTTTAGTGTCTTCGACGTTGGCTGCACAGGCTGAGCCTCAGAAAGCAAGGTCCACTTACGTGTACATCCACAAGAGGGAGACTGGAGCATTAGGGATAACAATCTTGGTTTTCCTAACAGTGCAAAGAACCGGAGAAAATAAAACATCAAGCTTTAAGGCACCAAATCCACTGTTTTCTTGCGAATGCTGAAAAGAAATGAAACGTATCGGTACATCTTACCGCAATCTAAAAACGTAGACAGAAAGCACAGTGATAGCCGTCCAGGCAAAAGAGCTACAGAATCCTTTTGTCATTCGAGGGGCCATGCAGATTTGTGTTTCAGCAAACTGCCTTGCAGATGACCTTCTTGTCCAAACACCCCTGCAGTCCTTTTGTACGTCATGGTTCCCAACATGACATTTCCCCCTTCTGAATATGTTACTCAAGTGACAGTCAATAAATAAATACATCTTAAAAGGCATATTAAAAAATGTCTGTTTAACTATGTTTGCATAAAGTTATGCAGCACCTAAATAAAAAGCAAGAAATTCTTCACTGGTCTCATATAAATGAAGGGATTTTGTTTGTTTGTTTTTATCTTTAGATATCCCTCTTTATGTTAAGGCTGGAGAAAAAGAAAACCAAAAGGCTTTTCAGTTTTCACTGCCTGACATCTACACAAAGATATAAGAGGTTCTTACAGACTCACTTCTTTTTTATTTTTTTTTGACAGAATGAAGGAGTAAAACATAATCACAAGAGAGTGAGCAGAGTGGAACAGCTCGAAAATCCATCACTTGGAGGGTCCTACCCTGGATAACCACATGCCATGATAAAACCAGGTGTTACAATGGTATACCCTTATCTCACTGCAAAATATCCCAGGTACCTGTCTGATACTACTAAGCTGGATCTGTGGTGCAGAATTCACCGCGCCTGGCAAACACATTATCTTATGTTTGGGATCATGCTCTCAAGGAAGAAAAGTTTGTTTTCCTGGAAAATCTCAGAAGGGGAAAGAGAGGAAGAAACGATGTCTTCCATCTAGACACAGATTTCCTTCCACTGGGGAGGGATCTATGGTTATTCAGTATTTCAGGTTGATGATCTTGAGAAGTGTAAGCTGTATGTAAGGTCTCTGACCACTGAATTGCTAACAATAGAAAAAACCACAGCCAATAAAAAAAAAGGAACAACCTTCTGAGTTTAGTCTCAATCTTTCTTACTGAGATCCTAAAGCAAGAAAATGATGCTAGAAAACACCAATATTTCAATCTATTGATTTGCAAACTGCTCATTGCTTCAGATAACCAAGAAGGACATTCAGAACCTTTTGGAGCCAGTTTCACCACTCCAGTCCCCTGCTTTAAGCTTGGAAGTACCAAATGAAGTGGTAACAGTGTGTCTGCAGAAACAGAATAAAAACTATTCACCTCTTCCCTGGCTTACTGGGGTTTTAGGTGATGAGATGGAAAACCCTACACAGTAAGCAGTATAAGAAGAACATAGGTTCTGTACTGTGAGCTGCAAGATACTTTTTCCAGACCCCATCTGCTGAAGCAAGGTATTAGAAGAGTCTCTCTCTCTTCTAGAGAGAGAATGGAATGTACAGCTCTAAGAAAGGTGACAGCTTAGTTTCAGGTTTCATAGTTTTAGACTTAATTTCAGATTGCCAGTTCTTGTACCTTTCTGCTTCTGAATCTCTTTACACTATCAATTTAAAATATATAAAAAAAAGCAGCTGTGTAAATTTTATGGCACACAGATATGGGAAGGCAGACAGCTACAAAATTATCTCCATATCACTAGAAAAATACAAAGAACGAGATTACAAAAGGGATCAACATAAAAATTAACAATCACAATGACAGAACTCTATGCAATGACATTCCCAATTATCCTGCCCTGTCCTCCTACATCCTCACTCCATCACATTTTTACTAGCAAGGTGGTTTAGCTAAAAACATGCACACTTTTGACATAAAGTAGCATGACAAAGGAATCATCCATATCATCAGAAGCTTCTTGGGCTGTTTTCAACTTTACTTTCAAACTGGGGTCAAAGTCAAGAAATTCAGCACATACACGTGAAATCTGCTCCCCCTTTCTAATGAAAGGGCAATTCTCTGCCATGTAAAAGGACCAAACCAATATGCCAGTAACCCACAATCAGGGTAAGCTAGTGACAACGACAGGAAGTTTAATATACTTGCAATAGAATGTTGCTGCTATAATGCTACTGGATTTCAGCACAGGTTTTGTTTGTGTTTTACACAAAGACTGCTCAGGTGACATTCCAAGACACTGCAGTACATTGTCTGTTAAAAATAGAGTCTAATGTTGCTACTGTCACTGACTGTTTTATACCTCTGCCCAGAAACTGTGATCAACAGCTGTAAGGCTGCCTGTACCACCATACATTCACTACTAGCTGGGAAAAGTACAATAATCTATTTTGGTGTCTAGACTCCTTGCCACTACCAAAAGTTCTGATGAACAAGACTCAACATTTACATTCAAATAAAACACTTCCAAACTCACAGATTTACCATGCTTTTAACTTCTCCCTGACTCAGGTAAGAGGAGAGAAGAGATGTATGGACCTAGTCCAGACGAATACAGTACTAATAGTGTAGTTTTTGCATCTGATTTTTTTTATATTTAATCCCTCTATCCTGATGTTTGACCTATATAATAAAATAAGTCTTTCTGTCCTGAGTTCATAGTCCTAGAATAAAAAAACTCTCTGAAAGGCATGAAATATAAAAGCTTAACATCATAAAGTATTTTTTGATCTGAAAGGAATCAAAGATCATGACTCAAACAGCATTGAATTCCCTGATTTTCTTGCTCCAACCTGTAGTGCATTAACTTTTCCCAAGTTATTTACCTTTATGGAAATGTACTGTCTGTCATTTGGCATGGTTAACCATCACACCATGATAATGTCAAGGTCTCTGAAATTATTATGTGGCAGTGCAGACTTATTATCTTATCCGTGGCAATAAATATCTTGCTAAAATGGAGTTGTTACACGATTGCTTTACTCTGACTATGCAATGTGAAGTGAGACCTACCTCATGAGCTGGGGAATATTATGATGACAAATTCTCCCTCCCACTATCATCTTCTCAAAAGGGCAGAAGAGACCAAAGTTTTTATCATTAAACCATTTTTGATACTCCTCAAAACTGCTCTGAATGTAAGCATAAGTGACCATACATAGGTAACTTAATATCAGACCCGAGCAGTGACTGTATTTTCACGTATATGCATTCTTGTACGTGACAGTATGCTTCAAGCATACATATTTTCATCTGTACAATGACAAAAGAGAAAGGTCTAGTTCTTATAAAAACCTAGAAAATTTTTGAAAAATCAAAGACTTTCTTAAGACCTTTCTTTAAATACGCATAAAATTAATACTAATTTTAGAGTAGATACACTGAAGACAGTCTTGGTAATGAACTGAGGGTTTGAATGTGCCAGAAATTTTTATAGGGGAAAAAAAGCCACACAAACAAAACCTCTACATATACCATACAGAACAAGAGACAAAAAGCTTGTGTCAAAAATAAAGGAGGTTTCAGTCATTCATCTATTTGTGAGTTCTTCTAACAAAGAGCTATTATCATGAAACATCAACTCAAAACACTCTCCTTACCAGCAAAGCTATTAGATTTCTTTTACTCTACTTCATGTAAACAAGAATTTGTAGGATGTCATCACTAAAATCCATATTTACTAAACAAACCATGACATGTAATCCTATCAGCAGTAATTGGGTTATCAGTTGGTCATGCCATTTCCTTCTGCTTAAAACAAAATCACAGATTAACATTAACGAAACCATTGTACTCTTAAGAAAGCACTTCAGGTTAAAAGAGATTAAACAAAAAAAAATTGCTTAAATAAGTATTTCTGGTCTGACTAAAGTATTAAGTATATAATTTGCAATCTGGAGCAAGAAGGAGGTGAGTGATACAAGGTAAGCAGGTAGCATTCCTTTAAACAAAGCACTCAGGCTATATTAGCTCTACAAAGACTAAAGAAAGCAGGTCTTACAATGCCTTCCTGTGCCACCTAGCCACTACGTTACTTCTTGTTCATCTTTTAAAACTCTTCACTTAGCACTTATGGTTTGATACACTACATTTTCATCAACAAAACTGGTCTTACAGCCATCAGTATGTAGTTCCCAATTTTCATTTAGCAAAAATATTGGAAGCCACACTCCTCAGTGCTCTTGCTTATTGCAAAACACCGATCTACCTACCATTCCTAAATCCATCTGCCTTCTTAGACTGCATTTAAAAAGTCTGCTTCTCACTGGTCTTTCCCCGCTCCACACACACTGTGTGAACTAGACAAAATGATTTGCAAGTTTCTGTGTACCACCTCCAGATGACATAAAGCCTACTGGCTGCCCTGACAGTACAACAAAGAAAGGACAAATAAACTCGACCTTACATAAGAATTGTGTTCTGCTTTGCATTCACACATATTCCAATTATTGGTGGACAAAAGAGAAGCTTCTTAAAATCATTCTGGTTCTTAAATGTCTTCTTAAAGACAGACTGTTATTTACAGGACACTTAGTTCTTAACACCTGTGGTGAACAGTTCACAGGGAAGTACTGTCATGATAGTCACAGACAGTTCAGATGCCCTCCTACAGAACATCATCCTGCTTGTCCTAATGGAACCACTGAACTGGGACTGCAGTGCCATCATACAGAGGGCCTGTTTTGATCCCTTATCTTCCCAGAAGCTGGTTTGATGTGTTTCATCCCTGTTTCAGAGCACAGTGGAAGAAGCTCACAAGAACAGCAGCTGCTGATCATGATGGAGTGCTGTGCTATGCATACATATCAAATACTGGAAAGGAATAAAGACAGCACCAATTCTTTTAAAAAATCCAGACCTTGTCATCTTACTTTTAGTTTTCTTTGGTACAGATACAACTTTTCTGATTGTCACTTAATTTGTTCTTTAATTTGAGAAAGGCTACTATTGCAAAAGTGAAAAAAACCCAAAACTGGACACTTTATCTAACACATACAAGCATAACTCATATGTTAGCACAAGGTCTTAGGGAACAAAGAGATAGCAAATAAATATTTGTACACAAAGAACAGCTATGCATAACATATTCTAAGTTTATAAATAAAGTTTGCCCTTAAAATTCCAATCTCCTGTGTCAGAATCCAAACTGGTTTTCCCCTCAAAGTTTGGCCAAAGGCCTTTCCAAACATAAACCTGCAGCTTTTCACTCTGTCTTACATTTTTAAATACCCAGGACAAAGTTTAATAAAGCAAAGTCTTCCTCCATTTTCTAAAGCAGGATGTTTAATCCTAAAATCCAGCTATGTGACAGCAACAATATGATATTAATTAATAGTCTGCAGCTTTCTCTTTTTTCATGAAGGATTTGTGGCCTCTCTGGTAAGAATAAAAGGCATTTAAATTTGTTACCAGTCATCATCAGCACTTCAGCACAACTATGCTTCCTCCTCGTCTATGAGTACTCTGCTCACAACAAGGTTCAGGACCCAGGGTAACTGAAATCTACTAATGAGAACCATCAGACTGCCAATTCTGCTCTTTTTTTAGTGGGCTACAGAGTCCACATATCTTCAGATGTGGCGAAATAGCTGTGGTATAAAAAATGCATTTCAGTTAGTTGAAACACAAGCGGTTTCAAATTGACCCAAACAATCTATTTTTTTCCAGAAATGGTTTATCTGGGGTCAGCCCAGAATTTATTTGTTTTTAATGCAAAGTGAAATATTGCATCAGACTGTGTAACTACAGACTTCTCACAATGCACTGCCTCAGACTGCCACAACAAAGTGGTAATTCAAGAAACAAGCTGTTACTTCTTTTTAAAAGATTAAATCTGTTTTAATCTGGATTATTCCAGACTTCAATGGAATTACATTTTATTTACAGATAACATAATATTATATCTGTATAATAATAACAGAATATTATCTGTTAAAATAAGATCAATTGTATATTAAATAAATTACCTGTTAAATAAAAATTATCTGTAAAACCAGTAAGTTTTCTTTTTCCATAATAGCCTGTCTGTGAAAGGAATACACATAGACACCCACAAAAAGTTCAAGAGGATGAAATGAATTTAAATAAAGAATTAACTGATTTAACCTACACCCTTACACAAAAGAGGTAATATGATCTGGGAAAGGTAGAGGACATATTTCTTGCCTCTGTACTGCAGTCAACCGAAGTACTAACTTTTATCTTAAACTCCTATCTTCTTCGTCTGAGCAACATACTTCAATCTGATAAAACCAATTATAGTCTTATTTACTCAGCTGAATGACTGTACTAGGAGAAATAAAGATCTGAACACTAATTTTTCCTTATACAGACAGCAGAGAACATGCAAAAAGCTAATGAAGTACATGTCATCAACATGTCATGTTGATGACATGTACTTCATGTCATCATGAAGTACATGATGACTTCATGTCATCATGATGTTGGTACTTAACCAACATCAGCTATGTTTATAAAGATGTCTCTGTATGTTAATGTTAAATTTTATGTTGTATACATGACATGGCTTTTTTGGTACCTGCAAGTGGCGTTAGGGTCAGCGTTCCTTGACAGAAGCAGTTCTGCAGTCTTCAGGATGCTTTCCTCTGAAGCACGTGCAGTACAGGCTGCCATCAGCACAGTGTAGTCACCTGTTTTGAAACTCAGAGTTAGAGAATTACATACGTAAATGTAAATACCACAAGAATCCAGAAGTTCCTTTAAAAGCTTTTATGTTTTCTAGAGTTCTTAGTCAGGTTCTGATACTCTACAGTATTTAGAAAAGGCTAAGAAACTTGTTTGCCTTCCAGTAAAAGTCATTAAAATTATTAGGTAAGGTAAAGGCTTAGGAGAAGATATTCAGAAAGATGAGAGTGAATGGCAGCGGTAAAGCATCTGCTCCTGCTGAATTTGGGATACTTCTTAGGTACATAAAAACCCCAGTAGGAGCTTAACTACATAAGTTTGTTCCTCAAATCTTGTTCCACACAAGCAGATTCACTCCCTGTCCTTACCCACATCTCACCAGAATACAGTCAAGACAAGAAAAAGGATACAGGAAGTTAACTGCAACAGATAACATGCATGAAATGTACTATAAGCACACACTAACATCAATCTCAGGGAGAACAGAGCCCATAGAAAGGACAGCTGAATAACAAAGCTTCATTACAGGGTTTAAGAAGGAAGGGTGTTTACTACACTAGACTACTACGATGCACTACTGGCAGAAGGAGGATTAAAAGCATGTTTTTAGAGGCGGATTTGAAGAACATCTTCACAGTCCATACAGATTCATCAGGAGGAACTGGTGTACTTGCTTCAGCAATGAAGCCAGCTGGGTGTCACATGCCACCTTCACTCACAAATTAAGAGCTGTGCCAGCAGAACAGGGGAGATCTGCTTTCCTATGGTTCTCTTACAGAGATATGGGAGCATCACACCTCAAAGACCTTAGTGTGTTAGTTGGACCTAGAGTCAGTTAGAAAACTGCCGATTGAATAACTGCCCATTTTGATTATTGCACAAACTCGTTCTCAAGTTCAAGCATGCCTTTAATAGTTTATTAAGTACAATTTTAGCTGTACCTACTTCAGACTATTCCATTAAGTGTTACAGCATATTTTCTAACTTTCCTGTAGAAATATTAAGACTGTGTATGGATTAATTAATATCTTTGCTCTTCAATTTAGAATTACTATACATAAACATGAGAAGTTTGTTATATACTTTACCCCATCTGGTCTACTTCTCACCACTTCTTGACCCCAACCCTCCAACCAAAGACCTTAGTTTGCCTTTTCTTTTTATTTAAATAATTATATATTTTAATTTTCAACCACCTTCTACAGAAGCTCTAACACACATAAATCAGTATGTTAAATGAAAAATGACATTTCAGAGAGTCATTAAACTCCTGAACAGAAAGCAACTAACATTTCAGTAAATTACTTGATTCACTGACAGTTTGTTACTCAAAATGTTTAAGCAGGTTATCAATAACAACACGAACATAAAGATAGCAGGACTTTGAACAAAAGTAATTATAAGTACCATCAAAATGGGGATGATATTATGAGGAACCTGTAGTTACACGTGCATCTAGTATTTCGGGCAGTGATAAAGAGAGGGAAATTAATTTCTGTTAGCATACCTATAGCGCATACATGTGAGCAAGAAAAGAAAGGGAAGAAACACCTTAGAATTCTCAGGTTTCAATTTTGCAGAGAAAAACTGTAAAAGACTGCAGAAAATATTAGATTATGTTCAGCCTAGCCTCAAAACCCAGAAGAGGCAGAGAATTCCCTTCTCAAAGATGTGGTGTTCTGATTCTGTCGCACAGGGAATGCTACAAACTCCTTGTTCTTCATGACTACTGAAAAGGTTAAACTTAAGTAATCACTTACACAGAATGACTGAAATGTAACAAAAGAAGATTAACAATATAACTATTTTTAGGATAAACCTTATAGGATAATTAGTATAGGATCACTTACGTGATTTCCTGCTGAAGTAAAAAAATACAGCAGGTCTAGTGACTTCTGGTACTGCTTTAGGATGGCATAGCTTTACTGAACACATGGCCTGATCTGAATCAAGGACTTGGAAGACTGTTCTTGGCTGGACAGTACACTGCTGCAGGTATGCCTTAGCTACCGCTCCCTACACAGACTAATGGGGAAACAAGCCAAAAACCTGATCTTAGGAAGGTGCCACATAAGGCAAACACAGCTGGTCACACACTGAAGAATGCCATGCACATTGACTTGTCACCCGAAACTGCTGCCCATTTATAGCTTTCTACAGTCATAAACAAGGAACAGGCATATGAGTTGTAGGAAGGCAATCTCTATGTCTACTCTAATACTCTAATGTCATACTCTGATCAGCTGTTAAGAAGTTCAAGAAAGCTTTCAGATTCAGATTTTTGCTACCTGCATTTCAAATATTGGCAAGATACTGTAAAGAGTACTTCTTTCATGTCCTTAGCAGTATTGTGTGTCACATCAGTTTCTTCTGTATTGCAATGTTCTGAACCTGAATAAACCCTCAAGTCCAATGAAATAGAAGGAAAATAACCACAGGTTAACTAGGGAAAACTTATTACTATGTCATGAAAACTACTGATGCTCCACTGAATTCTTGCAGAAAAAGATGATCTAGCAACACACAGTTTTCACTCAATAGAGAAATCATGCTGTAGTCTGAGAGAAGAACACACTAGTTTCCCATGAACTGGAAAGCTATTGCTACTGTTTGGGATTCTAGCTTCTTTCTGCTTGTATGTAACCAGGATCAAGCAAAGGAAGTTTAATTTCCACTACTTGATCCTAGCATAACTGAATAAGCACCCTTTAAAAAAAAAAGTACTTAGGAAGTTTGGGGTAGGTGAAGACAAAATGAGAAAGAACAAGAAGATCTATTTACTGAATGCAGATCAGTTCCAAGAACACAATTTTTACTTTAAAACTACTACTTTTACTTCAAAACTGTGGAAGCTAGGCTCCCAGTTTCATTATGAACCCTGATTTTTATTTTTTTTCCCTGTATGTATGTAAAAAGAGAATAAGGAGAGGATAATGTCCAGTACTGAGCAGACTGACCAGTACTTTTCATTCATCTCTTACCTGCTTCAAAACATGCATTAGCACCTCTGTCCAGAAGAAGACGCACTACCACAAAATCAGCCACACTGGCAGCACACATCAGGGGAGTCCATCCAAACTGAAAGCTAGATTCTATACTGATACCTGTCAAAATTGAGAGACTAAAATCATAAAACTACGCCACAATAAAAATGCGTTTTATAAATCTTACTTAGTATGCATCATTATAAAGATTACAGTTTGCATTCAGTCCTAATGAGACATTCTATAATTTTCCTTTTTTTTTTATATACACCTTTATCTAGAATACTAGAAAACAATTTTATAACTGAAACCAAGGAAGCTCAGTTCTCAATCCAAGAAATTAAACACCACAGAAATACTACATTAAAAATCAAAAAGGAAAAAGAATTAGCTGCATAAATAATTTCAGAGAAGTGCACACAATCTCTGTTTTTCCCATTTATCTGCAATAGCTTTCCTCACTCAAAATGAGAACTTTTAGTTCTGGTCAAGCCATGCAGACTGCTGTGGATGCAACTTCCTTGTCAGGTTATTAAGATCATACTGACTATACTTTTCCTGCTTCACAGCTCCTTTAACTAGCAGATAGCCATTTTGCATTCTATACTAACAAAGTATTATCTCAACAGGAAGAAGAAATTTAGGCCAGATTCAGTCACAATCACCAGATCTGGTTTGTCACTCTGTAATAGCCACATCTTCCTTTGTGGCTAGAAGTAAGCTTTCCAGACAACCCTCCTAAACTGACCAAGAACTAAGTAGCAGATTGATATACCTGGGTCCAGCTAGGATAATCATTTTTCTACTCTATCACAAAGAATGACTAGTAGCTGTAGTGCTGTGTTTGGGAATCAGGAGGAGAGTAGTGTTGATAATACACTGATGTTTTCAGTTGTTGCCAAGCAGTCAAGGACTTCTCAGCTGCAATAAGAAGGCGGCAGGGCCTTCCTATAGCCTACCTACAGCACATACATGGGAGCAAGAAAAGACCATGACGTTAGACTCCGTCTCAACACAAAGCGGGGCTAGTGGGGGAGGAATGCATGACTCCAGGAGACGCAGTTTGGAGACAGTCCGGCTTCTGGGACAGCTCTGAGCTGTACAGTCAAGTTGCGCAGTTTGGTGAGAAAACATCATTATTTTCATGTATTTTGCTGCAAGTCCTGTTACTGTTATTTCTCCTTCCCTTTGCTGTCCCAGTAAACTGTCCTTATCACAACACATGAGGTTTGCCTCTGGGTTTTTTTGTTGGGGTTTTTTCCACTCTACCCCCAGAGCAGCTGTGTGGAGCTCAGCTGCTGTCTGGGGCAAAACCAAAACAATCTGACAAATTCAAAGTAGGAGGAAACATCTTTCCTTCAGTCCTTTCTCAGTGATTACTTATTCTGTAAGTTTCTATCAGCTGATTCTGTATTAGTCCAACAGTGATTATAGATAATAAAAAATACTTTACAAGAGACAGTTCTGAAAAATCAAACCTATCTTAAGAAGTTTTTAACAGTTGAGCTACATGCAAAATGTGTATTTACTTTCCTCGCCTTGGTAGTTTGTCAGAGATGTGCTGTGTAGCAACATAAAGTCATTAAACCTGAGGGAGTAACGGGACACTGCTGTGTGACTGATTCTACAACTGCTGAAGACCACCTGAGCTGTAGAAGCAATCAGTAAAGAGGTAACACGCATTGAAAGCCAGGTGTTGAAACACTCTTAACACCTCTAACGCTTGGAAGTCATGGAATTTATGATCGACTCTTCTTAGTAATGCATACATACTATCTGCAATCCTTAATGTCACAACAATCCAGATTGTCTGCAGCATACAAGACATTTAATTGAAGATCACAGCCAAGTTCTACAAGGGAAATCAGAAAACATCCCTTAGCAGTTATATGTGAACTTCCTTGTAGACAGGGTTTGTGGAGCTGGGCCTGCAGCTTCCAGGACAGGCCTAGGAAGAGCTTATATGGGCTTCCCCACCTGTGTTCCTTTGTGGGCAATAAGCAGAGAAGCTTTCCAGCTATGTAACCTCAAGAACTGTGTCTAGGAGGTAAAGCAGACATAACACTCTTTCTTATGATCCAAATTACAGACAACTATTCTCTTTAACCAGGAACGGGCGGAAATATTTTCTGGAAATATGAAGCAAGCAAACAATGCTCAAATAAGAGAGCAGCAAAGGAATAATGATGTTCTTTCTCTGTTTACTACAGCTTCTCTGGTACCTTTTTTAGATACTGTTGACTGTGGCTAATAACAGTTCTAGAAAAAGGCTGTTCTTACACAGAAAAATGTAACCTCAAATTCAAAAAGGTTAACAAGGTAATGTCAGAAAACTATGATCAATCTCTACACACAGCTTTATATGCTAAATAATTCTGTCTTTAACATACACAAAAATGAGGTCTTGAAAGACTTTCATTTCAAGAATAACTCTTAGCATTAGAATTCATTCACATTCAGACCAAACTTACCTGAAGGAAAAGTTCTTAAAATCCTTCACTCTAGATTTCTCTCTGTAACAGAAGTACTGATTTCTCTCAAGTCTGTCAGCAATTTGCGCTGTGGTTCCACTATACCATAAAGCTGAGTTAAATCACAGGTGCTGACGTCTCCCATGGCTGGGCTAGCTATGGTTCTCATCTGACTCAGGGTTCAGAGTCCAAAACTGGCTGAAAAAATACTCACACATACCAATCCCCATTCCCATAGTTTACTACTACATTAATTCCCTGAGGTGGCTCACAAAGGTTCTGATGAGCTCCAGCACTCATTCAAAGTGGAACAGACTTCTGAACTAAAGCAGGAAGGTGCTGTAGCTGTACTGATCTGACTGTAGCTGTATCTTCCATCAGCCTAAATTGTCACAGAATCATAGCATATACTGAGTTGGAAGGGACCCAAACATAATAAATATGTGGTGTTTAGTATTTTACTCCTAAAGCAGATCAAAATGTGAAAGTCACCCTTGAACCTGCTACTTGTTTGCAGTACTTTGTGTCACATGCTTCAGAAAGTTTTTCTTAGTATGTTTTCATTTTATACAAGGAGTAAGAGAAGCTTGTACTTGTCCACCTCCTGAAGTCTGCAAAACTGACTCGGCACCAAGGATTCTTAAAGCAATGGCTAGGCAAGCCAGAAGACACTATGTTCTGTTGTTCTCCCTCAAAGAAGAGCAGCAACAGTTGCTAGGAAATCCACTTCCAACGCAAACGCTGAGTTTGGTAGAGTGCTGCCAGCGAGCTTCCTACAAGCTCTACTGAACATACACTAAAGGCAACTGTGGAGGCAAAGATTTAATCTCAATGAGCACCGATCTTCTGTAGGACAATGTTACTTTTCTTCAGAAACACTTCCCTGTTAGGAGAGAGCCATTGTGTTCTACTGCTCTGCAGGACAGTATTGGATGGGTCAAAACTTAATCATATTCTCAAGAAGTGACAGATTCTCTTGTGGTACTGCCCTGTGCATTTCAGCAATCTTTGGCTTGTCCTTACACTCCTAAAGACGCCTATTGTCATCTTAAAACAGCACAAAACTGCTTATTACATGGGTATTAATATATGTAACAATTAAGCAATCTGATGCATAGACATCACACTAAAAACTCTACCTATAAATAAGAACATACTTTCTCAAGGCAAGGCAGTTGCATTTCACTCAGTATCATACCTCAGTGTTTCAGCATATGCAATAGTTTTTACTCAATGTAAAAAGAAAACTATTCCCCACACTGGTAAGAAACAGTATTCTTCTAGAAAGGCAAGTTATGTCATTGTTTTAGAACTCAGAAAAAACACGCTGCTAACTAGGAAACTACTTTCTTCCAGCCATAAGACAGATTTTCCTCAAAGGACAAGCGCTTGGCTACTATATTCTACTTGCTTGCTGAAGCAGAACTTCCTGACAATTATCACTAGGCAGGTCCACTCAGCTATGCAGTTTTTGATTGCCCCAGAAGCTTCAATAAGTGATCCAATCCTCCTAACACTGAGTAACAGAAACACATTACAGAGAAAAATGGAGTAACAGATCAGGGAGAAAGGCTTTCAGTGTTTAGACAAACTACTTTTCAGTGACAAATGCCACATAAGCCCTATCAGACCTTTCAGAATCACAAAATCTTTGTCCAGCTGATATTGCCAGAGCATCAGTATTACATAGGGCACATACCACAAACTTAACAGCACTGTCCAAGGGTAAAAAAATAATCAAACTTCCAAACTGGGGAAGAATTAAAACAAAAAAAGCCAGCATCACCCTGCCTCGCCCCCCCTCTGCAACCTTCAACACCAAAGACAGATCTCCTCACCAATTCTCACTTAATTTCAACCATCTCAAGTCAGTGATCGTAACAGATATTTTCAGGTTACAGATGCATCTGAAAATAAAGAAAACAATATTCCATAGTTCACACATTATAGTTTTCTCAATTTTCAGGGCTCCTGACTGATTAAATAACTATAAATCAGAAGGAACTTGGTGGAATACAGCATGCTGAGTCACCGAAAAAGTAATTTAATCTTTAAAGTACGAGGTTATAACTTGTATTGGCAACACTCAGATATTCCTACACACACCACACATATTATTTTGAAACTAGAGGTTTTGAAGCTTTAGAATTCTTCAAATTTTAATTTAAAATAATCCATTTCACAACTGACCTGAGTTTAAGAGTTCTTCAATTAATGACACATCACCACGAAACAGAGCCTTCTTTAACATTTCATTCCTGTCTGCCTGCAACAATTGATCCAACTGCTAGATAAGCAAAGAAAAGTTAAGTCAAAACTTAGTCACTGTTTCACAACAAGTACTACTGTTTGATGTCAGTATAAAAGCACTAATGATCTCTGTGAGGACAAAGTGGGGTGGAAGCAAAGGAAGATTTTCCTTCTTCCATCTCTCAAGACCCGCTTAGGCTTTATTGTAAGTTTTAAAATTAACTTTTCAGAAAGAATATATTTACATTTTCAGAGATGGATCCTTCCTCAATAGACCTGCTATTCTCCTATACTGCTTTCAGGTTTTCTTAATGGTATCTGATTTCAGTCAAGATTCCTTTTTGTCTTTTGCACACCTTTAAAGCATCCTTGCCTTTTTTAAACATTTCAGATGTTCTGAAGCACAGCATTAAAAACTACATGTAATATGATCAGATGTAAAAGTTACAGTTTGGGGCAATGTAGATCAAAGACTAGCTGCCTGGCTTTAAATACAGCATGAATCCACTGCTGGAAAGGGTTACCATTCCTCTTTCCTCCTACTCCTATAGTGGCAGATGTATTCGTGTTGTGGCATAATAAATAATTTGGCTGAAAAATGCCCTGACCAAAAAGACTAATTTACATGTCAGACAGTTGCTAGATTCAACTTCCTTTCAGAAGCTTCACAGATCTGTTTTCCATTAAAGCTGCAGATACAGCTGAAGATTGCTGTTGGCATTACCTGGATCATACAAAACACACCCACTAGTGGAGGACTACTCACTAGTCCATTGCAGAGACAAGTGGGTATGGAAAGAGGTCATATTTCAAGTTTTGAAATTGTATTGTGAGAACTTGGAATTTTACAGTTTTCTCCAGTACACTGTAGTCTATCTTTCAAAAAACTTTTGTAAATATTTTAACAGATGCTGAAAAAACAGCCAACAGGTGCTTTAAAACAGCCAATAATTTAGTCCTATTTTTGTTCTATTCAGCCAACAATTTCCAAATAACATATCTTTTTCGATGGGAACTTTTTGATTTATAGTTTGAGGTCACTAAAAGACCAGCTATAGCCGTTAGTAAGAATACTGCAAGTATCCAGTTACTTCCACTTTCTAATTTCAGCCATGAGACAAACTCAGGGCTAACAATCCTTGAAGAATCTCCCTCGGCCCGACACTATCAGGTGTGCCACACTTATGAGATACAATAAAATCACGTAAGTCTTCATGTTAGCCAGAAAGATATTCAGATTTCAGACATAAACTAGCTTTATAGGCCTCTGCTTTTAAATTTATTTGACTGGGCCTGTTACTAAAGGGGAGAAAAGTGTTAAAAAAGGACATTGAGATTTTATGTGAGAATCACATGTTAGGAGTTGGAAGGGACCTTGAAAGATCATCTAGTCCAATCCCCCTGCCTGAGCAGAATCACCTAGATTAAATCACACATGAATGTCTCCAGAGAAGGAGACACCACAATCTCTCTGGGTAGCCTGTTCCAGTGCTCCGTGACCCTGACAGTGAACAAGTTTTTCCTAACATTCACATGGGACTTCCTATGTTTCAGCTTGGACTCTTTGCCCCTTGTCCTATCACTGGCCATCACTGAGAAGAGCCTGGATCCATCCTCTTGACACTTCCCCTTAATATATTTATAGACGTTAATGATACC
>VXBZ01010571.1:0-14543 GCA_013399135.1 Heliornis fulica | reverse complement strand
GCCTCCAGCCAGACTCTGCCCCATTAATCACAACTCGCTGGCTTCTTCCCTTCAACCAGCTCTTAATCCACCACACTACCCTCCAGACCACACTTCCTCAGTTTGCCCACCAGGATGCTGTGGGAGACAGCGTCAAATGCCTTACTGATAAAGGAAATCCACACCCACTGCCCTAACTTCATCAATCCACCTGGTTACATACTCATAAAAGGCTATTAGGTCAGTCATACATGACCTCCTTGGAAAAACTATGCTGACTACTCCTAACAGCCCTCTTATCTTTGATGTGCCTGGAGACACCACCAAGGATAAGCCATTCCATCACCTTTCCCAGGATGAAAGTGAGGCTGACTGGTCTGTAGTTACTCAGGTCCTCCTTCTTGCCCTTTTTGAAGACTGGAGTGACATTTGCTTTCTTCCAGTCCTCAGGCACCTCTCCTGTTTCCCAGAGTTTCTGAAAGATGATGGGCAGTGTCCTAGCAATGACTCCTGCCAGCTCCCTCATCACCCTCAGGTGCATCCCATCAGGTTTATGGATGTACAGATAGCTTAACTGATCCCTGATCCAGTCCTCATCAAGCGAGGCAGATTCCTTGTTTATCCTGGCTTCTTCCTGGGCTTCAGCCATCTGGGGTTCCTGCAAACAGTCTCCAAGAAGACCCCATCATCCACCTCCTAACATAGATTTTATTTGCCCCTGGACTAAGGGTACACCACAAGTACCCTGCTAGTGAATAACAGCGAGGTGCCAGGCACGGCCTACCCCACCACTGGTCTCCTCAACGAGGCCCACCGAGCCCCCACTCCCCTCACCGCCTTTTCAGGCCGATGCCATCTCCCTCGCATTATTCCGCCGAGACCGCCCCACAGGCCCCAGCTTGAGGGCGCCAGGAGCGGAGAGACTCAGCCCCACCTGCGGGTTACACCACGCGGCGTCCATATACCAGCCGTCGTCGTAGTCGTAGTCGTCGTCGTCGTCAGCGGCGGCACCCTCCGCCACGACGCAGGATCCCCAGAGCGCGGTGGCCATGGCGCCCGGCAGCGGCCGCGCTGCTTTCCCGCGCTCGTCGCTGCGGCGGCGGCTGTGGTGGCTGTAGCGTTGTGCGGGGAGGGGCGGCGCGAAGCGTGGGTGTTCCACCTCAGAGCGGCGGGGAGGGAGCAGTAGGGCTCCTCAAAGGGGCGGGGTGGAGGCAGCGAGGGCCCTCGGACGGAGTGGAGGGGTGAGGGCCGCAGTGCTCCTCAGAGCAGCGAGGAGGAGGAGGAGGCGGCGAGCAGACAATAGGGCCCTTCAGAGCAGTGGGGAGGCGGGGTGGTGTAGCGAGGCTCATCAGAAGGCCGGGGCGGGGGCAGCGAGGTCGCTCAGAGCGTTGTTAGTGGTCAGTTTCTAAGGTTAAAGGGCGTGTTAAGAGCGTGGCCGGAAGGCTGAGGGAGAGAGGTGGTAGCTGGTTCACCGTATCCATTTGTGGGCTCCCTAGTTTAAGAACGAAAAGGAAATACCAGAGAGAGTCCAGTGGAGTGCTGCCAGGATGACTGGAGCATCTCTCTTAGGGTGAAAGACTGAGAGGGCTGGGTCTGTTTAGTCTGGAGAGGACTGAGAGGGGGTATCATCAATACTTATATAAATAGTTGGTAGGAGGATGGAGCCAGACTCTGCTCAGTGATGCCCAGTGACAAGACAAGGAGCAACAGGCACAAAGTGGAACACAGGAAGTGCCATCTGAATATGAGGAAAAACTTCTTCACTGTGAGAGTGGCAGAGCAGTGGGACAGGCTGCCCAGAGAAACTGTGGAGTCTTCTCTGGAGATATTCAAAACCAGCCTGGATGTGATGCTGTGCAACCTGTTGTAGGTGATCTTGCTTTAGCAGGTGGGTTAGACTAGATGATCTCCAGAGGTCCCGTCAAACCGGTGCTGTTGATCTATGGGTCAGGCAGCTGTAGTTTGTGAGGTGAGCCTGGCCCTTGCTGGTGTTAATGTTACAGATCCAGGTAAAGGAAATAGGTGAGACTTACAGTTATGAGTATATGGTGGTGTAGCATAGTTTAGTAGTACTTGGCTGTTTTGTGAGGTGTTGGGTAATGTAGCCAGGCTGTGAGTGAAGTTGTCTTTCTAGATCCATGACTGGTAAATGTGTTTGAATCAAAGCTAAATGATAGGGTTTTATCTCTTTAATTTCTGTCATCACCAAATACCTAACCTTACAGTAGTTACATTATGTAGGTGTATGTACATGCGCTGTTATATAGCCAAAGCCTATGACGGTGGCAGTTACGTGGAGAAGATTGAACAGAATCCATGCATAATGCGTAATAAACTTTTACCTTGTGTCCTTGCACCTGGGTATATCTGGGAATTACTTTCAAGTTCAGGATTGTGGTTGGATTTTGTGTATAATGTCTCATCCATAACAAAGTTCACATGAAAGTCTTTGAAAAACAGGTAAGGAACACATTCTATGTTTCATCCACAGGCAAACCTACTCTTTGAGCTCAGTGCAGACCTTGCTGTAACGTGAATTTAATTTGGTCTTCACTGAACGGAACAGAAGGGAAAAAGTGGTGGGTTTTGTGTGGGGCTTGATTTTGGTTTTGGTATTATTTTTTTTTAGTACAATGCAATGTGTAAAACCACTTTTAACAATGTTGGTAACTTGCAGGTTAGCCAGAATTCTGCTTAGACCATACTAATTGCTATAAAAATTGCACTTGTTAAAAAGAAACCATGGTCTGCATACTTCAATTATACACTCCTGACATTTTTAACAGCTTTTTTTCCCTGGATTTTAGTTGCTTCTCTGTAAAATATGACAATCTATTTTCATAAAAGTATTACAAAAGTCAGGTTTTTAACAATGAGAAACTCTGGTATAGAACTCCTGAATGTTTTAAATGAAATCCCATGAAAGAAGCATCCAGTTTTGGAAACTTCATAGAAATGCAAAAACCCTTCTTTTCACACAGCCTCCCTAGAACAAAAGATGCTAAAATTGAGTAAGCTGTTACATATACCTCTGTATAAAGGGTTTTTTTTTGCATTTGCTTGCATATACTAAAGATCTGTTTGAATTGGTTTAGTAATGAAGATATAACATTTACTGGGTGTAATAATTTTTTAAATCCATGTCAGTACTTAGAAATTTGCAATTTTTATTCTCGGAGTTTTCTTTTTTTTTTTTGTTCTGAAGAATTTTGATGCCACTTTCTTCCTTGCAGAGGAAAAGTAGAATTTACATCATTGTCACCTGTCATCTTTGTATCTATAGGAGTCTGTCAGTCCTCAACATTACAGGGTCTATATCCAGGATAAAGCTTCCGAACACTCTTTGTTTGGCTCAGCAGTATTACAGAACATGGACTTGCTAGTAGAATTTGTATCCCTAGGTGCTAAACTCCAAAGACTCCAAAGAGTGTACCTTTTTACAGTTGACTCAGTGCAGTGCAATAGATTCTATCTGATGATAGAATCTGCAGATTCCTTACTTTTCACATGCTACAAATTATTTAGTATTTTACAACTGTGATTTATTTGTCCTGGTTTGGGTTTCAAAGTCTGATCAGTTGGTTTTTCTCCCCTTTTCTCTGCACCATCTCATGCATAATGTAAAATGTCTCAACAGACACTTCAAATGCAAGCTGCATGCTGCTTCTGTGTTCAAAGTCCACCTCTCTTTAAAAAGGTCACCTTCAGTATCAGGCCTGATAGTCCCTAGTACTACAAACCCCCCCTCTTTTCAGAACCTCACAGTGCAGATCCTTGTAGTCAGTGTACCTGATAGCTATTTCATATGTGAACATGCTGAGCATGCGGAAGTTGATAGCAGATGATTTCTCCTTGTGTGCTAGCTTGGAACTGTAAATCAGACATTATTGTTTATGCAGAGTCTTGCTCCAGATCATTTGTGATCTTGAAGTCTCTCTTCATTTTTCAGATAAGCGGACTCTTCGTTTTGGTTGACAGTATGGTAAGTCCTGGCTGTTATCCATTTTTGCCAAATATCAGTATGTTTTTACTTACTCTGATAGGAGTAGTTCCCAAGGTCTTTTTCTCATTGCTATGCAGTACTCATTTTACATGCAGGAGGCAATTACAGAATGGCTCAAGCTGGGAAAACATCTGAGAATAATTTCCTGTATCACAAGGAGCATCAGAACAAGCACTAAAGGCCACCTTTAAAATAAATACCCAACCTGTGTGCAGCCAAGCTCTGTGTACTTGCTTGTTAGCCTCAACTAAGTGTACATGTTAAAATACAGTGCATAGTAGGGATAGTAATCACTAGATTCAGTAAATAACAGTATTCTTCTATGAACCTGGTTTTACTCTTAATATTAGGACTACCTTAGTACCCTGGCTTCAGCAAATCTCTTTGCTGGACATGCATTCAGACTTCAGCTTGGTTTTATTTATCAGCTGACTTTTGATACTTATTCATGACCTCTAGATTTGAGTACATTTCGTCAGTTGTTGGAATTTTCAATGTATTTTTATCTGTCCCTTATGTTTTTGTCTCACGTGGGAGTGGTGTATGTATAGCTAACAATTTTTATTCAAACATGGTTGCCAGGATATTCCAGAATATTGTAACTGGTTCAGTTTCCTTGTTTCAGACCAAAAGGCTGAATCAGCAAATATTTAAGGGCTTTGATGTTGGGAAAGTAATGCTCTTGGGAGGAGAATCAGTACTGGTAAATGTTTAAAGAGAATGGCTGTGTAAACCTTAACTACTGTAATAACGCTGTACTAACAACACAGCAGCTAATACTTTAGAGGCTTAACAGCCCAACATTTTGTGATTTGGGTAGAATTCTAAATAATATTCTCTATTATAGCTAGGAGTTTGAGTAAATGTCTGTTGCTTCAGTATTATTATTACTACATAATATTTATCTGTAGCTACTTTACTTGGAGTAAGAACTCAGTTATTCTTTATCTTAATGTTAGCTAGATGTTACTTCAGCAAAGCTGCGCTGAGCTGTGGGAGAACTGATAAAAGGTCTCGAACCCATTATTTTCATGTTCTCCTAATTTATTTGTGCAGAGGAGAGAAGAAGTCCTTGTGCAAGCAATGGGTACTCCAGAGAGAAGTAATTGTAGGAGATTTGCATTCCCAGAGAGGTTTAGTAGATCTGAGTCTACAGACTGACAGATTACCAGTAAACTGGGAGATAGTGAAGTGCCAGCTGTTCCTATTCAATGGTTAATGGCAGGAAATGTACAGGAATTTGCCTAATTTGCAAAAAGTCCCATGAAAGTAGCACAGGTGATTGCAGTTTCATGGATCACATTCATGAAACAAATGGGAAGCAAAGTACTTTGTAGTTTAGGTTGTCCTGGATGAATTTTCAGCTGACTTGTATACACCTGTAGCATCTCTTATTTTTAAGGTACTTCTAGTATAAAGAAGGGAGAATTTACAGATTTGTTCACTCTAGACTGTAAGGCATTTATTCTCTAAAGAGCACTGAAGTGGTCTGTGTCCTTTCTGTGATCTGTGCAATCACCCTTTGCATTATATCAGTTTTAGTTTTTCCATCCTGAAATTTTGTTATAAGCTGCTGAATTATAGCAAATTGAGTTATAGTTTTTTTCAGTCATAGTTCTAATGGACCTACAATAGATGAAAACATTTAATTTCAGTTGGTTTGCTTCTGATAATTGTTTTTAACAGCTGTGTTGATCCTATCCACTTGGCTAAATCTCTGTGGATAGTACATGATGTAAAACTTTGAATCTGCTGCCAAAAGGTTGAGTATAAATTGCATACCAACAATTTTCCTGTTCATAAAATTTGTTTTCTGGTAGAAGGCTTAAATCATTGTCAAAATGAGATGACATAAACTAATCAGTTGGGAATTTATGGGTGTGGTGTGAATCTGAAACCTTTTCAGGATCTCCTAGGTGCCAGTATCATGAAATATCTCTTTTATTATCATAGTAATGTATAAAAGACGCTAGAATAAGAATTAGGCACATTTAGTCAGGCACATTTTTAGCTTCTTTCCATATAACCTAGAAGCTTTGGTCTACATAGCAAATCTATGTCAGAATGATTCCTGCTGTTGCTAGATGCATTGAATCTGTTAAAAATTCCTCATTCCTTCACTATCTCTACCCCGTTCCACACTATTTCATCTCCATAATCTTGACTGGCAGTACTCCCACTTCGTTATCATTTTGCTGTATGGTGAGTACCTTCTTGTTTCAGCCTGTTCACCCTCTGCTGATCCTTGGGCAGCCACTTGTAATATAATGCCTGTCTCTTGGAAACTTAGATGTTTGAGTATACTAATGGCTGTTTATACAGTCAAGCTGTGCTTTGAATTTTCTACACCATTTACCTTTTATTCTGATTTATCACTTTATCTTACCACTTTTATCAAATCGAAGGCCATCAAGATATTTCAGTATATTCATATATATAATATTTTTGTTAGTTGCCATTTGCTTGTTTCACTCTGACCAATATGCTCATCCTCTCCTCCCTCATGGAATGGGGAGACAAAGGCAAACTCTGTGTGTTGAAACTGTGCTAATTATACTGTACCCATTAAATTTCCACATAGACTTACCTCAAAGAGGATCAAAGTTGATCTTTGTAATGAGAGTAGAGGCACTGTTTTCTTTTTACTAGGCTGAAGGCAAAGGAGGTTTTTTATGTTAGGAGGAGGAGACCAATGGACAAGGCAGATCCTGTGCAGATCAGTAGTACTGGTTATTCAGAAGAGCTTCTGAGATTGTATCCATTTTGTAACAAGTCATCCCTTTTGAGTCCTCTGTTACATCATCAGCTAACTAATTTGAAGAAAAAGAAATTCATTAAAACAAATTCCAACATCTTCCCTTTTTTATTCCCTTTTTTTCACTTATCTTTTTCTTTTCTCTTTTTTTCTTTTTTTCTTTTTTCTTTTTTTTATGAGACTGCTGCATAACAGCTTTGATAGGGCTTTTATAAACAAAGAAGTAGTCAGTTTTACAGACTTTTTTCCCTATGAGATAACATTTAAAACATAACATGCATCTCTAGGCATTGATTTGGTTAAAATAAGGTTAAATCAGTACATTAATGTATTTTTCCTGTTTTTCTAACCTATGTTTTTACTGATCTGAGAAGGCCTTTACACATTGTATCTTGAAAAAGAACCAGTATTAAAAAAATACTGAAAATATATTTTTTTATAATGCTCACTAGATTGTGATGATAAGAGTAATATTGCAGTATGGAGTAGAAGAAAACGGGAACTGAGACTGACACAGTAGACAATTATTTTCTATTTCAAATGCTGATAGGGCTGTAAATATTTGCAGAAAGCCATTTGCATGGTGGTTAAATGTAATGGAATGATGGAAACATTATTTTTCACAATACCTTTTTCTAGAAAATATGTGTAGTTTACACCAAAGTTATAGTCTTATATGCTTAGTAGTGTTGCAGTCCAGGGACACAAGTGAAGTGAGATACAGGAAGAAGAAATGATATCAGGTATTTGTTTAGTTATTTTTTTCCCCAAAATCTCAGCTTAAATCTCCTTTAGTAAAGGCATCACTAAGCTTGGACCTAGCTTGTACCTCCAAGGTAGCCTTGTCAGCTGCCCAGTTGGTATCAAATGCCAGTAACGTCTGTGTTCTAGTCTGGGATGATGCAAATCATTGAGTACCTGTTTTAAGGTGGTTACTCTGCTGTATATAAACACTAATGAGCAACTACTGATTTTTTTACACTGGAATTTCTGTACCCACCTAGAAATATATTGAGAGTCTTGAGTTGGATGTAGGAGATATTTAGGTTTCTGTTGATTTCCAGAGGACCTGTGGACGCTTGCACATCAGAAAGAGTATTTCATAATACATATTCAAGAGATGACTTTTTTCCAGTGGTGTTTGGTGTGTTGCTTGTGCATACTTTACCTAATCTGTTACCTTTTGCAAAGTACTTTGAAATCTTCAAATTAAGGCAAAGATATACTTCTGAGAAATTAAATGCACTGAGTTTTGTAACAAGTAGTTGTTAATCTGTTAGTAAGGCACAGATATGAAATGTATCATATCTGCCTAATAAATGTCACTATATTCACTTCTGGTAATGTTTGGGGTTTTTTTTATGGTTTAGTAATTTTGCTGTAATTTTCTGCAACGTTTACCAGTAGTGTGACATTTAATTTAATGTGTCTTTTCCATATTGGACCTGTTCCTGTGTTGTGACAAAACTCACCTGTACTGCTTTATAAATTGGCATCAGTAAAGGTGATCTAATTTAAAGTTTTTCTTTATAAAATTATTTGGCCCTAGACCTGCCTGCAGGAAAGTAATGATTATTATTAATTTTAGTGCATGAGGTATACAGGTTGTGTGATATAGCTTTGTGTTGTACTACAGCAGTTTGAAGAAAAACATTTTTTCTTTAACCCTTAGTACAAAATATGCCACTTTATGAAGTCCATGGAAATTTGGTTGTCAGCCATAGACATGGCACTAGTTGGCACAGTTGTACTGAGAACTTTGATTCTAAGAGATAGCAAAATTTAGTTTCCATATTTTTTATATGATTATCATAGAATCATCATAGAATTTTAAGGCTGGAAATGACCCCTAAGATCATCTGGTCCAACCATTAGCCCACTGCCACCAAGACTACCCTTAGACCAGTCGCCAGCTGGATTTGGCTCCATTCACCACCACTCTCTGGGCTCGGCCATCCAGCCAGTTTTTAACCCAGTGCAGAGTGCACTTGTCCAAGCCGTGAGCAGCCAGCTTCTGCAGGAATTGCACAGTATGTATATGTTTAGTGGCAAGTACAGTCAGAAGTTCTATTCTTCTATAAGCCTTGACTCCGTTCAGGACTACTAAATATACTTGTAAACTCTTTTTGATCCTAATCAGTTTAAGAATCATAGAATCCCTTGGGTTGGAAGAGACCCCCAAGATCATCGAGTCCAACCACAGCTCAACCCTGCCCAGTCCACCCCAAGACCACGGCCCCAGCAGACTATCTACTCACTTTCCAAATCTCATTTATATTACCTAAACGGCATAACATGGGTATTTACAAATGAATGAGAAGACAGCAGTTTGTTTAAAGAAACAAATTTTGTAAGGAATTAATTTGACCTTTTGAGCATAATTTAGACTTGAAGAAAGTTACCCTATAAAAAAGGTATTAGATTTCTCTGTTATATCTCTGATAGTATTAACAATGTTTACACTTTCAAATAAATTAAATTCATTTATCATTTTTGTCCTGCTTGTATTGTTTTGACTTTAGGTATGTATATATGGTTTCTGTTTAACACCTACTTGTTATCCAGGCCTTTTTATTTGTATGCATTAACAAAATAGTCTTTTGTTTTACTTGCCCTTGACATCTGCTGATCATTTTTTAATACATTCTAATGTTATAGCTTTGGGGTTACAAAGCCACAAGTCACTGTGTGGAAAAGACTAAACCACAGTCAACAGACAGCAGAGAGGTGAGGCATGTCATGTCGTGACTATTAACTGACAGTTTTAGAATGGCAGAAACCCAAATAACACCATAATGCATAAGAGTAGTATTGAATACATATATATTCTCAAAATATGTCATTACAAATCTCTTTTGCATGTTTGTTTAGATCCATCAGAGTCACTTTCATCTTTCCTGGATCGGTACCAAGATATTTTGCTTCCAACTGTTCTCCAGATCTGTGAGACAAACGCTGAGGTAGTGAAACGTGGTTAGCGTAAGAACAAAGAATTTCCTGTTGAGAGTGCATGGTGTGCTCGAAGGACAGGATCCCCATGCAGTGATAGTCCTAGATGGTTTCTACTGTATCGCTTTTAGTATCCATACTCTCTAATTTTAGACTCTGTTTTTATTTGAGAAAAAGCAATAAACAGTCCTGTTGGATCAAGGAATTTTTTCTTTTTTTGTCTCTTTGTCTGAAATAATTTAGTTCATTTAATTACTTCCAAAAGAAAGTATAATGAGTCTTCTTCCTTGTCTTGCTCATGTCTGAGCGGATTTTTTTATGCAGAGGCACCTAGCCTAGATTTCTGTACAAATTCTTTTTGTCTAGATATTTCTGAAACTTAGAGCTGTTGAAGAAAAAGGAAATAATGTAAAGAATTTATTAGATGATGAGTAGTTACTCTTCTTCAGCGGTGACTGCGTCCACATTATGCCCTGTGTCTCTGTGCAGCACATATACAGAATACAGAGACTGCTCAAGTGATAGGTGTTTGAAAATCTCATCTCCTTTTGGAATCATATTCTGGCAGTTTTGAGAAAAGCCTTGTTGTTATGTCATCGATTCAGTAAGTGGGATATACAAAGGCAGTAAATTGAGACGTGCTGGGCTAAATCTGTTAGTGCTGTGGTGGGTGCATACTTGGAATTTTTGATTTTGTGCTGGGGTAAGTATGGGGCCATACCTTTATGTCTGCATTTCTTAAAACTCATAACGACTTTATTTGAGGATGGGCATAGGTTCATATACTTAGCACAATGTCATAACTGATTTGAGGGAAGAATTCTCAACATGCATAACAGACCTCAAGAAGTCATCTAAACCAACTGTTGCACTGAAACAAAATGTGGTAACTTTCTTGGCAGGTATTTTACGTAGCTTGTCTTTAGAGGAAGACCTGCAGTAATTCCCTACCCTTCAGAAGGGGAAGACTTTTCTGGTCCTCTTCATTTAAAGTGATTGAAGTTCTTGTCACAGGTAGGGGGGATCAACTGTCATTTTTAGATTTGAAATTGACATACTGGATCTGAATTCCCAGTTTCCCATAGACCCGGAGTGGTATTTGTGCTTCCTATTTGTGCCCTGATTGATTTGTGGTTTTTTTCTCTCTACTTGATGTTTCAGTCTTGCCTCATTTCATGTTGTATTGTTTCACATAATGTCTGTGTTTTTCTTTGTCCTGTGTATTTGTTATATATGATTTCACATACTTTCTCCTCTTTATCAAGATTATTTTTCTTGCATTACAGATTTATTGGTTCTGAAACATTGAGCAGGACACTTAAGTTTATCTTCATATAAAACTCTGTTATGGTTTGTAGCAGTGGACAACCAACTGGATGTTCCTTTTTGTACCTTTGTTGTCTATTTCCTTTCTTATGTCTGAATTTTAATTGGTATTTTCCTATCTGGTTATAAAAAGATCCTATCTGAAAGAATGATAAAAACCCAGATATTCACCATCTTTAAATTTGAACATGAGTCAAGGGCAACTGGTGATTTAAGTTCAAATGTAATGTATTCCATGTAATATTTTGGGGGTGTAATTGCTAGACATTCAAGGTTTACTACAGCAATGATTGTTTTGTAAATGTGGAGGAAGCATGTAGCTCAATGCCATCAAGCAGTTACACCTTAATTTGTTCCTTAATAAAAGATGCAATTTCCCAATTTATGACACAATTTTACAAAGACATACAAGTGCAAAAAAGCCATTTTGTGGCTTTTAAAACAGCAAAATAGATTTTGAAACACTCGACTTTCTATAGATTAAAAAAAAGTTTAGAAAGGTGTGCTTGGCATTTTAATACTTTAACAAAGGGATAGAATGAATGTTTTCAGGCACAAATGCATAATATTAATCACCTAAAGTATTTAATGCCTAAGAAATTACCAGCAGGTGCAGTGAGGAGCTGTGTTTAATTTGAGCACAAGATAACAAACACAAATCTTGTTTTGGGGAGTTCTTCTGCAAAACAGTCCTGTATGTCTTGTGACACCATTATTGGAGAGAGACCTCTGGGAAGAGACTACTTTTCATTACAGATGGGTTCTCATGCTATGATCAAGGAACCTAAACATCTGATTGCTCTGCTGAATTGTTCATCTCACTTCTGTACTTCTTACAATACTTTAGGGAGATTGTTAAACCTGCAACTATCTCTTGATATAGGATTAAAAGTTTTCAACAGTTGATGATGTTAAAAAAGGTTAATTAACCCCCCCCCCAAAAAAAAAAAAACAAGACAAAAACCCTGGGGAATAAGGAATAATTTTATGCTAAGGCTTCTAGAAGCAATGAGTAATTATTAAGCCACTTCTAGTGGTACAGTTAATGATCAAAACAGCAGTGACAAAAGTATAATGAGAACAGTGGATTAAGTATAAAGAGAGGCACTGTTTTCTGTTTGGTAATGTAGCGTTCAGTTAACAACGTTGAAATTGCTGTTTAAAAATAAATTTAATCAGAGGCATGGTTTGTAGGAGTAATAGATCTGATTGATCCAGAGATGATGGGAAATTAAAAAAAAAAAAAGTATTTTCTACTGATTAGGTTGGGTTTTGCATCATGTGCTTTATCTGTTACTGAGTGGCAGCAGAAACTTAAGAAACATCCCACTTGGTTTGATTACATAGGCTACTGTTTACCTTTCACTGCTTTCATTCTTTCAGTACATAACAAAAAAAAAAAAAAAATTGCAGGAAGTAGGATCTGAAGGCCCTTTTAAAATAAATGATATCTAAAGCCTGCTGGGTTTTGCAAGCCTCTGACGGGCGTGGATCCTGGCTCAGTTAGGCTGAATGATTCAGAAAAAAATGTCAACCTCCTAGAAGAACAGAAAGAATATTTTTTAATAGAAATGCAGTGCCTGAAAATCATGGATCAAGCAGGGAAATGAAACCACCAGGAAACACACCTGGTTTAATTTAATTTCTTAGGGATATATTCCTGGTGAATATCCCAAATGGGAATCAATTGATCTCTATCCATTTCCAACTAAAATGAAAATAGTCCCCTTCTCAGGAGCTCTATTTATGGGGATATTCCTTTATCACTGTTAATTATATCAACTTTTTGTTCTTGCTAAGAGACAACTACATTTAAATAGAGGCAAGTTCCACCTTTACGTGTTTGCTTTTAAAAGGTTGCCTTCTTTTTGCAGTAGAATCTGCTGTTCCTGTCTGCTGAAGCAGAGTATTTATGACAAGCTACCAGCTCACGTTCATTGGATACAGAGAATGTGTTATACTGGGTGTAGGCACTTGATGTCCTAGCCTCTGTTTTGAGAGTGAGCTTCCCCTCAGGCATTTGTAGTAGAATACAGACAGTTGTAGTTAGACGAGAAGGTGCTTGAATGATAAAGAAAGGTCTCCTGGCTTAGGAAAGTATTTTCCTCCAATAGTCTGTGTTCAGAATACCGGTGGCATTTCTTAGAATAGGTGTATTGGTTCTGATTTTGGAGGGTTTGGGAGTTTGTTTTTTTTTTTGTTGGGGGTTTTGGTGTTTGTTTGTTTTTGGTTTTGGTTTTTGTTTTTTTTTTTTTTACTGTTTATAGTAATTCTTTCCAACAATACATTCATGAAATAAGGTGTAACAGCCATTTCAGTACTGCTTTAGCTTTCACCATGGTATCCATTTAAAAATCGTTTATTCATTTCTTTTCATGGTTTATTCTTTGAAGAAAACAAATTAATTATTTCTGTTACTGCCTTTCTTCTAGCCTTCAGCATTTCTACTCTCCCCTCAGCATCTATCTGGAGATCAAGGAACACAATCTTCAACTGCTTTCTCTAGCTTTGGTCTTTTTACCGATGCTCTTAATTATCTCTTTAGGAAGGAAGTAAGAAATCACACCACACCTCTGTTTATCTTCTTTCTAAAAAGCAAGAAGCTTTCTGCTTTTTCTGACTTTTCTCCTCTTATGCATCCCCAGTATCCTCCTACCCTCCCAGGTGTACCCTAACTGGGTACATCTGCTCTTTCAAAAGCATATTGGTCTGCTATACTCAAAGAAGCAGAAAGCTGTCTGAGGTTGGGAAAAGGATGAGCTGAAAGTGGGGCCTCTCAAATGCACACAGCTTCCTCTTCTTGCATGTTTTTCTCATAATTTGAATGCATGTCTCACTTATTTGTGGTATCTTACCTTCAAACTGGAAACAGTTTGAGGGTAGAGGCTATAATTTTATATGTAATTGTTGTCTGTAGAATCCATATTTAGCTAAATGTGGGTACTAGCACAATAAGAGGGAACATAGTTTATAATTGAGTAAAAAAATCTGAAAATATATCTTATTTCTGATTGAAAAAATGAAATTATTGTATGGCCAAGGGGTGCATAAGTGTTCCAGTTATTTAGTTTTCTTGCAAGTACTCAGATGTTCTTTGTTATTTTCTGGCTCTAAGGTGGTACTATATTTCTGCCAGAATAAAGATATCTTTATTTGGGTCAATAAAACACTTCTTTAGTTTCATGTAGCCAAATGCATATGACAGACCAATCTACTATGGTTGGATCCAGATGGAATCCTGTACAGGGTGCCACAGCAAAAAGAGCAGAGCTAGAGTAGCAGGATGTTTTGTGATAGACTGCATGTACCAGATGTTGCCTCCTAAATTCATAGTGAGATTGTCTTAAGACAAAGGCATTTCAGATTCTGATAAATAACCAATGTAAATACATTAAATATTTTCCTTTCTATGAAAATATCTGTTTGTGTCTTGAGTCCTCATAAGCTTAACAAAGTTGTGGGTCATTGACTCTCACAGATTAATTATATGTTAAATAACAAAAGCATTTCCTCTTATCATAGAATCATAGA
>VXBZ01010570.1:6864-20116 GCA_013399135.1 Heliornis fulica | reverse complement strand
GCTTCCTGTGGCGCGACTACTTTTTCCCAGTTGCTACGGCGACAGCAGGGCTGGCGGCGGACCCGGTCCGGACAACCCCACCCACCGCGGCCTTAATCGTCGCCTTTCGGGAGCTGGCCGTGCCTCCTCTTTTTTTTTCTCTTTTTTCTCTTTCCTCTTCTTTTTTTTTNCCTTTTTTTTTTTCCCCTCTTCTTTTTTTTTCCCCTCTTCTTTTTTCTTTCTCGACCCCTGTTGAGAAGTGCGTGGTCAGCGTGGGAGACAGCTGTGTGAAGAAACGGTGCCCCGGGGCAGAGCAGTTCCAAGCGTTTGTTACTCCAGTGAGGGCGCAGAGCGCTTCTGTGCTACTCGTACTTGCAGGCGTGAGAGGGAACTTAGACGTGCCTCTCCTTGCTGGTGGGAGGTGCTTGAGAAATCCGCAGCCTGGCAGGTCTCTGACTTACACTGCCTTTAGTGTGGTTTGCCCTGCCCTGCAGAGTAGCTGTTATTGTTAGTGTAACTGGGAGAGTAGCCAATCATCTGAAATGGTACCCTAGTCCATCCCCAGGATTCACAGCTGACGGCTATGTTTTAGCAGCTGAATTTGGCAAGCTTTGTCACCTGCTCAGAGGCAGAAATGCAGGTATCGTTCTTTGGTGGTGTATGTCTCTGTAACCGCAACAGTTGATTTCATGAACTACAGCAGGATGACTTTAGCTGCATAGTTAACTGATACAAGTTCAGCTGCTGAACTGTAGGGCAGACCACGTTCTGAAGCCATGTACATAGCAACAAATGCCTCAGAGCTTCTGAATCAGTGAAGTAACTACCCGTATGCATCGTGTAGTCACAAAGGTGACAGCTTTTTCTGAGAATGAAATGAGTTCTTTTTGGGAACTGCCTGCCCGTTTACTGACCCAGCAGTTGTGTGTTTGAACATGGTCAAATTTTAGAATGTTGAAAGTCTAAGTAAAAACATTTTTTGCTGAATCTTAACTGTAAAGCAGGGTTAATTCAGTAATGGAATATTCATGATTAGAAATAACACTTCAATGACTTAAGTTTAAAATGATCCTTTGACAGGCAGAATGAGGCAGAAGAAGCCTTGTGACTAAAGAAGAAGTCTTGTTAGGATTCCAAAATAGAACAAAAACTGTCCTGTGGGTGAATTGTGAATCATACTTTTTTTTTTAGCTCTTCTATGTTTAATGGCAAGAAACATCATTTCTTGCAATTTCCATATTTTCATATAACACCTGGTTAAAATACCATATCACTTATATGTGTATTGCCATTATTTCTCAGTGTTCCACCACTATAAAAGTATTTCTGTTGTATTCAAAGGTGTGACTGTTAAAGAAATGTTTTGCGGTAATGCTCCCTAGGAGGCATGTCTCTTTTGTGACTGACACAGGAATAGACAAGAAATCCGTAGTTAATTCTTTTTTTACTTTGGACATGTCACTTCAGTTTCTCTGTTCCTTAGTTTTGCAATTTATAAAATTTATTTTTGTCCCAGTGTTTGTCCTTTTTATTTGCTTGGGTAACAACAGCATGATGCCTATGCTGAAGATGTCATTGAGTCAGTCTGTTAAATAGACCAAATTAATTTTTTTAAAGTATCTCTAGTGTTTCATTTAGGACCCCAAAGTGTTGTCATGGTAATTAAATACTGCTTTCTACTTTTTTGCATGCAGACTAAACATGTTCAGCATGGTCCAGAAGATTGTAATGGATTAAAACACACTCTCTGTCCCCCAAATTTATGGACTCTTAAAAATGGAAAAGTGCAATTCTAGGCAATAATCAGAGGATTTTTGCAGCTGTGTCTGGGGAGTGGTAGCTTTGTAGTGATTTAAAAAAAAGCCAGTCATAGGCTGGGGAAGCCATTATGGAAAAGCTAGTAAAGACATACTATGTATCATAGGTAACTGGAGTTTAGTGTAAGTGTGTGACAACTGTTGAAAGTATTTGGACAAATCTAAGTGTTAGAAGTAATCACCAGAGTAATTGCCTTTATCTCCAGGCCAGCATTTTTTTTTACGGGGATGCTGTAAGAACAGCAGAGGTATATGCCTAGGTTTCATTAATTTAACTGTGATTTGTTTGGTCAGTCCCACAAAGAAGAAAAGTTAAAGGTTCTCGCTTATTCATGATTGCACTTGCTTTTGTATTTATCCAGATTAGTCTGTTAAGTCTGACTGTCAAGGTTTAGTGGTAATAAGAATTTAGCTTTTTTTTTTTCTATAACAGATTTGAGTCTGCCCTTCTCACATCAGCCAAGAAGGATGAGTTTTATCTATATTTTCATTTCATTGCTAGACTCAGGATCACAGGTTAGAGTTTTTGAAGTACCATCTGATACTGAGAAAGAGAGACAGCAACAGACAGAAGGCCCTAAAATGACAAAAAAAAAGTGCCTTTAGTACTTGGGTTGAGTAAATTGTGGGTTGTATCCAAATTGCTCCTGCTCTTGGAGTTGTGTGGAGGACCAAAAAGAGGGTAAGAAAACATTCCAGAAAGCACGAATTGTATGATAATATTTACCTTACTCACAAGGTGTAGAATGCTGACCTTAGGCACTCATTTAAATTTAGGCATTTTCTGGTGTACAAAACAACTCATAGCTTCTGTTCCATATTAATGAGAAAAATACTTTCAAAATAGCAGTGGATAAATTTCAGGCCACTTGGATATCATCTTAAGTATGAGTTTTGGGATGGAGTTTTCAAACAAGCTCAGCTCTGGGCTGCTTGCTCAATAAAGAGGTCTAAACCTGATCTTGCTGTTAATGAAAGGGAAGATGTTGGGGCCCTGGACACGTGCAAGGGACCCTGGCCTTGCCGCAGAGCCGGAAGGCTGCCTAGGAACAAAGAAAGAGACTACAAGGGGAGTGACCGAAAAGCTTAAAATTCGCGGGATTTATGCGTTAACCAATCTGCACCGAGTATTTGTTGCGTAATCGGAAAACTATAACCAATGATAAGTTCACCCTTGCCAGATGTTCCCGGACACTGGGACAAAAGGGTATATAAAGATGTGAGGGACAAGGAATAATCGGATTGAATCTGCACCATGTTGATGTGTATTTTCACCCCGGTTCGCGCCGTAATCGCAGGCTTCGGCAGGAAGAGTTGCATCATGCAGACTAAAAAATTGAGTATTGCACCAGCAAGGCATTATGTCAGCCTATGTATTTGTCTTCCTCTTCTAATGGATAGATTCAGCTTATTTTCATTTTGCTAGCTTCAACCTGCCAGTAAGTATGCACCTATGAATACTTGGTAACCACTCGGCATTTTTAAAAAAAATCCTACCCTGTGTTCTTAACCTCAGTATTCCTTTTTCATTATTTTGTGGGTTTTTCTTTAAATCAAAATCAGGTAGTTTTTTTTAAATATAGTCAAAATCATGTGATTATGCAATTTGTCCCATGAACAAATAAGCTTAGCTTTCATACGTATATAAGTGCAGGATTAGGAGGGATTCTGCTGATTCAGCAGAATAGTAACAGAAGTACCATGTGAAAAAGCATTCCAGCAAACACATGGCAAATGGAATGTCAACCCATCTCTGAGGGGTGTGGGTTTAAAGCCCACTGATCCACTGTGTATATTGGAATCCACCTGAAACTAATGATGTTGCATTTCTTTACTTCTGGGGAACTACAGCACAGTTGTTCATATCAAATCACACAGCACACAAATTAGAAGGCAGACAATTGAACCTGTATCTTAGAAATTTCAGAGTGTATCCTGAAGATCATGCCAGTTATGAATTTTATTTGGTCATGGCAAACGCATTTGAGTGGTCCTCCTCTGCAACTAGAATGGCAGGATTCTCACCAACTTCTTCATCTTTGACTAAGAGAAGTTGCACACTGCTCAGCAAATCTGAGATCTCACAAATTAAAGCTGAGATCTTCTTCTTGCTGCCTGTCTGACCACAAAGAACAGGTCAATTCAGTAAACTTACTGGGAAAGTCAGAAAAGCTCTGTAGGTCTACTTTGTGCCCCATAAATTGGTCACATTAGTTCTGTTTCAATTTAAGAACTAGAGACTCCAAGAAAAAAAAAAAACCACCAGCAGAGAGTTTTATGAATAAATCGGGGGGCAAAGTATTCTTTCCACAGTTCTGACTTACAATTTCAGTCTGTTGTATTCTTAGATGTGTAACTTTTTGTTGACAGAGGACAGTGTACAAGGCATGTACGTTAGTGACTATCGATAATGTTCAAGACCATTTAGAAAATTATTTCTGTGTGTTAGCAAAATAGCTTTTTAAGCATATGCTTTCTGCCTACAGTAATCTCTTCATGCCATAATGGAAATAAATTTAGACATTCTTTCTGTATGAAAGCTTTGCACTAATGCCTGTTGGACTTAATTCTGGTGTTGGACACCTGTCCACAAAGAACTGTTTGTGTATATCATTTCACACAAGTAAAAAACCCATCACACATTTGCAACCTTATCAACTTAAGCCAGAATTGTGTTATTTGCAGCAATTTTCAGCTGAAATGTTCCATATCCAATATCCAATCCATGGTGAAACTTTTCACAAAGTGTTCTTTAAAATACCTGCCAATTTGTAGGGGAGGGTTGTCCAACTGAAATCACAGTAGCAACCAGAAAAATGTAAGTTGTTTCAGCTCTGTGTGAGTTTTGTGTTACCCACAACAGGCACAAAAAGCAGAGTGCAATCTTTCCTGTAGAGACAGTTTCATCATAATAGGTTTGGCCATTATCATCTTGTGTCATTTAATTCTGGGAAAATCATGGCACTCACACAGAGGATGTAAGACTACAGATGGAGCACAGCCTGCTACAAATGTAAGGCTGCTTCTGTAAAGCTCTTGGAGAAAAGTCATTGCCCCAAAACACCTATGCTAAAGGGATCTGCCATTTGTTTTCTTAGGGAAGAGGATTTGTGGAGGGAGACACTGTTCCATTCTACACTCTTCAATGTTATGCAAGGAAGCATTCATCAAAGAATATCCATCTCTTTCTCAGAGTATGACAAGAGTGGAGACATGGTGATATCAAAGTGGTTCTGTGTGATTCTGGCTTTCTCTATCTCTTTTTGTATGAGAGAGATAGTGTCAAGACCTAACTCTGGAGAGGCTGATGTCAGCTTTGATGGATTTCATAGTTCAGTTATAATAATGTCTAATCGGAGAGTCCTAGAATAGCACAGGTCTGGACAGGTTGTGGAGAACATCTACAGTGGGCTCAGAATTGTCATTCAACTTAGATGCAGAGTTAAGACAAGTAGTTCTTTATCATTGGTGTAAACCTTTATTCATGTGCTCATGAACAGAGATGAATAGGCACTGATAGATCTCACAATATTGATGGATATCTTGTGTGAGAGTTCTTGAAAGCACTCTTTTGAAACTTTGAGACTGAGTTAAACCATCAAATTGGATAGAGACGGGATTTTCACAGAACTCAGCATAATTCAGTTCCATACTGCGGTTTGCAGTATACATACAGTCAGTGCAACTTACATCACAGCTGTGTAAGCAGAGGTGTCAGGCCCAGTCCTTATTTTGACTCAGATCCACTCAGCTAGGCTGCCTGGCTTGACATCAGACTGCCTTGTCTCTGGTCTGACTGATCCTGTTCTCTATTTCTGGCCCAGATCTGACCAAGACTTGCTGCTCTGCGTCCTGGCTCCTTGTTAGTGAGCTCCCAGCTCCTCACTACAAGCTCCCTCCTTTGTGATGCAGCTGTCCCCCTCAGCTTCCTGATATACTGTGTGTTTCAGACAGGTTAAGGTTATAGCAACTCTATGTTTGTAAAATAGGAGCAACGAAAGAACGAAAACAGTGGAAGGCAGCAAGTAGATGAAAGGCAGTGAGTAGATGGAGAACACAGGTTCTCTGACTCTCAGATAACTCAAGTGAGGCATTGGACTTTACACAACAAAACCTTCTTATCAGTGGTAAAATGTTGACCATGCCAGATGTCTGTTTTGCAATGTGAAAATAAGGAATTTTCTGTTATAGCAAAATTAAATGCAGCATGTAATTTAAACCAAGACTATTGCTATTAAATTTGTTCATTGTATAGCCCTACCCTTGTGTTAGTTAATGTTTATGCAAACAGCTAACACAGTTAAGATTTCATTGTCAAAAACCAGAAGCATAATGCATATATTGTTCATGTGAACAACAAACCTTGAAGAATCGCTGAGGATCGCCAAAGAAGGAAGAAATACATAGAAAGGTTATTCACATAGGGGAAAATTGCAGCCACCGACCCGTGGATTACCCACCCTAGTTACACCACAGACTCAAAAGAAAGAACTAATAGGTTGGCGCACTGATGTGCATAGGATGTGCGCTGATCTGCAAGGCCTAATAACAAATCATGTAATGATAAATAATAGATATGTAGTAGAAACATAAGTATGTTAATATTAATTGTATAAATAAGCACAGGTTTTGAGTTTTGGTGTGCTGTCTTGGGACAGACACCTGTGCCAGGGTCTTTTAATCGCATGTGGGACGAGAATGACCAGACACATCAATATGATGCAGAATCATTCTACTTTATTAGCAAACTCCGTGACATTATATAGGAAATCATTTCCGTACACATGCCACACACGCATCACAAGCTAAGCTGATTGGCTACCTTACCTTCTATAGCTACACCTCTGCTCAGACAGGTATCCTCCTTTCTTGGAACTTCCCCAACTTAGTTGCCACATCAGCAACTTCCCTCTTTCACTGACCTTGGTTACTGCTGCCTGACCACCTACACCAAGTATATCTCAGACAAAGCCGCTTGGGCTCCAACACACCTGTGTCTGCACAAATATGCAATAAAATACCTCTGCTCTGTTTATATGTTGGTGTGTTGAACACTGGGTAAATGAACCCCCAGGTTAGGGACAAAAACTCCACATTTTTTCTTTTTAAAAAATAAAGCAGCTGGGTTTTGATTTTTTTTTAAAGCTGGTCAGCTAATTACTAAGGTTTTACAGTTGCTGTTGGAACTCATTTTCCCAAGGGAATGCCTCACTTCTTGAACAGTTGGTTATGTTTTGTTTAGTGACCAAGGACAGGCATTAGTACAGATCAGACACTGTACATTAGGTATCAAAATTACTGTTTGACAGATTTAGGGCAAGATTTATGCATTGCCATAAGAAGTTTCAGCTTTAAAGAACTCGCAGTTTTCAAGTTTCAATGAAAAACTGCTTAGTCAAAGTATTTCTTAAAACAATAAATTCTCAATTCAATAAGAACTCCATTGCAATGAAAGTGATAGTAGTGCAAAAGTTTCAGAGCTTTAGTTATGATCAACAGACCTGCCCTCCTTTTCAGCTTTTATTCCACCACATTTGCCAAACAGCTCAATCTCAGAGGCATTCCTAGAATAGATATCATCCTGCTGTGAGGCTTTTCTTTGATTAGAACCAATTCCACAATATCACAAAAGCATGTGTTCTGCTGCTTAGCACTTCAGTACAGGATGAGGGACTTCTTTCCTCCCTCCAATGTGTGGGTCTGTTTTTCAGTGGAGGAGGCCAACCTATTACAGGATACCTGACTGCATTTGGTCCTTTCTCAGAACAACTGTTCTGTGGTAGTGGATTGCTCATGGAGTATTTTCCTGTGACATTTCTTTATCTTCTCGGGCTTGAATGAATAAATACCCTCTGTCTCAGCTACTGAGCTTGCAGGAGGGATCAGGGTTTTTATAGTGCACATTCATTCTGTTGTGAGGAGGTTTTGTGAGTCATCATGGAAGTTATTAAGGTGTCAAACAGTGCCTCTGATGTAAAGGACAAGCAGACAAGTTGCTCTAAGGAAAGAAGATTGGCTCCTGCTGGTATTGTGTTTTCCTTTACCTGTGTCTGACTAGATATCTCTTGCAGCAGCTGCTCCTCCCTAAGAGTTTCTAGGTGGACGTGAAGGATCAGTCATTAGGTTTTGTTTGTAATGTAGTATTTTTTGTACTGTTGCCTTTTTAGTGATTTAGTGATTCTATATGCAGACCTGTCTGTGACATCCAAAATGAATTCTGGGAGGAAATAATATTTTAGCTCCCTGTCTGCATCCATCTGTTTTAATAAAGTGGCTCACTGCTCTGGAGCAGAAAAGTACCCAATCTGTACCCAGACTTGAGTTGTGGCCTAGTGATTTTTCTGACATGTGAAGACTGTGTATGAGACTTTTCACTACATGCTTTCTAGATGAATCCTTGCTTTACTTCACTTTTAATTAACAACAACCACCACCACTATGTACACACATGCAAGACCTAGTAACCTACTATTAACTCTGAAAATCAAAGCTTAACAGCATCTCGGAATAGAGACTCAAAATATGAGTCATTTAGGGATCATCTACATGCAGATCATCAGTATAGATCCAGGGATTTCCATTCAGGCTAACTGGAATTTTTGAACATTCTGTTGGACATGTGGATAATATGGCTCAGAAAACCAAAGCTGCGTTACACATTCATATTGGGAAACAAGAGAGGCTTTTAGTAGGATATCTTATCTGAGTTGAATCTTCTAGATGGAGCTCTACAGAGATCTCTATACCCTGCTCTGCTGGGCCCCCAATAAATAGCTACTATCTTCAGTAATGTGTGCACCACCCGCTTCCTTAGAAGAAGATAAAATTAAAAACATTATCTGGGCCTCCTCAGGTATCCATGTAACTTTCTACTTTCTCCCACCATTATTTTCTGAATCCATTTTGTTATTGAAACAAACATTACCTTTGTGATTCTGCTTTCAAATAGTAGCTAAAATTTCCTATTCCCTGAGCAAAACAGGATAGGCTGAAAAACTAGGTGGAGATGGAGGATAAAATATGTATACTGTGGAACAAGAATCTGGCATCCTTTTCCCTTCCTACTAGAGTCTTGCTGTGTTTAGTTCTGCTAATATATGGTTTAATCACCAGGAATGTAGTAGCATTTCTGTTTTGCATGACTATATGGAGAAGAAAAAAACAAAGTGGTTTTCTGTTGATTTACATGTATTTGTTGTGATAATCCGAGGTGTCTTGGATTCCAAGTGGTAAATACATGCTGTACAAAAGGAGGGAACTCCTTCCAAAGATTTGCAAAATAGCTAGATGATAGAAAGTCTGTTGCTCATCGGAGAGGCTAAATATTTTTGTTTACTTCTTGGGTTTTTTCTTTTTCTTTTTTTTTTTTTTCTTCTTTTCAGTTCACAGCTGAAAAAGGGTCTACTTAAATGCCATAGCTTCAACCAGGAAGCCAACTAAACATAAGTGTATGCTGAAGTATGCATATCTCCCTGAATACCTTTATTTTCCTGGGCAGTGCTGAATAGGTGTACGGGATATGGGGTTCTGAAGACACTGGACCAGAATCTCTGCTCACTTAGTTTTAGTTTCACAGACTGTAATCAAATTTTCTGAGCTACAGATATTTAAGAAAAAAAGAAACCAGCTGACTGAAACCAAAGCCCCATATCTAGCTTTATTTCTAGTAGGCATTTTTTTACAGCAGTCTTACTAAGGATGTGAGACAGATGCACAACTACTGAGGGACTAAGTATTTTCAAATCTTTAGAGCAAAAAAGATGAAGATGGCAAGCCTGGATTCTATTCGCAGCTCTGGCCTTGCCAAGTGTTTAATGATTAATTGCAGATTTTATTAATTAGTAACATAGGCCTGTAAGCAGCACAGATTTTTGCATCTTTAGCCTTTCCAGTGTAGTTTTTTATTTGCCATCCCCACCTTAAAAGCTTGTAGTGTGTTTTGCTACATGTAGGCACTAAGAAATACAGCAAGTAGCAGTGTTTACACCTAGCTAAGCCTAGAGATGCTTTCAAGACAGATGTGTTGTTTTAACTCACATGATTTTGTTTTGAAAACATGTTTCTAAACATGTTTAGAAAATATGTTTGCCATTTCCCTTCATATAAGAGCCAGGTACAGCAACGTTTCCACCCTAAATGCTTTATCTCCTTCTAGAACCTGTGAATATGGTACAGGACAATGAAAATAACGTCTCAAGATCCTGTGTAGATTCAATTGCATTGAATCACACTGTGACCAACATGCTGCTGGAACAGAGTGCTGACTGCTGGCAGTTCACCTGGATAACAGTACTGTGAAGCTTCACTCTGAGTGGGTGCTTTAAGGGTGAATTCTGAAGGAAGGTCCTGCTGAACCACCACCCATATGCTGGAGATCTGGGGCTCAAATCAGGCTCACTGTCCAGTAAGCCAAAGGACTGTGGAAGAACAAGAGTGTCTGTGGCCTTCCCCTCTGTCAGTATTGTGCTTCTGTGCAGGCAATAACTGAACCAACTTACTGAGCTTCCTAAAGATAGGTTCTAGAGTCATCAGCAGTTCCAGTGAATGATCGGTTCAGTGAAATACTGATAAAGGAGCCTTAGACCAGGCTTCTACACACTGGCTTGGTTATCCTCATGCACTGCTGAGCAGGGTACACTATTCTCTTTTATGGTCTGAGCATGCAGGCAGGCTTCCCGGATGAACTCTAGGGTACTGATGGCGTTAGGGCAGTGCCCATTCACCAGATCAGGCGCAGTTGTAGCGGCTTGAACAAATTCTACAGTTCATAAGCGGTAGGTTAATTTTCCTTGGTCACTAGGTGGCAGAATTAGCGTTATTAAACCACGCACGGTTTGGTTGGTTTTTTTTCAATGACTACCAGCCACCTCAGCTCTCTTCCTGTAAATGGATTACTGAGTCCTGATAGAGGGAGCTATCTGAAAGCACCGAGCAGGACTCCCTCTCAAGGATATGATCTGTTCTGCAACTAATGGGTCACTTGCATTATGTTCAGCTGAGAGATGGGCAAATATATTAGGTTCTTTTGTTAATGCAAACTTTCCAGCTTTGATTTGCTGCTCTGGTGTCCACAGAGGCTCAACCTTGATTCCAGGGGATTCTTCTGTTTGTTGAACAATATTTGCACCAAGAAGAACCTGTCTCTGAGATGTGTTCTGTGGTGCTTTTAGTGAACAATAGTGAAATCTAAGCTCACACTACATCACAGGGAACATAGGGTACATATTTTTGAGCTAAGCCAAAGTACTTGGAAAAATCTGGTTTGGAGAGCTTTTTTTACTTTAATCTCTTTCTCTCAAAGTGTTTTACAGGTTGGTTTGAATCCTTAAGCCACACAGTATAGGGAAAATATTGTGATAATTGTATTATTATTATTTCAAACACATTTCTGATAAATGGAGAATGTCCAGGAAATATGTAGAACAGGAATGTGATTTTACAGAGAGATTTTAAAATTACAAAATTAAGATGTATTGCAGAAGGTAGTAAAGGTAATGATACGTGGAGCAGCTCCAGATCAAATCAGCTTCTAGTTTAATAAATTAGTTTTGAAGCTGCGGTGTCTTCAATGCCTGGCTGTACCAAAGGTTGGTTAAAAGGAGCAGCAGATAGGGAGGACAAGATCTCCCAGTCTGGAATATGGCTGCTGTTCCCTGTCCTTGGAAATACTTTAAATAAGATGGCTGAAGGACAGGGTAAAGGACTGTTCTGCACCAATATTATCACGCAGCATAAAGAAAATATTTACTCTTGCCATATTCCTCAATCTGTAATTGGCATACTTTGCTGTCCTATACACTTTGGGAAGAGAGACTCTTCCATGATTCTCCCAATAGAAGGAGGGAGGAAGAAGCAACTTGCCCATTCACTTAAATTTTTGCCTGTTCACAGGATAGCACAGTATTTCAGTATATGGATCAATGAAGAAATGCCTGTCTGACCTTGAGTTTTATTACAAATAAGCAGCCACCAAGATAGTAGCAGTGTATGGGGAGAGCTTCCTAGTATAAAAATTATTTTCAAGCGTACAAAGAGATTGAGTGAAATTTCAAGATTTTGAATCGAAATCTTTTAAACTTCATCAGCTGTATTCCCTCTGGCTAGGAGCATTGAAGACTCAGAAGGAAATTGGTTTGCTGTGGTGATTCAAGTAATTTTATATTTTCTTCCTGCTCCCCTTGGGTCTTTGTACTCAAATGTTACCATTCTTCTCTAGTGATTTTTTTCCTCCTCATTTTTCTTAGTGAAAAGAAAGGACTTTTTTTTATAAGTGGAAGTAGCATCTGACATATATTGAGAAAAGTCAGAAGAAAGCTTAGCTTTGTTCCTCCCTCAAATTTGAAACATGCATAGCAAAAGATGAAATCTAGGCTCTAATCACTTCAGACATCTTTTCAGTTTGCTTTCCACAGCCAAGAACATGGGCCTTGCATTGTGTCCCAATAGACTTCTACGTGTTCTGATCAAAGAGCCAAAGGTAAAGGTTCTGTGTTTGTATTCCTGGACATCCCTGCTGGTTATTGGTGGTAGGGGGACAAGGAGGTGTACAGGGAAGAAACCCTGAAAGTAAGGAAAACCTCACAGCCTCATAGTAAGCTTGGTCTTCTCTCCATTGCAAACAGCAAGAATCTTTGCACTTCGAGTCATACAGTGATTGTGTCTGTAGCTAGGAATCAGGAATAGCATCTGAAGCCAAATAGATTTGAAATAGAAGCAAAGTTTATTTTTCACTCTAATGTGTGGACACTGCTGAAGACAAGTTATGGCTGAAATGCTGAAGTATCCACTTCTGCTGTCTGTGGGAATAAGTGCCTTTTGTGAGTTTTCTTTCTTAACAAAATATTTTAAGTCTCTTTTCACTATTCACAGGGGTTCAAAGGGACCAAATGTTACGATACTTTATTTTCAAGAGGATACTTTATTTTCAAGGTCCCTTAGAGCACTGTGGTCAAAGTACTTTTCAGTTTGTAAATATACTACTAAGCTTTATTTGGAATTTGCAGTGAGATGGACATCTTGCTGTGTGTATGATCAAAGACCTGGTTTGTCACATATCTGCAGTAACTGTGTATCTAATTTAGAGAAAAAGAGTAAGCTCATCCCTCTGGGATTCTCCTTTTTTTTTTTTTATCATCTTGCCTTAGAAGTCAGACCTGTTCTGTATTAAAAGAAGACAGCAGCTAATTCTTTGTGCACACTAAAATTCTGTACTAGAATTAAGATGAAAAGTAATTTTAGCATCCAGCTGTGGAATTCATCAGAAATGTTGTTAACTGCTATATTAAAAACAGTTTTGCAATTTCAGAGTTTCCAAATCACAATATTTTGTCTCTTTTTGCAAGGCAAGAGGTTTCCCTGTTTAGGACATACTGATACAAGACTCGATTTGTTTGGCTGCTGGTGTTTTGAAGACAGTATGAGTACTTGAGTACCTTTGATGACTATTCCGAGATGAT
>VXBZ01010568.1:0-44570 GCA_013399135.1 Heliornis fulica | reverse complement strand
TGAAGATGTTGAACAGAACTGGTCCCAACACCGAGCCCTGGGGAACACCACTGGTGACCGGTCGCCAGCTGGATTTGGCTCCATTCACCACCACTCTCTGGGCTCAGCCATCCAGCCAGTTTGTAACCCAGCGCAGAGTGCACTTGTCCAAGCCGTGAGCAGCAGCTTCTGCAGGAGAATGCTGTGGGAGACGGTGTCAAAGGCCTTGCTGAAGTCCAAGTAGACAACATCCACAGCCTTCCCCTCATCTACCAAACGGGTCACCTTGTCATAAAAGGAGACCAGGTTAGTGAAGCAGGACCTGCCCTTCATGAACCCGTGCTGGCTGAGCCTGATCCCCTGGTTGTCCTGCACCTGCCGCACGATGGCACTCAGGATGATCTGTTCCATGATCTTCCCCGGCACCGAGGTCAGGCTGACAGGCCTGTAGTTTCCCAGATCAATTACTGAAAATTATGAGCAATTTAGTATTTATTTACAGTATAGAAATAAGTCTCAAGAGCAAATGAAAGCTGCTGAATTGCTTTTAACTGATTCTGGACACAAACATTGGTAAACTAGGCAGTCTGACAGCCATTATCTTTAAATATTAGAATGTATTTGCAGTGTAAGTGTGAATAAAAGAAATAATGCAACATGGTAACATTTCTAAATTTACATTTCAGGCTACTAACTTGAAAAGCAAAGTGACTTCACCAAAATCTAGAGTCCAAGTTACCTGTAGGTTTCATGGGAAACTCAAGACCCATTTTTACCTCTTTTGCAAGTTTAGTTTTTAGTGGGATCTACTGCCTTACCTGGTTCACCTTAATGTATCATGAAGACTATCATCTAGAGACAAGGAAAGGTTATGGAGTACCTGACCACCATGTTGGCTGACATCATAATCTTAGATCAAATCTGACTTTTATTGTAAGAGGTTTGGCTCTAAAGGTGAGAGGAAAGCCGAACAGATCCAAGATATCCCTGCTTTTGGATGGTGTTAGCCATTTCCAATTTGTATGCAGCTCAACTGCATCAATTTATTTAATTTTCTGTTTATTGTTCCTGTTCATTTGCACTCAATAAATATGTTTAGTTAAATCTTCATTGTTCTGTCTTGCATGACAAACTTTGGATGAATGATCTTCATTTACCAGCCTCTATTCTCAGTCATAACACAGAGCAAGATAAGACCACTTAAATTGGCTTTCATTAATGTAGAGCTCTCGGTATTTTTCACTTGATCTATAGTAAAAGCACAACTTGGTCTTACTTGCAGAACAAGAGACCTCTTGAATTCCAAGTAACAATGAGTAAAAATACTGCTATGAACAGAAAAACAGAATATGGTTTCCTTCTGTAGGAAAAGGGATGGAAGTTTTCCAAAGATAAAGATAGAAAATGTCACTTAAGAAAGAGAGAAGTAGCACAGGGTTAAGATTTAGGCTTTATTCTACACTCAACCTGCTAGCACACACATAAAATAATTTTTTTTTTTTAATTTCATCTTGGGTGGGACAAACATTTTTAGTTTTAAAGAGAAAAAAAGTATTTTCCAATGCACTCCTTTTGAAGTCATTCATTAATGCACAAACAATTTCATTGACTAATTCACACTGTCATCATAAATTCACAGAAAAACTGGCATGAGCCAAGTTCCCAGAATGTAAAAGGGTGTGTCCTCAAATATCTAGCAAGAAATGAATGCCAGATTCATCATTAAAAAAAGGAAAGTTATTCCTTTAGTGGAAGTAGTCTTCTGTCAAATAAAGAACTTTGAAAATTGCTATCGTAATACAATGACAGATCTGAAAAAGGAGTTGACCGCAATGAATTGTGTTGAATATTAATATTAGACATCTCCAGTTTCTATAAGAAACTGTTTCCAGGAGATAGTCACTAATATTACAAAATATATTTCAGAAAGAACATACTTTCTTGAGTGAAATATTTCACATTAGGTTTTATGATTCCTTAATGTCAAACAGCCTTGCAAACTGCAAACATCATTGTACTGATGAATATATCTGCCTAGTGTTAAGCCTCTAAGAAATATATGTTGGGAAAAATAGGTAAATTTTTAATTCCAAATGACAACTTGACAAAACAGCCTAAGAAAATAAGCACTGCCTGCCAGTACATTAATAAACTGAGTAGAGTTAAGCTGGTTTATTTCTGTGCTTTTCTATATGCTCTCTTTGTTGCCTCAAGTTATTCAGATGCATTTACTGTTTTTATGGGGCAGAGCACAGTTGCTATGAAAATAGTAATATATTGCTCTCTGAACTGCATGGCACTCAAAATATCTTTGTGGCTGTGGTCTACTAAAAGGAAAGTAAATACTACCAACAGATAAAATAATTTTCTTTTTTTTTTTATTCTTAAAGTTGTTTTTTCTTCTTAGATCAGAATTCCTAAATAGTTTGCTATAGTCAGACACAATAAATGGTAAGTGAGGAAAGTGGATGAAACATTAGACCATCATCTATGTGGACTGACTCAGAAGTGACAGGAAAGGCTATTCTAGGTTTCATCAGTGCACTCCAAGAGCTGCAACGATCTATTTCCTGTGCAACTCCATTTTAGTTCTTCAGTCACAAAATGCCTCATCTACAAGCAGTCCAAATCAGCATAATTTCAATTCAGACAGTGAAACAACAGTGATATAACCCTACTTAGAACCTGAGGCACTGAACCCTGGATTATAAATCCACCATTTTTTCAAGGCCAGATCTCAACATTTGAAGAAGCTTCTACTTTTATCCATCCAATCACTAAGGCATAACTCTCAAATCCAATTTGCTCACAGTATTATATTGATAAGTTTGTTTCTGTTCAACAATCTAAAGGAGAACAAATCACCGAGTTGCACTTGGAAGCCAACCAAGAATGAGCCAGAGTCCTATGAAGGACATAAATCCTGGGTTAAAGGTCTACTACTGCCAGATATATCTGAAAGCAGAGAGGACAGAGCTAAAGCAGGAAAAGCTTAAGGCAGGAAAAATCCACAAGATAGGGCATCGCACTTAGATGGTAGCCTGTCTGCCTCATGGACTCACACACAGTTCAACAAGGCCAAGTGAAAGGTCCTGCACATAGGTTGGCAGTATCCCAAGCAAAAAGCCAGAATGGGTGGAGAACAGATTGACAGTGATCCTGAGCAGGACAGCATAGGGGCATGGGTTGATGAAAAGCTCAACATGAGCCATCAATGCAGAATTGCAGCCAAGAAAGCAGCCTGTACTCTGGGCTACATCTAAGGTCAAGGGAGTTGGTCAACAGAAGGTTGTGCTGCCATTCAACAAGACAGGCTGGAGAGCTGGGCAGGAAGAAATTGAATGAGATTGAACAAGGGCAAGTGTAGGGTATTGTACCTGGGGAGGAACAACCCAAAGTATCAGTATAGGTTGGGGACTGGCGTGCTGGAGACTACTGTAGGTGACAAGAACTTGGTGTTCTGGTGGACAGCAAGACATCCATGAGCCAGCAATGTGCCCTCATGGCCAAGAAGGCCAATGGCATCCTGGGGTGTATTAGAAGGGAGGTGGCTAGCAGGTAAAGAGAGGTCCTCCTCCCCCTCTACTCTGCCCTGGTGAAACCACACCTGAAGTATTGTGTCCCCTCAGTTCTGGGTCCCTCAATTCAAGAAGGACATCCAACTCCCTGAAAGAGTCCAGTGCAGGGCCACCTGGATGGTTAAGGGAGTGGAACACCTTCCTTATGAGGAAAGGCTGAGGGAGTTGGGTCTCTTCAGCTTGAAGAAGAGGAGACTGAGGGGTAATCTCATTAATGTTTATAAATATGTAAAGGGTGAGTGTCAGGAGGATGGATCCAGGCACTTCTCAGTGATGGCCAGTGATAGGACAAGGGGCAATGGTTCCAAGGTGGAACATGGAAAGTTCCATCTGAATATAAGAAGGAACTTTTCCACCATGAGGGTGACAAAGCACTGGAACAGGCTGCTCAGAGATGTTGTGGAGTCTCCTTCTCTGGAGACATTCAAGACCAATCTGGATGCGTTCCGGTGTTATTTAATCTAGGTGATCCTGCTCGGGTAGGGGGCTTGGACTAGACCCCACCTGCAATAATGCATCTAGCTCTGAGGTCCCCAGTACAAGAAGGGCATGGACCTGTTAGAGGGAGTCCAGAGGAGGATCACAGATCAGCTGGAGAACAGGCTGAGAGAGTTATATTTATTCAGCTTGGAGAAGACAAGGCTCCAGGGAGACCTAAGTGTAGCCTCTCCATACCTGAAGGGGCCTACAGGAAAACTGGAGAGGGACTGCTTATAGGTGTGTGGAGTGGCAGGAAAAGGGGTAATGGGTGTAAACTAATTTAGATTAGATATTGGGAAGAAATTCTTCACGTGATTTTTGACCTATAGCTTAATTATCTCCCACAGCTGGAGCTAGTCTAAAGCAAGTTCCAACACTTTCTTTCAAATCTTTCTTGAAAAGCACCTGTTACCTCAGGAAAAGATGACTTTGCCTCAATTTAGATTCTTTTACTATTCTATTGGCCTTGACAATAGGATGACAGATATGTTTTTCCACTTTTCTTTAATAACGGAAGCTATTTGTCAAGGGTCTGCATCACTTAAACTATGGATGCTTTGCTATTAGAATCAACAAGCAGAGTGAGACCCTCAGATCAGAGACTAATTTGGTGGACTGCAACTTTGGCTACTCCTAATATAAGACAAACTAGAAGTAATGGGCTGAGAGTGAAGATTCATATAAACTATTGCCTGTCATTACCTTGCCAAGTTGCTCCCACTCTACTACAGAATACTGTAGTAGAGTGGGAGCACCAATGAAGAAGTAGAATTTCCACTTTAACATTTATTTCAATTATTTGCTCCTGTGATTAGAAAATGTGTCTCTGGTGACAATACAATGTATTTGATTTCATACCCTCAGCATGCATTTTTGCTTGATAACGATGGAAGTTTTCAAAGAAAGCATTTCAAAATTCACACAAAGACAAGTCAGAATGCATTTTCTCAATTTCCAATGCTTTTTGTATGCTGAGAATACACATTTACTTTTACTTTCTTCTAAAGCAATTCAAAGAATTGATTAGATCTGTAGGAGAAATAGCTATTATATTAAAAAAGCATGCTTTCAAAATAATTAAGTACATCACTTCTAAGATATTTTAATACTTATAAAGAGCAATGATTCACTGTGTTGGCAGTTCCAATACATTGGTTGTCATATTCAGATCAATGTTCTTTTTATTTGACAATGCTATACTGAAAATTTGATTTAGACTTTTCTATTAAGGATTGCAAACATCAAAAGCAGGAAAAGATCTTGACAAACAAAGGAAGTAGTATTTATATATAACTTAGGGAAATTTTATTTAACCAACTTTTTTCATTAAGTTACTAATAGACTGCTTGTATCTAGACTTTCAAAGATTTCAGACTAAATGAAAATAGGTCTATCTTGAAGTCACTAAGCAAGAAGTGAAAATTTCAGACATGACATACTGCTCAACATTCTGCTATGATGCTGTTACCTTTGACTGATTCATCTGCACTGCCTATTTGTGGGAAGTATTCCTGGTATAGTATCATCAAGAGCAACTATTTAACACAATACATTCAATAAAATTGTATAATCAAATCTATTTGATTCTGACTTTTAAACCACATCCTGGTTTTGGTTTGGATAGAATTACCTTTTTTTCTAATAGCAGGTATAGTGCTGTATTAACATTGATAATACTGAATTTTTTAGCTATTGCTGGGTAGTTGTAGCACATAAGTCAAGGACTTTTCAGCTTCCCACGCCCCACCAGGGGCACAAGGCCCTGGGAGAGCACAGCCAGGACAGCTGGTCCAGACTGGCCAATTAGGGAAGTGAGCCAGAAGGCAGAATCACTGCTAGGAAGCAGACTGGGCATCAGGTTGTTTTATTTTCCTTTTTCATGTGGTAAGCAATTGTACTTCTACATCACTTGTTCGTTTAATAGTTGTTGTTGTCCTTGTTATTAATATCTTCCTTTGCTATCCTATTAAACTCTCTTTATGTAAATCCATATTTATTTTTTCTATTCTCCTCCCCATCCCGTGTGGAGAGGGAAGGGTGAATGAGCAGATTCATTATGATCACTTCCTGCACCAAAACCTTTTGAAAAGAGAGCCTCATCTACCTTAAAGCATGAAAAAAAAAGCATTTTTTCATGCAAGGACCTCATGGTGTTTCTCATATAAAGGACCCTACAATATATATTAAAAGAAAGACTTCTAATTATGAAGACTATATTTTTCTAAGAGAAAATTTTGTGTGAATTCATTTATCATAGCTAAAGCAACATCACAGTCAGATAATTATACTATTACCTTAAATACATTACTCATAGACATAGCCATAAAACTGTATTTTAATTTATGTAGTTTGAGAGACTAAAGACCTGCACATCTCTTTCATTTACACACATTTATACAGTTAATATCACTTTACAGAAATTTATATCTCAACTTCAATATCATTCACCATATTAAACCTGCTATTTCTTCCCTGCTACATGGTATTCTTGAGTATGATTTGATCATCAAAAATTATGTCAGTGCAGCAATGCAAGATTTGCTGTGTGAACTGTAACTATTCACTTCCTCTCATTTGAAGGTGTAAACAGCCCAAAACCAGCATTAATAATTTCGCTGTGGTGTATGTGTTGCACTGCAATGATATCAAGGTTTTTTATAATTATGTAAGAAAGAAAAGCAAACAGTGCAATTAACTGTTAGACTTTCATGTGATCTCTGATTAATGAAGGGGAACAGATGGTGCCTCCAAAGACCCAGAAGTAGTTTCTGCAATTTTGCCATAACTTGCTCAAGACAAAGTTTATTTATAGTTTTTCTTGTAGCTATCTTGCAGCATATTTCCTTACAGATTACATTTTTATGAAGAATCTTCAGTATTTCCTTAAAATCAGTTGCAACCATTGATAAAAACAGGAGGTCTACCACCTTTTATTATGCCCAGTGTATATCTCTCATTATATATTTTTCTCCCCTGTCCAGCTGAAAAGGGCAGTGATAAGAGTGGCTTTGGTGGGTGTATGGCCTCCAGACGGGGTCAAACCACTACACTCTTCCGGTGTGTATCTTTCCGTGGGGTCACAGCCTCCTTTGGGTGCTTTTACCTGCTTCAGTGTGGGGTCTTTCATGGGCTGAAAGTGGGTATTTGCTCCATCCTAAACCTCCACAGGTTGTGCAGGGACAGGTTGTCTCACCATGGTTTACTCCACAGGCAGCAGGGCTCCAGCACCTGGAAAACCTCATCCCGTTCCTTCTTCATTGAATCTACAGAGTTATTTCTCTCACACCTTCTCACTCCTTTGTCTAGCTACAAAAAACTTGCCGCTAGGCTGGGTTTTTTTCCTTTTCCAAAGGAAAATCCAAACCAGACAGCTGTAGCTAAAGATGCATTCTCAGTTTTAGGACTTTCATTGTTTAATGAACATTGTAACCCCTGCAACTCCTTATACCCCTGGCTGGCTGTCATCAGCTGAATTAGCATGGAGGTGAAACAAGAAACCTCTCACTTTGAATGCATTCCTGCTAGCTTACCCTTCCTTTCCCTTTTCTAATCACTTCCACTTGTTGTGTCCTTCTGACCTGCAGGTGGCAAACAGTATGTATTTGAGAGCAAGTTTTTAATGCAAGTTGGTCTTGGGTCTTTTTTCTTTAATAATAACCTTAGTATCTATAAAAAACGATTCGATTATTTCACACATTTTATTACCCAAGACCTGATAAATTAGTTACCCCCTCCAAAGAAAGAGGGTAACAGTCAGATGTACTTCAATGCAATACCAGTATTCAAGGAGGCCATAAAAAATCAACGTAATAACAAATGATCGTGCTATCTCTAAATTACAACACGCTGGTTTTAAATGGAGCTGTTTTATACAGAACTGTTTAGTAGATCCATTTCGAAATATGAAATATTTTCTTTCACATCCATAGGTTTCTGTTTTACTACATTTTTCAGCCACAGTCAGGTTGCAAATCCTTCAGACTTCCACCAGAATCTAATGACCATCTGGAAACTCTGTGTAGCTGAACTTCAAAAAACTGTTCTGGGTCTGCCCTTCCTTAGCAAACTATAAAGGATTTTCTCAAGAAGAATTTCTATTATGAATTATGACACATTTTCAATTCCTTGTCAGTCCGTTACATTAGGGTTTCTGCAGGTAAAAGATTGTCCAAGCAGTACAGTAGCTTCCAGTAAGTATTCAAGTGTCTTTTTAAAGATACCAGTAGGTGAACTCTGTCAGTCCAAGCTAAATTTCAGCTGGTGACTCCTACATGCTTGAAGTTCTTGCATTTACACATGTAAAAGAAAAACTCTCGGAGGTTTGATCACAGAAACCCCAGCTGGGCATCTGCTGATGGTGAAGACCCAGAAGTCTTGCTGCCTGGGGCTAGTTAAATGAAAGAAGCAACATGATGGAAGTGCATGTTTTGAAAACGAATAGGAGCCTGTCCATTGAACTAGGCATTAAGTAACAGAGTAACATTTATAAAATATATACTCTGAAAACCAGTAATGAAAAAATACTGAATTGCGGGACTCATAAAATATAAAGATGCTAGTTTAGCCAAATAGATAAATAAATCTTTATTTTCTATGGAAGTTGCATTTAAACTCCTATTTTCTCTTTAATTTCTTCTGTTTCTTCTTTAGCTGTTCTTCATCCTCAAATCCAAACCACTTCTTTCCTCTTCCTGAAGGTCTCACTTGTTAAGCTCTCTTTAGTTAGCTTCCATGCTTTGATTTGTCCCTCGCTTATCCTTGCTCTCAACTTAGTAAAGAGCTTCGGGAAATGTTCACGCAGCATCTGAATTTCCACTCAATCTACTTGTAGATAACATGTGTCACTGCAACAGTAACCGGACCTCATGATGCCTAATTCAACACACTTGAACATTGTCTTGTATCATGAATTTTTAAGACCATGATCTCTCACATATTTATCGTGGTCACTACAAAACCTGCCCAACAGCTGCTCTTGATCTAGGAGAGCCAAAGATAATCAAAAGCTGTGTTACATTACTACTGAAGAGGAACGCTACCAGCTAGCAGGTCAACCTTTACAGTGTGCCTGGACTCACAATGTCTCCACTACACGGCACAACAGAACAGATGGGAAACCCAAACTATCTCCCAAACATGGAACATTGCAGTCCTGTGAATGTGATCACAGAATCATAGAATTTTAAGGCTGGAAATGACCCCTAAGATCACCCAGTCCAACCACTAACCTACCGCCACCAAGTCTACCCTTAGACCATGGCCTCAAGCACTGCATCTACCCGTCTTTTAAACACCTCAAGAGATGGGGACTCAACCACCTCCCTGGGTAGACTGTTCCAGTGCTTGATGACTCTCTCAGTAAAGAAGTTCTTCCTAATATCCAACCTAAATTTTCCCTGGCGCAGCTTGAGGCCCTTACCTCGAGTTCTGTTGCCTCTTACTGGGGAGAAGAAACCAACCCCCACCTCACTGCAACCTCCTTTCAGGTAGTTGTAGAGAGCAATAAGGTCTCCCCTCAGTCTCCTCCAAACTAAACAACCCCAGCTCCCTCAGCTGCTCCTCGTAGGGCCTGTTCTCCAGACCCTTCACCATCCTCGTTGCCCTTCTCTGGACACGCTCCAGAACCTCAACATCCTTCTTGAAGTGAGGGGCCCAAAACTGAACACAGTACTCGAGGTGAGGCCTCACCAGTGCAGAATACAGGGGGATTATCACCTCCCTGGTCCTGCTGGCCACACCGTTCCTGATACAAGCCAGGATGCCATTGGCCCTCTTGGCCACCTGGGCACACTGCTGGCTCATGTTTAGGCGGCTGTCAGCAAACACCCCCAGGTCCCTTTCCGCCAGGCTGCTCTCCAGCCACTCCTGCCCAAGCCTGTAACGTTGCCTGGGGTTGTTGCGACCAAAGTGCAGTACCCGGCATTTGGCCTTGTTGAACGTCATATTGCTGGTCCCAGGCCAACAATCCAGCCTGTCCAGATCCCTCTGCAGGGCCTTCCAACCCTCCAGCAGATCGACACTCCCACCCAATTTGGTGTCATCTGCAAACTTACTGAGGGTGCATTCAATCCCCTCGTCCAGATCATCTATGAAGATGTTGAACAGATGTTGATGTTGGCATCCAACACATTTAGTCCTACAGAGGACATGATGCAACACAGCTCACCAGCCCATTGTGGCTCTTTGGGCAACACACCATTCTGTGACAGCAACCAGCCTGGGAAAAGCATTTCCTGAAGTGGCTATGTGACAGGATGCCTTGATATCTCATGTAAAGCAGGTAGAGTGAGGGGTTTTTTAATGGGAAAATAAAGTTCAGCAAGAACTGGAAGAGGACAGCATGCCAACATCTGATGACCCGATAAGACCTGGTCCTAATATTATACATGCATAATTAACCTCTTGCTGCTATTCTGGCCCAGCTAAGCTATGGCTTCTCCTGAACTAGCCTGCTGGTTTTAAAACACCAAAGCTTACACAGAAATCCCTAAAGGCGCCCTGAGACTGGGTAAGTAGAAAGCTCCCTGAAACGTATGTAACAAGTGAATATTTGTGAAACAGTCCTTTCAGACTGACATTACTGTAACAATTATCTGACAGTGATCTATTCTTGCATATTATCTCCACTGAAAGCATATATATATAAGCATATATGCTTTCTGGCATTACACTTCTGCGTTCCCCTTTAGGCATGATCAGCAGTTATATTGCAATTGTCTAAAATTTTAAAATTAAATTGTAAAATGTTGAATAATTGTATAATTCAAATCTTGACATCTTCATGGTGATATGCAGATCTATGTCTCTAGTCATTGCCAACATGCTAGAAACAAACCTAAAATTATACTTCTACAGGTCTCCTGCTACCTAAAATCAAATGGAAAAATGAATGACAACAGCTTTTCCATCTGGAAGGGAAAACATAGCCGAAAAACCCCAAAGCATATTGACATATTTATATTAATTTATAAATCACATTTTATTTTAGTATCAAATATGCTGCATAAATAAAATAATAATACTAAGTTAATTAGACAGCCTGTAAGATTTTTTTTTGCAGAAAAGTAATGCATAATGTTTAACCATATGGTCTTTTTGTCCTGTTGGCTAATTACATACAAATTGCTCTTCCAATTTTATTGCTGCTGGTTATTATTAACTGGAGTATGTTCCCTCCTGAGTATTGTTCCTCTCTTTCACGTCTTTTCAACTTCACCAGACAAAATGTATTCACAATGCTTAATGGAATGAACTGCAACAGATACCTTCTACAACTGAATTCCGTTAAGAGGCACCTCCAAACACAGACCCAAGAGAACAAAGCCAAGGCCATATACCTCATGCTGCTTTAAAGCTGAAAGTTGAAAATACTGAAAATAGTCATGTTTGCATCAGGACTCACTTTGGCTGTGTAAAAATAACGTAGCCCTAGGCATATACTGACAAGCACTGAAATGATGCAATAATGATTTTTGATAGAGAAAGCAATTAGCATTTTTTAATGATCCATTCTGTAGAAGCCATGTCTAATTTAGGGAATCTGCCTCTAACAGTACTTTACCATCCATGTATTAGAGTTTAAATCTTAATTATTGCTTTTGCAATATAAGAACTCTAACATAACTATCAATTATGGAAATTACAATCACTCGCAGAACACAGTGGAGCATTCTTGCCAACTAGACAAAACTAAAAGAGTAAGTAAAATCCTTTTTTTAACCACCCTGCAGCCCAGAAGAGCCTTGAAGTTCCACGCTTTGATTAACAACTAATTATGCAAATTCAGATCTACAATTCCAACAGCTAAGAATAAATGACTTTGCCTAGCTTATTTATATTTTGCATACTTAATTTTCCTCCTTCCTATGTTTATATTGTTCGAGAAAGAAATCAATTTTACAAGATCAATAATTATTCAGATATTTCTCCAGTAGCAGTCCTGTAAACATCATCAGAGTATAAAAAAAAAAAGTGGGTGGGGGAGGGGGGAGGATGGTACAGGGAGTGGGGGCAAATACCAACAGCTTTTACGTACTCTTAAACAAATGTTTATCAGTTGGACTTCCAGGTTTAGCTTGCCAAAATTACTAACTACAAGGCAGCAATTTTAAGGGTTTGCTTTAAATCATTCCCAAACAGGATCATCTGAATACTTTATAGGAAACTCTAGATTTCTATAACGATAAATACATTAGTCCTTTTGACATGTGTATGCATCATAATGTTCCTCTACTGTAAGTTACTTCATATTTAACAGTCTATTTAATGCATCTTTATTATAAAAATCCTTGTCTTCCTAAAAAAAACAAAAAAACAAAAACAAAAAACCAAACCAACAAAAAACCCCCGAACGAATACATTAACTTTTGCCCATTTTCATATATTATACTAACTGGAAACTTTCAAATTAATTAAAAAGTCAGTTATATCTTCTTTTTACACTACTTTTTTAGTCCTTTCAAGCTATCAGTGCACTGGTACACCAGTGATCTGATACTAACTTCTATATCTGCAAATATTTGTTCTTTGTTATTTCTAGCAAGGAACCTGTAAATGTGAGGGTTGGGATATGCAAATTAACATGACCAAACTACAAATTTTAATTCTACTTATGCATCCCAGTGAGAGATGGCCTTTATGGTTTCTCATCTATCATATCTTTAGTATGAAGATAGTTCAGTCAAGTATCTCACCTGACTCAAATAAGACTGTCAGCACTGCCTCCCATAAGCTCCTCATAGACAAGCTGGTGAGCTGGGTGAGCAGACAGTGGGGTGGACTGAAAAGCAGCGGAAAGGCCAAGCCCAGAGGGTGGTGAGAATGACCAAGCACTGCCACATGTTACCCACAGAAATTCTGGAGTCTCTATTCTTGGAGATATTCAAAAGCCATCTGGACATAATGTTGTTCTAGGTGGCCCTGCTTGAGCAGCACCTGGATAACATGACCAGCAATTCTGTGATATCTAACCCATTGCAACCAAAGCTGTATCTTTCACAGTTCTCCAAACATTACCTCCACACACCTTATTATTTACTCAGGCATCACATCATCTGTCACATTAAGTCCTTATACAAAACAGTCTTGAAGGCAGAGGTCAGTCTTACCTTCATTTTCCCTGTTCCTTTCTATTTCGTACCCTCTGTCTCTAACATCTGCTGCTTGACAGAGATGGCCAGGAGACAGATTTTGCATCCCAGAAATTTCAGATTTCAGAAATGTTGTGCTCAAAATATTCTGACAACACAATGAGAGTACGAGGCAAGAAAAACAAATGATTTTATAGTTTGCATGCATTTGATAAATATTTATGTATGCAGTCTGCATACATAATACATTTTTTCCTGCGTTAGATTTACTATTTACCTTAACATTTTGACCATAAATTCCAACAGCACCAAGGAAAAATCTATGATGAGTGTGTTAATCAAATTCAACTGGCAAATGATTTCTGACAAAAAGACATCTGCTCAGAAGATTCCCAAGCAGCTGTTCTCTAATCCTTTCTTCTCCTGTATTACAGCCTTCTAAGTCAGTGTTCTGCTCCCTGTTTCTAAATAGATTTGGTTTCCCCAGCAATCCTTAATGTCCATGCAGGGCAGATTTTGTTCCAGCTGTTTTTTCATCGCAACCTGACAAAATATGCGTAGAAACTTAGAACACCTTCCTGACACCTGCCTCATTTCAGGTGTTCACATGGCTCCCACTGACAAAATGTAGCATAATGAAGTATTAGTAACCACCACTTTCAGTACCAGCTGTTGAGGTGACAGGAAAATCCTTCAAAACAAGGACATATTTATGGTGTGGGTAAAGACTTCAACAAACGCAATCCAAAGCCTCATGGCTGTGATTGCACAGAACACGGAACCCAGATGAGACATGCCGACCGCCAGCCCCCTGTAGCCCCTAGGGCAGCTACAGCTTTGTTCTTTTACTCGGTGTTTCAACTCCTTCAGTGCTTTAGAAGGGGCCAGCAGTGCCAGTCTGAAACAGTAAAGTCTGACTTAACTGCAACAAGGCCTTCTGTGGCATGAGCCAATTAATGAGGAAGCATTATCTTTCTCCTATCTGCTGTACTTCTTTCCCACAGCATGACCAAAATTAGGTTAATTAGCAGTGTGCTAGGGGAAATAAAATCACTTTATTTAGATTAACAGTTTTGGGCTGGCCTCATTATAAACTATGAGAATATCGATAAAAAGTAAAGAGTTCAATCACAGTCGTGGTTTAGGTTTTCAAACAAATTCTCTGTCAAAGAGCTAGCAAAATCAGTTAGTCTTTTTCTATGAGAAAAATTATAAACTGAAAAACGGTAATGTAGATAAAAAGCATTTATAATTTTTTTAAGATTCGCACACGTGTTAAAAGGTGTTTAAAAAGTTGAAGAGGAGGATCTAACACCCACCTGGGAAGCTGAGAACACTGCATGAGTAGACGAAGAAAGACTAAGGCGCAGTTTCACCATGGCTAGCTGAAATGATTTCCATGAGAGTTATCAGTTCCCGAGTTAGCCTAGCTCAGGCGAGAGCAGTCACAGTGCACTAACACACGGCACAGGCTGATTGCATTAGCAGCACTAAGCAGCTACTGTGTCCCTATCTGTATCAACGCTACTCAAACTCAAATTCAAAGCATTCTGAATCCTGAGCTCTACATTCTAGTTTTGGAATAAAATCTGATGAATGTAATTGCTGAATTACACATGAAGTTAATAGCACAGTGAATATCAGCCTTAAAAATGAAATCATCATTTTCTTAAGTGGTACAGAACAGCCAAGTCCCTTCCTGTTAGCATGGCTACGCCATTCTACAGTATTTGAGGATTTCCCTCAAAGCATAAAGAGAACAAACACACTGATTGACCTGATGAGAAGGGTTTTAAACTAGGTATGCTGGAGAAAGCTTACCATCATCTATGGCAACAGTGCAGGGATGGTGTGAAAGAGACCAGAGGATAATCATGAAGCTTCTCACATTTCCTCTTTTGAAAGCAAGGTGACTGAAGGTTCACCCCAAACACCTCTACAAGAATGTAAGTAGCATGGAGCAAAAGCAGAAAGAATGAGAAATCTATGCACAGTTGTAAACCTATGACCTTATATGGATTAGATGGATGTGGAGGCATAAATTGCATGACTGGAGAGCTGCTGTGGATAGATGAAAGCTCTTCAGGAAAGACAGACTGGGAAGATAAGGAAGTGGCCTTGCAGTCTGTGCAAAGGAGTTGCTCACATGCAGAGAGCTTTGTCTCAGAACAAGTGATGAAGCCATTCAGGTCAAGCTGTGGACAGCAGTCAATATGCTGCCAGACAAGCCTGGAGAAGAAGCTGGAGAACTAGCGTGACAAGAACTCACAAAGTACACCAAAGGTAAACAAGCCCTGCATCTGGGACATAATAACCCAATTACAGCTTATTCTGAGAGCAAGCTGGCTAGGATGGACCTGGGGCTCCTGGTACATGGTAAACTGAACATGAGTCAGCAGCATCATGCTCTTACAACCCAGAACCCAGTTGCCTGCATTAGCATTATTACAGTCTTGACAGAAGGCGGCAAAGTGATATTAGTCTCTCTTCAGCACTTGTGAGACTCTATCTGGAGTTCATGGCCAATTGTGGGATTTCCAATCTTGTAAAGGACATAATGTGGAGGAGTAAGCCCAGCAGAAGGCAGTGTAAAGATGAAATTCAGAGTACTAGCTCCAATAGGAGACACTGAGAAGGGAGGAGGCTGTTCTGTTCAGCTTCCTGTTGGGAGAGCACAGAGACAAGGCAGCCAGACTCTTCTCACAGATGCCCAGGCATGGGACAAGGTGCAACAACTTTGAAGACAGAAAGTTCTAATTAGATGAGAGGGAAAAAAATTATACAATGAGGGTGGCTCAGAATAAGGTTGCCAAGAGAGGTTGTGCCATTTGTACCTTCAGAGCAATTCAAAACTGAGCAACCAAACTGACTTCAGTTTAAAAAATGAGTTGGACTAAACGATCTCCAAAGGCTTTAAATTAAAACAGGAGTTAATATTGTTTCATTGAATAACCTACAAATTTGCAGTGTAATAAAGCTTTTGTTAAATAGCTGTTCTGTTGGGTTTTTTCCTTTCCTCCCATCCTTCTCATTTTCTTATTCTGTGCGGAGGAAAATTAGACTTTATAAGACTCAAATCAAGTGTAATATTGGCCCTCAAGGGATAAACCCATCAATACAATTACAAATGCAATTCTTGAAAGAAGTATACGTGTGGCTATTTGACTAAAACTGTGAGTTTATAGACCATTCTTGTCCAGTAGCAATGTCATTTTTATGCCATATCTCAAATACATTCTGACAATACAGTTTTCTATGGTGCTTTTATTTTTTTTATTAACATTTCTTTCTTTTACTTGCAGTGTTTTTACTACTTTTCTGTGGAAATGTTTAGTTGCTGGCACTTGGTGCATTCTGCTGTCTTTGTGATTTATGAGTTTGCTGATTCTCAGCTGTACTACAAAAAAAAATACTCTACAAGAAAAAATAATTTGGAATTGCTTAATATGCCCTGATAAATGTCCTAATTATTTTGGAGAAGCAGATTTGCCGCCACCTTTCATTGTTGAAAGCAACACATTTTAGTGCTACAGAAATAAATACTGTAACTGTTTAACATATGAAAATGTTATTTGCCATGCACAATGAGTGCTTTAATTTCTTCACCATCCAATGAATTTGCACAAGTCATTTCTATGATTTATGGCACAGACTGTCTTATGGCTTGTAATTTGTCATACTGTAAAGGGTCTTGGGATACAATTTTATGAAAAGTAATATATTAAAATTAGTCTTTATTGTAAAATGCTAGAAAATACATCCTTATTGCACCATACCACAAACATGGAGCCCTATCATCAGATTTCAAGGGATGGAGCAAATAATAGTGTTTCCTAGAAATAAAGGGGAAAACTAGAGAAACCCAGAGTCTTAGGAAAAAAAAAAAAACCCAAACCTACTATTATTTTAAGATACACTACACATCAGTTCAAAGTACTCAAAATATTCAATTTTATTCATTCAAATGTTGGGGTATGTTGCCCTTCTATCATGATTATGTCTTTTCCAAGGATAGGGCATAAAGCACAGTATTTTAGCTGTTGAAAACACTTCTGAGGTTCACATCTGAAAAAGCACAGTATGTTCTGGGTTGCAGCTCAGTCTGTCAGCCAAACCTCTAATTCCAATAAATACATTTCTGAATGTTTTTCAAAGTAAAGTTTATTTAACCAATAATCATACATTTCATAGTGATAGACAAATGCCTAAAATGTGCTTTTCATTGATTGTTTGCTTGATTTCTTTTAGATGACTGCTATATAAAGCCTTTTAATTGCTAAAATGGAATCACTTGCAGGTGGCATCTCAAAAGCCTTAATTTATGCTTACAGACATATGTGTAATGTTTGCAGATCTAACTCTGCTTGCCACCTCCCTACCCAAAACTAAAGGTGTTTCTCGTGAAAAATAAATGTTGTGTTGCACTAGGTAAGTAAGGGTTATGCAATCTGTTAAGCGTATCTCTATGTGGATGCTAGCTTTTAAGGTTTAAACTGTATTTACTTTCTGTATTCATCCACAGAATTTTTAGGAACACTGACGTTATAATTTTTCATATTTAGGTAGACATTAAAGATGCAGTGTAACTCTGAACTGGAAAAAAAAATCAATTACTCATTAACGCAGAAACTCTGGTTACCTAAGTGTTAAGAGTTGATTTCAGCTCAATTTTTAATATACTGTAAACTCAGAAATAACAGCACTTCTAGCTCCAGCCAAGCATTTCAGACATCTAGGATGAACTACATTATTTGTATATTTTGTTTCCTAAGAACATCTCTGCTTAGGGTATGATGTAAATATATACTTAAATGTTCTCCTAATATTATGTAACTTCTGTGAACTAAGTAATCTCAGTAACTCGGGGGAAAAAGAACAAGAGAATGTTAAGTCTTAAACACTTAGCCATATATCCATCATTTGAGATGTGTCCTGCAGGTATCTTAGAAAAAGGTTTAGGCTGCTCTTTTATTCTGTCTGAACCTTTCAGAATGTGCTTTCAAGAGTTCCTTGGAGCTGTACTTCCAAGGAATTGAAAGTTATATTCACTGTATGCATAAGATTTTTGGTATTTGAGCTACAAATACAGCTCCTGCCTGTCTCACCAGGAAAACAGAACTTCGGCTTTTCTTTCTGCTCTCCAAATGTACTGAAGAGTATCTTTTCTCCTGTATAGCACAGTAATTTGTGGCTCTGTGTCTATGGTACTAATTGAGGAACATTGTAACATATGCAACAAATGAAATAAAGTTTGGTTTTACTGTATTTACTATTTACTACCTCAAATGCAGACAGCCATTTGAGACAAACAAACAAAACATCCAACCTTGAGAACTGAACATTTTTTAAAAATATGAATCAAAATCTGTGCTGAAGAAGTAAATTTGGTAATTTAGGAACAATATGCAATCAAATTTACTGTACAGGAAAATAACACTGTGACAGCAGATTTCAAGGCCTGCTCCCAACTACAACCAGCTGTAATATGAATCACTTCATATGTCACTGTCACCATCAGCAAAGGGCTTGCTAAGACGAAGATCTGTACACTATGTATCTTAGTATGGCTCTTTACTCACAGCTTCACTGTTTTATGTTTTATATGTGGCATGAGAATAATTCAAGAAGAAATTTGCAGTAATCCTTACTCCAAATATATCACATACTTAATTATCTGACTACTGGTAAAAAAGTCTCTCACCCATTCTTTCAACAGTTGCCCGGTCAGTAAGACATGTGACAACAGACATACTGCAACACTGAAGACAGGTATTAAAACACATTATCTGCAGCTTATTTCAGTATTAAAAGTTACAGTCCAATAACTTTCCTTAGTCTCTAGTTTAAAGAGAAAACCAAAACAACCCAGTGGCTATAACTTTTATAGGGAAGAGAATTTTACACAGCTTTTTCAGACAACAAAGGAGGCAGAAATGAAACCTGCTTCTTCGCTGTCTCCTCAGATACCAAACCTGGATACAAAGTGAAAACACTGTACAAATACATAGATCTATTGGCTCTACCAAACTAAGAAGAAGGAACCATAAATAAGATGGAGGAAGAAAACAATTTTCATTAAGACTGTTTCTTTTTTTTGCTTTGAGTAGTAGTGGGTAACTGTAAGTTACTATTCACCAGATACTTTCAGGCAAAGATCTATTAGACTTCCAAGCTACTTTCCAAGTAAATGGCTGAAAAGTGTCAGTAGATACATATAAAAGTAGGAAACTTTTCTTGGAATATAGCTTGGAAAAAAGGGTCCTTCCTGCAGCACTGTTTTGCAATCCTATTTATCAAGAAAAGAACAATATAGTGTCAATAGAGGCTTCTTTCCTTTGTAATGCCTCACTTCTGAAGTCCCTTGTTTCATTATCAGTCACCTGACTCCCTTCTAGCCACTGACTGCCTCAATAAAATATAAAAAAAAACCCCAAAAACTATGTTTGCCCTGATTTCATGCCATACATGTATTACAGTTTATAGCAGAGTTAAGAAGGGGAATAAGTCTCTGCACAACAGCAAGTGCAGCCAGAGAGGTGTGAGAATACATGAAAGGAACACTTGTGCAGACACCAAGGTCAGTGAGGGACGGGGGGGAGGTTCTCCAGGAGCCAAAGCAGGAATTCCTCTGTAGCCTATGAAGATGACAATGACAAGGCAAGCTGTCCTCCTGCAGCCCACGGAGGATGATGATGGAGTAGATATCCACCTTCAGTGGATAACCTGAATGTAATCTTCCCAGTTTGGTCAGTTTTGGCTGTAATGGTAACTGGTGAATGATTTTTCCCTGTCTTTATCTTGACACACAAACCTTTTGTTATATGTTTTCTCTGCTGGTCAGCTGAGGAGTGGTGTGATAGAACAGCTTTGGTGGGCACCTGGCCTCCAGCTGGGGTCAACACACCACACTTATTACTCTCTAGTCTGTTTTTTCATTTGATTTTGTATTACTGAAGTTGATTGGTTCCCACACACAGTAGTCAGACATACACTGAAATGGCAGGTATATTTTTTTTACTTTCCAACATTTTACCAAGTAGATGGGTTAAAAAAAGATGTCCTCACAGCTTATTAATGACCCAACAGCCTGCAAGTCAGCTTTCTCATCAAGATACGCAGCAGCCAACTCTACCAACCTGATGGCTTTATGATATAAATTATTTCATTTTATAAATTACCACTAAAATGTTTATATTGAGTAACCAGATGAGATAGCATTTGTTTACCAATTGCCTCCCTGAAAAAATTACAGTCATAGTTTGAAAAAGAATACTACATCATCTTATTACTTACCAGCAGTCATTATTTTTAGTGAATAAGACCATGTACCAACTTAAAAACATTTATATTTGTGAGCCAAATTCTCTGCAGGGATGGAAGCAGAGAATCAATATTTGAACAGCTGCTGCCAGGAGGTTACAAGCAGGCTGTGTTCTGACTTTGTTCCTCACACAGCACACACGCACAGTGGCTACTGTTCAAAGTCATCACCCTTCTGGGAAAATGCTTTCACAGTTTCCCTCTGAAGCCTGTATTCATGAAGACCATATTCATAAAATCCTAATCTTGGAAACATTTTCTGAAAGAGTATGGTGCTCAAGAGCACGAGTAGCCTTTTGACTTCTAAGAAATTAATGCGACAAAACACTCCAAGTCAAGTGTTTTACTGTTGTAGGTAAGTATTTGAAAACTGTATTTATAAGCAGTAGGTCCCAAAGGCTTTTGGGAATGTGAGATTAGGGCTTCTGTGGTGCAAGACCTGTTTCATTCTTATACTTTCCTCACCCCCAGCCTTTCTATGCAAAAAAGCCACTTTTTCAGTTGAATCAACTGAAGTCAACACAACATAATTTCACTGAAATAATTTAAAGGTTTTTCTAAAATTCTATATGGATATTGATGCAACTTTTACCTGCAGGCAGCGTCTTAGAGACTTGTTACTGTTACCTATCAGGTGATTTAGTTTCACAAAGGCTAACAACAAAACAGAAGGGTCCTGGAGTGCTTCACGTTTGCCTTCAGAGCATCGGCTTTGATACAGGGCTGTCCCCCTCACAGCTCAGCACCATTCAGCCTCTTACAGAGCTCAGAAGGGGCTCTGCTCTACACCAATAGCTACCGCCATGCCAGGCAGAGCTGGTGGACCCAGTACAAACACCAAGTGTATTGGGGTGGACCCACGCTGGCAGAATTGAGACCCAGCTCCTACACACCATTCAGTGTCTTCAGCTGAGCATGCTGAACCAGGGAAATGCTTCAGAGTTGCCTACATGCTTTCATCTCAAAGGATGCTGCCTGAGTAGTCACCTCAATGACAACAACTGTCTGTCTATACAAAGTGGGGGTAACTAACAAAATGCACCCTTGGTTTTTTTTCCACACTAGCTTTGCTGCGCCTGCTTCTTCAGTAAACACACTTCTTAAGAGTTAGACATCTGGATGACAAAGTTGTTGCCCCAAACATATTACACTTTCTAAGATACAGGTGCAAATGGTACCGAGAGTGAAAAATAGCGTGGTTTATGCCTGGTCCTCTGAAATAGATTTGTCTGTCAGTGAAAAGATTGAACTTGTACACAAGCAGCATTACATCCATTAAATTTCCAGTTCCTTTCCATTTGAATTTTAGGTCTGAATTGATGGATTAGTCCCACCACTTCTTGAACTATTCACCAAGTCAGTTTCTGCAGTGCATCATCAGAGACAGACAAGGGGGAAAAGGAGTGTGACAGTGTGATAGAACCCTAGAACCAGCGTGACTGATGGGGACCCTGGGTTGAGTCACAGAATCACAGAGTTAAGGCTGGAAGAGGCCTTCCCACAGGGGTCATCAAATTCATACCAGCCTAAATCAGACCCAATTATATTTCAGGGCTGTGTCCAGTCAAGGTACGAACGGCAAGGAAGGAGATGCCACAGCCTCTCTGGGCAGACTGTTCCAATGATTGAGTACTCTCATGATTATTTTTTCCCCAGGTATAAGACTTTCCTTTTTATAACTGGTGTCTGTTACCTCTATCACTGTGCAACTGTGAGAAGAGCCCCATTTCACTGTATATCATATCATATCATTCAATAGCACTAGGCAGCAGGAACACCTCTTCTTATCCTTCTCTTCCTAAGCCTGTTCTGTGTTTCCTCTTATCTTGTGGCCAAGAAGGCCAGTGGCATCCTGGGGTGTATTAGAAGGGGGGCGGCTAGTAGGTAAAGAGAGGTCCTCCTCCCGCTCTGCCCTGGTGAAACTGCACCTGGAGTATTGTGTCCAGTTCTGGGCCCCTCAGTTCAAGAAGGACATACAACTCCTTGAGAGAGTCTAGCACAGGGCCACCAAGATGATGGAGTGGAACACCTACCTTAGGAGGAAAGGCTGAGGGAGCTGGGTCTCTTCAGCTTGGAGGAGACTGAGGGGTGACCTCATTAATGTTTATAAATATATAAAGGGTGAGTGTCAGGAGGATGGATCCAGGCTCTTCTCAGTGATGGCCAGTGATAGGGCAAAGGGAAATGGTTTGAAACTGGAACATGGAAAGTTCCATCTGAATATAAGGAGGAACTTTTTCACCATGAGGGTGACAGAGCACTGGAACAGGCTGCCCAGAGAGGTTGTGGAGTCTCTTTCTTTGGAGACATTCAAGACCAATCTGGACATGTTCCTATGAGATCTAGTCTAGATGATCCTGCTCGAGCAGGGGGGGTGGACTGAGTGATCTTCTGAGGTCTCTTCCAGCTCCTAATATTCTGCACTTTTTGATCGATTTTTTTGTGTAGTTCTTTGGTGCAAATCTCAGATCTATCTGTTCAATAAGCCCTCACTTCAACTTGCCCAGTAGGTGTTATTGAAGTGCTGTGCAGTTATACAACATAAGAAAATTGGGAGTACTCAGTGAGAAACTCATGAAATGTGGTCTCCTTCCCCACTTAGGGGAGCATACTTTCAGTTCAGAACTGAGTTGCCTTTGAGGTAAAGAAAAGAATATGGTCTTACTGGTCTTGAAGGGCAAATCAGTTGGATATTCCTATAAACCCTTTAGGACCGTTAAAGGAGATCTCATTTCAAGATATACAAGCATACAGAGTGCTTGCAAGGATATTTCCCATAGCTTGAATGTAGATGTTTTCTTCTGTTGTAGGTTGTTGGGTTTTTTTTTTGTAATGGCCAGTCCACAGGTTTCTTTCTTTGCCTACAGTTTTGTAAGAGCTGTTTTGTTTTTGGTGGTTTTTTTCTTTTTTTTTTTTCTTTTTAAACCAGGCCTGATTAGTAAAGTGAAGCTAAATCTCTTTTCTTCCTAGTTAGGCAGCTTTCATATTTAATTTTTGTCTAAAGAAGTTTTACTAACGTAGAGGCCCTGGGATAAAAAATTTAATTTTATGATTATAACAGAAAACAGGGGAATTGAAAAAGCCCCTCTGGAGCTCAGTCACAAAAAAGGAAAGATTCAATTACTTTGAATATCTTTAGAACCATGAGATGGAAATATTGGAAATGATGAGCCAAACTGGCGGTCATCATCAACGGTAATCCCAAATGGCATTTATTCCTTGGCTTGTATCATTACTCATTTAGAAACATAATGAACTGCAAGTCACTAAAAACACGAGGAGATAACTGCACTTAAGGAAAGTAAGCTCTTGTAATTATTCATTAATAGAATAAAAGCAAGCATTAACCACGGTAATATTTGCATTGTCCGCCTAGTGTTCAGTTACAAAAGCAAACTTGCAAGAAAATTATAGATTCTGAATATGTCTTTTATTGAAGATCCCTAATGGCAATATATTATTATAGGGCAAATATGCAAATAACAGAGCTTAAAATATATTTTAATTCTCTAAAGGTCAATAAAAATATAGTAAAAAACTGATGATAATATAAAGTTATCTATACTTTCACTGAGTGAGCCTGACTCACACCATTTACATTGATATTGTTGTATTTATTTTAGTCATATACTTGTAACATATACTATACAAATATGAGCCATATTAAATTGCTCATGTGCACAGTCCCCCAAAATGTGTATCTGACACTAGAATAAAAAAAAATAATTAGCAGGCAGACACTTCTTTCAAATATTTATGTGAATGATTGCTTTCATACAAGCCAATGAAAAGTGTGACAAAATGAATTAAAACCATTTTGAAAACAATCTTTTATAAGGGATTGATTCATCTGAAGTGATTTGTAGCTGGATTTTCATCCTATGTTGAAATTAAAATCAATTTGTATTTTGGGAGACTTCAGTACTCAAGGTGATAGTCTTCAACATCACCTTAAATACGACCAACGTATAAATTACTAATAGAGAAGTACTGGTCATTCCTGTTTAAAAATGCTCCTTTCTGTAACAACAAATACTCCATTTATTGTTGAAATACATCTAGCCTCGTGCTGGTTTTGGCTGGGGTAGAGTTAATTATCTTCATAATAGCTGTCATGGGCCTGTGTTTTGTATTTGTGCTGGGAAGAGCACTGATAACACAGGGATATTGTAGCTGTTGCTGAGCAGTGCTCACACAGAGCCAAGGGCTGTTCTGCTTTTCACACCGCCCCAGCAGTGAGGAGTCTGGGGGTGCACAAGAAGCTGGGAGGGGACACAGCTGGGGCAGCTGACCCCAACTGACCAAATAGAGATTCCCTGACACATGACATAATGCTCAGCATGTAAAGCTGGGGTGTGAAAAGGAAAAGGGCGATGTTCAGAGTGATGACAATTTTCTCCCAAGCAGCCATTACGTGTGGTAGATCCCTGCTTCCTGGGGATGGCTGAACACCTGCCCACCCATGGGCAGCGGGGAATGAATCCCTTGTCTTGCTTTGTCCGCGCGTGCAGCTTTTGCTGTACTTACTACACTGTCTTAACCCATGAGTTTTTCAACTTTCACTTCTCCCANGAGCAGCCAGCTGGGGTTAAACCCTGACAGGCATGTTAAACAGTCTCTTTCTCTACGTTTTATGGTTGTTGTGCTTTGGTTTTTTTCCTCAAAGTTGAAGCCTTCACTATCTTAAGTGGCCTGTTATTTCTTTTCATGATCCTACTAGTTTTATCCAAACTAGTAATTCTTCCTTTTTACTTCAGATCCTTAAGTATATGTGTGCAAACTGCGAAATTTAGCCCTAGTCACCTGAGGCTGTAATTGTGCCAGACTGGTATAGTACTGCAAAAATTCCATAGATATTTTAGTATACTAACATATTTCATGCTAAGATAACAGACTTTCAACTACAAGTGCAATGATAACTACGATTCAGTGTTACACTTAAAAATTTATCAAAGAACAATGTTAGCATTTCATTTCTATGATCTAATGTTTAATGGTTGCAATCATATCTTGAACTTCACTGACAAATAAACTATCAAAATTTAATTCTTATGTATTTGGCATTTTTCTATTTCAAATACATAGAGAAAAAGGAACAACTCCACATCACAATAATGTCCATTAACTCATTGTATTCTACAAATCATTCCACATCACAATAATGTCAATTAACTCATTGTGTTCTAGAAATCATTTAAGGGATTCCTCAAGACTATTTAATTAATCCATTAAAAAGTAGTGACTTATCTGTGATAAATTGATTTCTCTCCTATACATTTGACTGATCTTGTCATTGATCTGTCATTCTGCCCCCAAATGATTTCAAATTAAGCTCTTCATTGCACAGTACTGCTCAGGACTCCTGGTATAGAATTTCAGGACCCCTGGCCTAATAAAAGTGTCCTAAAGATTCACTAGACATAAGCTTCTGGATGAAGGAATGCTAATAAACTATGAAAATAATATAGAAGGCAAAGTATTTTTTTTTATTTTATATCATGCTTGATTCCTCTGGTGACGGTGTGTAAAAGAATAGTATACAATAGTAGACTTTTTCAACTACTGATAGTTTCAAAATTCTACATGCTGCATGAACTGAGGTGGATATAATTCCTTGCTGTACTTACAAGAATACTAAGAACATAGTGGGTATCAAATACTGCACCCTTTGTGATGCTCTTCTGTCATCAGCACACAGACAGAAGAGTCCATCTTTTCTCAATACCATGTTGCTTTACTTTTTTTTTTTTTCCCCTTCAAGCATCTAATATGAACTAACAGGACAACTGAACAGAGATTCAGTTCTGCAGTGTACTGAATTATACCCCTGAGTTTCTGGGCACTCTCAAACCAAAGGGAACTGATGATACATATTTTGATGACACATAGGATGTTACATATTTTACATGACACAGCCTGACTTTTAGTTTTTAGACTAGCTAAAAAGGTAAGAAATCTTAAACTTTCCAGTTAATTTTAATTTAAACTGGGGAAGGAAAAAAAAGCCACAACATTGCACTGACACACTGCTGCTTTCACAAACCAATGCTGATCAAATAAATTCTCCCAATACTAAATGCTAACAGCCATTCACAAGACATCACTTCACTCTTCCCTTTATTCACTAGGTTGAGAAGGATTATTTTAAAAGGTTTAATTTTATTATTATTTTACCAGTTTTCATCCGTCTTATTTCCCCTATTAATTTAAAGAACAGCTGTCACCTTTACCTTTGTAATTATATAAATACTCAAAAAAATACATATATTACCATTATTGTTAGGTAGTAAATGCCATTTCCACCTTTTCCTACATTAAATACTCCTGCTTTACAGAAAAATATTTAAGAGAGTAGTGTCCCTCAATCAATCAATCCTTTCCTTATCTATATATAGGTTCAAAAGGTAACTACATAAGTAGAAGGAAAAAACTCCATCAATGCCAAGTAAATAAAAAGGCAGCTTCAAACTCTGTCTCAGAAATGCCTAAACTGCAGTGCAAGACAGGAATATTATATCACTGAGTGTCTGTTTTATTCTTACGTCCTTCCAAAATGACGTTCAACTGAAGTCTGGTCTGTTCTGAAAACAAGAGCTCCTTGAGCTCAAGGAGCAAGGAGCAGAACTAACAATGTATCTAGAGTAAATTAAAACACTAAAAAAAAAAAAAAGAAAAGAAAAAAATCCTATGAAACCTTACTAGAGACAAAACACAAACTGGCAAACTTGGGCTAGTGGTATGTTCTCAAAGTATTTTCCACTAGCTCTTGTAGGACAGCCACACTGATGGAAGTCAGTATGAATACTTTTTTTATCAAGACATTACATGCATGGCCTATGTCACCCTTCTCAGTCAGATCATAAATTCACTGAAGCAAGAATTAAACCTTCCAGGTGGGTTAAGAACATAAAATTGCTTGTCTTAGTACCCAACCCATTCTCTTTTCATCTCTTCCTTATTAAAAGTGAACAATCACATCTTGGAAGTTACTCAAAGCGTAACTCTCCCAGTCCCACCAGCAGGTGAGTGAGTGAACAGCTTCGTGGTGCTTAGTTGCTGGTTTGGGTTATACCACAATACAGTCCCCCTCTTTAGTTGAATAAAGCTGGTAAGTGTTCTTTGGTAAGCGTTTTCACTTTCAGACCTGAAGTACTTTATCCTTTCTTTCAAATGAAAAAAAAAAAAGCTTAAAAAAAGTGTCTCATTTTGCCAATTTAAGCTTGAAAATCAAAGACAGACAGTTAATAAATTAATAAATAGTGGGAAAAAAAAAAAGCCCAAACAAAACCAACCCCACATACCCAGGACAGAGCAAAACAGCAACAAATTCCTCCTGTTTAATACCATGCTACCCTAAAGTAAAATGTGGCAAGTAAAACAAGCCAAAGGCACTTTTTAGCTAATACACTCACTTGAAAGGTAGGATGGAAATCTCTGTTATAATGATGTGTCCTACTCTACAGGTCAAGAATCTTACTAAACTCTCTTAGTGGCCATTTCTTCTCCCCTCTTCCATCAAAACTCCAAACTATCAATACAAAACTCTTTCCAGAACTCTGCGAATTACAGGACATGTCTCCAAGTTGCTCTAAAAGGATTCTAAGTATTTTTTATTAATAAACAGAAAATTTAGCACAGAAAATTACTACCACGCCACTGAAGAGTACTGTGAGTTTGCAATCAGCAATGTAATTTTCTTGGGTTTTATCACATGAATTATTTCAATTTGTATATATGAAACCACAATGAGCAACAGATGGTTGTTTTGGAGAGGACTGCAACATTTTTGGAATCCTTCAAAAAAAGACCAAAGTGACTTTAAAGGTCACATTTAAGAGGGCAACTACAATAACGTTCAAGCATATCCTTGCCAAAAAATGTAATGGCAGAAGGAAGCTTTGTCACCTTTTTTGGCCACGATGTGGCCAGTTCCTTCTTGAAGCAAATACTAGCCATTAAAAAAAAAAATCTTGAATGAAAATTATCTATCGATGCACAGTGAACATGCTCCACAAGACACAAAGGTATTTACAGTAACACACAACTAAATTAGTACTTTATGAATGAAGTTCTAACTTTTCAGAATAGTTTAAAACTCTTTAAATCTCCTTTTTTTTCTCCTTTTTTAACCTCTTAAATCTATGTTACATTACTTTCTATACATAACATTGAGACTCCCAGAAATTACACCCCAGCATTAAATCCCATAGTACTTGTTCTTAATAAATCAGTCAGAAAAGATAGGCAACTGTGCTATAACTTAAAGTCTTTTGCATCTGAAACAATCTGAATAACTCTCAGTTGAATGCCTGTTAGATGAAGTGTACACAGCATAAAAGCAACCAGACATCTGGGTCAAATGGTACACTCAGAGCTGTAGTTTTAAAGAGTTTTACTGGTGCAACTCAAGTATACAAATGTGTTAGAATTCTTAGCAAGAGAGTAGAAGAGAATCATAAGATAAATTTCTAGAGAATGGGGAACCAGGGTCCAGGGAGAGGAGCAATACAGGTCATGAAATATGGCAGAAATACGTAAGGACAGACACAAAATGTGAGTAAGAGGAAGTCTGAAGTCACCTGTCAATTGAAAACACTGCAACAGAGAAGGGGAAAAGAGATTAGAAAACATTTAAGAAACAGGGAGGAGGAAAAAAAAGAGATGGTAAGCATGTGTTAAACCAAAAGAAAGCAAAAGCAGGGGACAACAAAAGGATGATGAACTGCTTAAGAAAGTTTAGAGGGAAGATGCTGACAAAAAATGTAACAGTCACATACTATTTACTGATGCCTAAGGTCATTATGAGTTCCAGTTAAATGAGTTTAAACATTTCTCTACTTACTCTGAATACAGGTGGAAGGCTGTCCCAGAAGTAGTTCTTTCCTGCAACAGGAATGTTTCTGTCCTATAGGACAATCAATGAAAATCAATTGGCTGATAACTGGTTTGCATCAAATTAAATTATGGAGGACTATATGGCTCAGAGAGTTGGAAATGAGATGTGGAGCCTTTCACCTCCAGGTCACTTCTGCAAACACAATGCAAGTCAATAATGACTAAGAATTGTTACTCTTGTGCTAGCAAAAAAAAAAAAAAAAGTTTCAAACTGGTCTAACGCACACTTTCACTCCTTCATAACCTCAGACCTTCGTTTTGCAAAACCCCTGAACAAAGCTCCCAATACTTCTTAAGTCATCTTTGTGCTGCCTGTGAATGCAATCTACATGATTATTTTTCAGTAACACTGTTTTTTCCTTTCAACAGATTACAACCAAAACAATCGACTTACTTTTGAAACCAGTTCAAAAATTACAAGTCCACAAATAAGATGCATATATCAAAATCCTGTGCCACACCACTGCCCAGAGGTGTTAGTTTTTATAGGTGCTGGATTGGTGTCAGGTGGGGTGGAAACAGCCCCAGCCAACTCAGCTCACCTGTGCTGGTTGCTTGGGAAAGTCAGCTGTGTCATGGCCAGAACCAGAACACTTATACATAATTATGGGATCTTGATTGATCTTTGATTCTCAACAAAAAAACAAACCCACACAAGAAAACCCAAACCACTAAATTGTGCTTCTCTACTGATTTCTACTGAGGTATAAAATCAAAAGGAGATAATACAGCTTTTTGAAAACACTACCTGGTGTTAAGAGCGGGTTTTCTGTTGATCGGTGACTAGAGTTTGGTTTTTTGTTTTACTTCAATATTATGTGTATGTTCCTGATTGCTAGTTGTGTTCATGGTTTGAACAGACCTTCTGATTTAGTTACTAATTAAATTACTGAATACTTGTTGAAAACCAAAAGAACACTTGTATAGTTTTCTTGTGGTAGACTACCCCTTTCTGTTCGCTACTTAAAGTCAACAGAGTTTAAAGCCACATGCTCCCATGTATTATATACTACTATCATCACTGCAAAGCTAATGCTAATCCATTTTGGCTGATGGGGACTACAGATGAGAAATCACTGCTGTAATGTTAACTCATGCAGGCAGCTAAGGCCCACACAGCTACTCATTCCTCTCCAGCAGTATGATGAATAGAAAACACAATCAAAGTTTAGAGAACTCTTCAGTTGAGATAAAGACTGTTTAACTAGTAAACACACCCAGACAAACCCCAAAACCTAAAGAAAAAACAAAAATAAGTGATACAAGAAAACCTCCCAAATGCTCACCAACAGCCAACTGATGCCCACCAGTCCCTGAGCAATGGCAACCCTAGCCCAAAATAATGACAACGCATAAGTCAGTAACCTCTAATACATAAGTAATTGGGAAAAACAAGTGATAATTTTCATAGAAGAAAATATGTATTGATGGAGTCAACCCAAATAAAGCCTATTATGAAGTTTCTCTTCAGCTTGTTATCCTCTAGGCCACAGCAGAAAATAGTTTAAGTACAAAAAACTCGTTAGCTGTGTTTTCTCCCCCCTCACTATTCAGGTGAGTTAAATGTTGCACATAACATCAAAGATTTCTAAACCTCTATGGCAAGTCCTCAGAGTCCAAGGGTAGCTTCTCTGTTCACCCACATTGCCTTGGACCTATTGAATACCATTTCCTGAGAAAGGAGAAAAGAATTTCTTTAGGCAGTTTTACTTCTTAAAAAAATTACAAATGCTTTAAGTAGACTGTGAACTCTGCTTTTGAAAGATAAAAGACAACTGGTTTGGATTGTGAAAGTAAAGTCTGGACAATGCCTCTGAGACTGCTGCCACCTACACTTTCATGCACACACAAACCTGAAACCACTTATTTGATAGCAGCAGTCTTTGTTTGACTAAAGTGATCTCTGTTTTAAAAGACTTCAGTTTTATTTCCAATTATATTCAGGGAACTATTATTATTTTTATTTATGGAGTTTCACACTCCAGATTCTACTTCATTTCTAATTTAAACACTTCCCTAATTTTGAGTTTGATTCAGTTTCTCTGCAAGATTAGAATAATTATAGCATGGGGGATTTTTTTCCCTCAGGAATCTTCCATTTTACAATTTATTATTCTGAAAATTACACAGCAATTAAATACCTTTAAAAGGGCCATGGCTAAATATGAGGGCAGAAAAAAAGGTCCCATCTGCCACAAGTATCATAGAAATAAAAAATCTGATTTATTTCTACTTCAATTTTCCTCCCTATAACCTAGCGGTGAGGAAGGTACATTCCTTCTCCTTTGTATAACCAGGCAATATCTTCAATAGCAAACCAAAGCAGCACACTAGTGATTGTTCCATCCTTCAGTACACCTAGCTTTACTCAATATCTGTTCTCTACAAGGCCAAACAGCATGCTTTGTATTTTCAGCATTGCAGACCAACCACAATAGAGGACCTTGTTATAAAAAGCAGTTTGTTTAGAGCATCACACTACAAATACTTTGATTAATATACCACATTATGAAGTTGCCAACTTCCCCCACTACTGCAGGAGTTTGTCATCTTGATTACAACATGATGAACTTATTATTTAAAGAAAAAAAAACCCAAAACCACAAAACTTGTAAAGAACTTTTTCTTAAAGGCATAATCAATGTGTCTCAGTGCAGTTTATATACCAAGTTGGTAAACCCCTTAAAACAGCGCACAGATCATCATTTAACTAACAAGCAGCACAAGGAACAACAGCAATATCTTAAGCAGGTACCTTCCATCATGAATCACATCCCAAGGAACCTCACCTTCCATTCAAGAAGGATCAATTGTCACAGCTCAGTAAAATTTTGTAAGCAATACCAACCTTAAAAATAATCAACAAGTCAAAAATGACTGTGGAAAACTATGATAGCCACACACTGATAATACTTTTAATTGTTTCAGGAAGAATAAGAGTCCTCATTTTAGACAATATTATAGTGATTAGAGCACTCATCTGAAAGCAGGAGTGCTAACTTCCAGGCCACAACCATCCTCAAGCTACAACTTCCTTCTAGGAGAAAGCTTCAAGCTGTGTGGAGGACCAGGAAGGGTGTGGGTTCTTCTACTCTGGGTCACTGTGCACAAAGAGGGATCACAGCCTACAAATCACACCAGCCTCAGCAATTACAGAAACTGTCTCTATTGCCTCATGATTCTCATATTGCCACAAAAGGTCCCAGCTTGGCTAGGAGCATGGAATACACTTGTGGAAGCAATGAATTATGCACACAGTATCAGTGCAACATATGATGTCGCAACTTACAGTACTTTTAAATTATTGGTCTAATTTATCACCAATAAGAAAAAGATTCAGCTTTCAAGTATTTACTAACATTTTTTCTCTAGCAAATGACTGAAGTAATTTTTCAGCAAGATTTGAAAGTTTGTCGTGATTTCTTAAACATACTTTTTATTGGCGTGAACTAGTTTGATTTCAGTTTGATTTATAATGTGTGTCTCATTGTGTGTTATTTTTCTGCAGTGGCTCTTAAAAAGCCATTTCCATTCACAGGTACAATGAAAAGAACAAAAGAAACCAACTTATACATTAAAAGTAATGTGCCTCTGTAATTTGAAAATATTCATCTCGTTCACATTCCCCTGCCTTCACTAAAAGATTTATAACAAATCTAAACCAGGAACTGATGAATTCATCAGCGTCTGGGACATTTTGATCATAATCAATAACATTTTTTCTTTAAATAGGATTTCAATTAAACTACATTTTTTCAAAGTAATTTTTTATCATAAAAATAGATTCTGTGCAGACCAACAGCATTAACTCATTTGCTACCAGGTGCAATGTTGTGAAGGATGATAACCTACAGAGCCAAATGGTGTTAATACTATACTTAACGGAAGATGTATAAAATTCATTGTGTTGTTTCCTAAGTATTAATAAGCAAAGCATTCCTTTGAAAAATGAATACAAGCATAAAGATCAAGCATCATTACACAAGTTTAGAAGTCCATTATCCAACAATGATGATTCTAAAACAAGAACAGAGTATCAGTGTAAGACAGACAGTCTAGGCACCTACAGAATCACTTTTGAGCTCTGTCTTAGATCTCAAGAAAACTCAGAGTAAGACATTTGAGCAGCTTACACAGAAAATTAACTCTAAAAGATTTCTTGAATGGAAGAGTCTGCAAAAAGCAGCAGAAAGGGAGCCAAAAACCACCACCAGTCTCCCATCAGATAATATTAAGTAGCACCATCAGAATTTAGAGTGAGTTTTAGCTCTTTGGAAGCTGATGCTTACTAGGCTAGGCAAGTTGCTATAGACAGTTAAGGTAGGGAATATTTTAAAGACAAAAATATTTGTCACTCTATATAGGAAGAAACTTTAGATCTAAGAAATAGAAACAAAATATAATAGTCTGGAATAAGATGAATGAACAAGTATATATGAAGCCATGCTAAGCCAGAGTTTTGTGGTCGACTGAACAAATACTCTTGCTGTAGAATGTAAATTAAATCAAGTGGTGGGATCTGATTATCTTCAAGGATTATTTGTCATGGGCAAACTACTGTTTCAGGTAGGAACAGACTGTTACCCTTCAACTAAGTGCCAGTTATTGATCTTTGCTGGCACAGACTCATTGTTACACGGCTTCAGTGTTACAGAGGCTTCTAGCCTAATGTCTGTCAGTCTGGGAAATAAAAGTAGCCTTTCCTTAAAAAAGATAAAGGGAGGTAATTTCAGGGTCTTTACTTCTGAGCAGTACAGCACTGGAAAAAATAAATAAAATTAAAAAAAAAAAGTATTTTCTTTGTCTACAGCAATTAACTAAATCTTGAATATCACACACAGCTTTTGCTGACAGATACTATGTATACCTAGATACAGGGAAAAGATTTGGGCACTGTTGGAATCAGTGGAAATCCAACTTCAACCAGCATCATCATCCTTCACTAGGGCACATCCTTCAGAGCAAGGAGAGGTGAGGAGGGAGAGGGGGAGTGGGGAAAGACCACTGGTAACTGAAGCTCTGAAGGGTTTTGGTGTCACTTCAAAAACTTTCTTTGTGGAACGGAGAAACAAAAGGAGATAATTTTAAGGGAATTTCAGGTTTCTGTGACTTGAAAGAAAAGACTGTGATCTTGTTATGCTTTACATAAGTCTTCACAAAGTCTCCAAGAAGCAGTATCCAGGGCAGAAATCACAATAATTACAGCCATTTCTCAGACTCAAGTATCCATCCAGCGTGTTCATAAGCAAATCTCAAGACAAATACATCAAAACTACAACCGAGAGAACTATATTAAATACAAGCAAAAACAGGACAACACAAGCCTAGGAACAACCGCGTTCCTAGGCTTGTGTTGTCTGTTGTGTTAACTGCTTCTCACTATTGCCAAGAGATATTTGCAAGTTTCACAGTTCTCCACATAATTTAAAAACTGAAAGTTACAACTTGGTAGTACTCTTGGAAATTTCACTCAATTCAGCTTGGTGGTGGGAGGAAGCTGTAGCTCCCCTTACACTCTTTCAGCTGAAGAATCAATGAACTTCTGTTGTTTATATTTGGGAGAAGCTTCATCAGATAGGAAAATCCCCTTCCCATAGTAAAACAAGCAAATACATATGAATCCAGTCATGAATTATCATGGCAGAACAGTAAACACACAAATGTAGGTCAACTAAAATAGAGAGAAATCTTGTTTGAGATATGGCCCCTTTGGCAGAGAAGATTCATTCCTGTGATGCACAGTTTAGAACAGCCTGGGGTTTTGGCTTTTTTGGTGGGTTTTTTGTTGTTGTTTTGGGGGTTGGGGGGAGAGGGAGGGGTTGTTGTTTTGTTTTGGTTCTTTCCTTTTTTACACATGCACCCAGGCTCTCTGGTGCTGTGACCTGAAGTCCCAGCTGGGAGACTCAAATATGGTCCGACATTCTAGTGAGCTTCTGAGGCTCAGCGAATCTGGCAAGGCAGTCGGGCTGTTGGGCCAGGAACGACAGGAGATGCCCTCCGGGGAAGCGGCACACCGCCAGCCATCCCGGCTGCCACCCCGGGCACACGGCGCTGACTCGAGAAGAGCTGGCAGGCAGCAGCCATGGCTTCAGATGCTTCAGCCCGATCTCTCCCAGCAGGTGTCACTGCCACGTAACGATGACAGAAAACCTTCAAGCAGGCAAACTTAAAGGCAGCAGGGGAGGTTTCTCCCAAAACGAAAAAAAAAACCAAACCCAAAACAAACACCAAAACCCAACCCCGTAGACTAATTACGTCAAACCTGAATAACCTGCAGAAATCAGCTCTGTGAGGAGAGGGCAGGGAAAACTTTTAGTTGTGCATCATTTTTTACTTTCACGCAGCTAATTTTCTTCCTAGAAATTACAGAATCACAATCACAGAAGTGTCTGTGTTAGAAGGGACCCCAGGACCATCGAGTTCCAAGCCCCCTGCCACAGGCAGGGCCACCAACCTCCAGGCCAGGTAAATTGCTATACCTCTGGAAAAGATGTCTTCAATGGAGCAGTTAGTTTCATGCAAAGCTTCACCATTCCCTTCTTAACAGCACTGTACACAGATGGTCACACACCAAACTATTCATCTATTTCAAATTGCTAGAAAATGGGTGTTCTTTGGAAATTTCTGCTCTTTGGAGAGGTAAAATACATTTATAAAAATACAGCAGCCACTAAGTGTTCTTACAACTGGTTCTAAGGAAAAAAAAAAAGACAAAACCCAAAACTCCTGAAAAACCCCAAAACCAACCAACCACAACATAACAATAAAATTAATTTTCATTTAAAAAGCAGGCTCCATGCAAGCTCTGACTACCTTACCACCCAGTTATTCTGCAGGCATCCAGACACTTCACTGTAATGTCTCAAAAATCAATAGCAATTTATTCTCTCTTTGGACCCCAAGCAAGAAAAGTAAATAATACTGTCACCTCTAGTCTGCCTTCAGAGCTTGGTCACAAAACAGTCCTGCTACTATCCTACAAACCTACAGAGCTCTTTATCTATGCTGGCTTTGCAGATTGTATTGGCTTTCACATGGGAAAAACACGCAAGACAGCAACACAAAAGGGTCAAGTTCCTGTTCTCCAACCACCCAGACCACTGAGTCAGAATTAAGAGAAAAGCTTGGTATCTGTCTTCAGCTTCATCTGTGTTGATTTTATTGTAGAGGAGAAAAAGAGAAAAGAAAAAAAAATAACCCACAACATTAAAATTCTCTTTTCCTTTGCAATAAAAAGGAAATCCAAGAGGAAAAAAAGTTTAAAGACAGGTTGGTACTTCCAACCTTTGCAACATTTAAAGATATTTAGTTTCTTAAACATTCGCATTCCTTCTAATGCTACGGAGTATGTGTCAGAATATTCATAATTAATCCAATCATCATCATTTTTAAGTAGTATTAAGAAATTGTTTTCTGTCTCATTATATGCCAGCCAGTCTCAATTGCTCATAGCACGAGGCATATAATCACAGGGACTTTAAAGAAGCTTCAAGCACACTGAAGAAGTTAGATATGAAGATAGGCTTGGTTACCTTGGTGACCCTGTGCGTGCACATAAAATGAACTCCTCAGGAAGGAGTATTTAAATGTGCTTGTGTCTTTGGATATATCTATCTGTCTTCACTAGAGGATGCTGTGTAAGCCTGTATAGCAGAGAACTTCTCACCACCCCCAGACCCAACACCAATTCTGTTTCTTTCCAGGGATTCAAATATAACAAGTCTACGGTGTATCACTTGTCCATACAGCTATGAAGTCCTCATTTAAAGGAGTCCAACATTTCTTCTGTGACAATTTGTAACAGATCAGCACAAAGACAAGGCACAAGCTGAATGCTAGGCAGGAACTATATGGAGAATAAAATTTACCTTCAGTTTTCAACATGGACAGAAATTCCATGAAGTAAATCCCACTCTAGAATGATAAATTGCTGAAACTTTAAATAATACAATAAAAATCTCTAAACTGAATGGACCTCGTAAGAATTCTCATTATTAGACAGGTCAGAATTATGAATTTTTCAACTAGTAAAGAAAATAGAAAAATTTGTAAGATTTTCTTAGATCTGAGTGGATTTTACATTGCTACTTGAAGACAAAGGAGGAAATATAAAACTGTTTATTCATACAAGATATCTGTATACACACACTCTTTTCTCAACAGGCATTCTGATCCAATATTAGCAAGGAACTCTGGTAAGACATTAGATTTAATGTATTTATTATTTTCAAATTCAGTTGCAAAATGTGGAAAACTAGTAACCACTGGTGTAAAAAAAAAAGCAATAAAAGCTGAATTTTATATTGATCCATGAACTGAATGTAAATGGGCTATCAAGGTTTAATTTTTGTATGATAGTCACATAATGCACAAAGTGCTTTGGGTGAGAGATACCTGCAAAGAACGTAGAACTGAAGATGGAAATGAAGCCACAGGGCTTCCTTTTACTGTGAAACACAGCCTCAACAAATGGGAAGTCTGATACTATTAATAGTCAGGGCAGAGCAAAGAAAACCTAACCAGTAGTTTACTAATCAATAATTTAATTAAAATATTTAAAATTTGTAGTGCTTTAATATTTAATGAGCATGTAGGGATCTGAAATCAGACTGTTTGCATTTGACTATTTTGTCAGAACCTATGCTGGGCACTTATTCAATCCTATGCAGACTCTTGCTAGGTCATTAAAAAAAAAACAAAAACAAAACTCACACGATAAAAAAAAAAAAAAAGATTTAAATCTCACAAGTAGTTAAACAGCACATGAATCAAAGCAACAGTAAAAATCTGAAGTGATTATCAGCTGTTCCATCTGAATCTCCCCCAGAAGTATATTTCATTTAATTTACTACTTACTCATCTTACATCTAGTATTCTCTGAAGGTGTCAGTGAATGCAGTGCTAACTACATCTAGTACTGGGAACACAAAGCAGAGATTTTTGAGACAGGCTTAAATCATTCCAGAAATTCTTCTGTGCCTTTGATGTCTCTCCCAGTAAATCTCTTACAAGTAAGGTAAGCTTTAACACTTTCCAAGAATTGTTTTATTGAGCTCAAAGGAATGAATCCATGGAGCTCTAGGATTCAACAGGTCTCTAGGTAACAGAAGTCACGTAGCAGTAACACCAAATCAATGAGTACTACAGTATCTGGCTAACACTGTTAGTCTTGTACCAGCAAAATGCTAAGAACTTAAGCCAATACCCCATTAAGCATTTTTGCACAAAGTCTTCTTGAGCACCAAGTTTACAAAACATCTGGAATCCAAATCTGTTCGTATACTAATCACAGGCATGTCCAGGAGTGATAACTCCATACCATGACTAAGGGATTCATTCAGATCTTTGGAAAACTTTGCCATTGGTTTCACTGAGCATCATCAGATCACAAAGCTGTGTTAATTCATATATGAACAGCAATACCCTAATATTGCTTAACACAGCTGTGATAGCATATAAGGCTTTTAATAGTGCTAATCAAGATTTAGAGTACTTAAGCAAGTGAAGAAGAACTAAATTTCTAAAAGAGATCCTCAAAAACTCAATCCAACCACAGTCCTGTAGTCACTAGCTTAGTATTCAATTAAAACTCTTGTACAGATACTTGGCATCTGTACAAAACTAAGACGTAAGATTCAGATATAACCCTGAATAATGTGTCCTATTCATAGCCCTTGAGAGCACACGCAAGCCAGAGTTTTCAGAGCTGCTCTCGGGAGCTTCTTCCATCTGCAGCAGCTTTGCTTTGCTGACCTCCTAGTACTCACCTGGTCCCACCGCGAACCAGTCCAATGAGCTGAACCAGCCAAAACCAACATGACAGGGAAAACATGAACACCTTCTGTCAGTTTAGCTCTCTGAATCAGCTTAACACTGAAGGAGGCAAGTGAGAGAAGTGGCACATGACTGAGGGTGAAGGAGGCGATTTATTTTTTTTTTGTTTTGTTTTGGCTAACCTTTTTATCAGACTGGCTATAATGTGAAACTGCTGCCTGTCTGTACAGAGGGCCAAAACAACACGAATGCTCAGTCACCCTAATACATCAGCTACTGACACTGCTAAATGAAATCTGATGCTTCTTGGTTCATGATAAGAAAAGGTTAAGTTAACAAGAAAAAACTGGAAAGATATTTTTAAAAGATTGCTAATCAATGTCAGTGAAAGCAGCAGATTAACCACAATTTACAGTTACCTAATTTACTTTTTCACACAAAAATCATAGCAAATATATTTAAAGAACCTTGCACTGATAGCCGTATGTTAGAACTATGAGCAAATGTTATTTTAGTGATTGTACTGTCTTCACATATAGAATCCAATACAAGCTCAAATGCAAATACTACACTTCCCCTCACAGAAGCATACAATGTTTCAGTGTTACTACTTTACCAAAGTTTATCTTTACAAAAAGTCTTAAATTAGAATCACTGCTGAAAATATTTTATTTCACCTACCTGTCCAGTAAAAGGTTCATTACATTAAATAATCTATTCAGCCATTTCCTGATCTAATCATAAATATAAAATGTGGGAAGATATTAGCACCTGATGTTTGGAAGAAATGTGACTGAAGTAATATTGGTTTGGTATTTTGCCATATTTATTTTATCTGCTGGCCATTTCCTTTACTTGCTGTGCATCACAGGTCATCTAGTCCAACCCCTTTGTAGTACGCATGGACACCTTTAACTACATCAGGTTCCTCAGAGCTTCATCAAGCCTGACCTTGAATGCCTCGATGCCAGCGTCTCACCATTTCATAGTGAAGAACTTCTTTCTAATGTCCAATCTAAACCTACCCTGCTCTAGTTTCAAACCACTGTCCCTCATCCTGTCGCTACCTGCCCTTACAAACAGTCCTTCTCCAGCTTTCCTGCAGGACCCCTGAAATAGATACACATTAAGTGGAAGAATAAATGGGGATGAGACATCAAGGCAAAGCAAGAGGAGAAAAAAGGTTGCCTGTACTTTTAGTTTTGGCATACCAATTCAAACACCTCATAATCCTATCTTTCCATCAGAAAGAAAACAAAAGTCTGAGAATTGAAGTCATATGCTAAACACCAGCAGTCCCACTTTCAAGACATTAGACTGCATACAGCTTCCAAAATCAAGCCCTCTAATTAATTAATTTTCTAAAAATTTTATGTTGCATTTTTGCCCATCTTATCTTTTTATAGAGGCTTATTATCTACTACAGCATAAATATGAGTGTGTATCTCTAATAGTTAATTCTCTCCAGAATTCTTTGAAAAAGGATAATTTGGGGCTTTTACTGTTGTTAAGTGTTCTCATACATGTTCAGACAAGAATTTCTGTCATTATAAGGCTGGGGTGAGCCCTAGCCTGGAGCTGTTTAGAAGGAACAAATGAGAGTTAACAGGAATACATGCTTAGTTTGTAACGAACCAAACCCTTACCTTCCTCCACTAATTACTTCAACTACTAATAGATACCCTGAACAAACTAAGGATTAAGAAGGTGATTCATTCTAATTGACATTTTGGCAATACTGCCAATAAGGTTACTGCTGGGATGCTAATGTGTCCATTTTTCTTTAGGATGTAAAGTAAACTAACGTTTTCTGTTTACAACTTTTAGAGAGCTAGTTATGACTGCTAATAAGTTCAGGCCAAATTAACATTTGCAATCCAAATCAAAATCATTTCAGAAGACACTACTTTTCACTATAATAAAAACTGAAATAGACTGTCTAGGACAGCATGTGTGCTTCCAGTCTTTCCTGACTCTTTTCTTGAAATCTTGGTACATGAGCTTTCTTCCCAGCATGATCTTATCAGACCACAGGTGCATGAGAATATTACATGACAGGAAAGTCTGAAAATATAGGATAAAATTATCAAGGGAAGAAAACATTTTATCATTGAGCCATGCAATGCGGTTCTTAAAAATGTAATACATTTTAAAAGCTCTAAATTTTTATAATCCTGGATTAACTAGAATAGCTTGTCACAGGTTTAGAAATGCCTGAGTTTGAAGGCTGGTATTCCAAAAACAACAGGCTCAGTTGACCAACTGAGGCCCCCACAGCAAGGTGCAGGTGCATATGAATAAACCAAAAGCCTCTATTTTAATAATAATGTCAGACTGTTTACATACTTATGAACACTGCTTCAGACTTCACAATACACTCCTAATTGTTTAAAACTATTTTTCTCCTCAAGTTTGACACAGAGCTCTATAAAAGTTCCAGTAACAGAACAAGAACGTTCAGAGACAGAATTCTTAGAGTAAAAAAAATTCAAGTGTTGCAAGTTAAAAATAGAAAATGTACTTACAACCCAACTGCTTGTGCATACTTCCATTCCTTCCTCATAACACAGAACTGGCTTTTTTTTTTTTAGTAGAAGCTTATGATTTGATAGCAACAGTGAGAAAGAATCTTTCTTCTGAGAAAGAATCAGCAAATATAAAACCTGCCTTTAAAGCACTGCTACATTATAAACTTATTCAGTTAAAACATTAACATATAACGATAGCTAATTTTAATGTACTGCTCATTTTTGTTATACTCTTATACCAAATGTTATTGCAACTTAAGGGAAGTTTTCAACATTTTTCATCTTTTTTGAACCTCTGGCAGCAATTCTCATTTTAATAGTTCCAGCATTTCCCTCACTGAAATCAATATGACTACTGAAGAATAGCAAGCAGGCATGTCAATTGTTAGCGGCTTGAAAGACCACGAGCTTACAATGTTATTTTTCAGCCTGCTGGCATAAAGAAACATTCAGCAAACATATATTCAATTTTAAAGTTCATAAATCTATTGACTATCCCTGAAACATATGACACAAAAGAAATGGGAATGGGAAACCAAATAATGAAAATAAGCATGATAAAAGAAAGATCTGAAACTAGTAATAACATGGAAGAAGGAAATTAAATCCACAATCCAATGGATTCTCTAACTGGGCAATTCCTTTTCCCCTGCCACCACATCAGACAAATATTTTTTAATAATATTCCCATAACACTTAGATGGGAGTGTTATCTCTACAAGCCTCACCTGGGGCCAGATGCTACCTGCCTCCTTAGGAGGGCAGCAGAGATGAACGTGTGCCAGTGCAACAACTATTGCAGTTCAGTCTAACATACCGCAAAACCATTTTTTGTTCTAACTGAATCTCAGACTCTGAATGTCAAAGAATCTAACCAGCTGAAGTTTAACAGGTTTTTGTGACAACAGGGGAATAGCTCATACACTGCATTAAATTTCTTAAATTTCTGTTCTCTTCTTACCTAACTAGTACTACTGGTAAAACAGAACTAGAAATGTTTCTAGTTAGCTGTCAGTTGCTGTATGCATTTATACAAAGACTAAATCATCAAAACTACCTTTAGCAGGATAATAGCCCCACCACATAAAAGTGAAATAAGTTTTATTCTAGTAGCTTGAGAGGAGGGATGAAGTAAAAGCGGTTTCCTTCCCAACATAACTGTACGAATGATAATATGTAGTCAACAGGCATTATATGTAACATTAAGCAATGCACATCAAGAGAAACACTGTTTCTTAGGAAAGAACTAAAGGGAATTTGCACAAAGTTGTACTAGGATGGTTATTGCCCCAGCCGCGTCTGCTGCAGGTGAGGCTGCATATGATAAAAGACTCTTCAGTTCTACTTTTTGGTGACTGGTGGCAAACTAGCCAAATTCATGTTGATTATTAAACACCATTATGCTTTTAATTTAATTAAATGATGAATAAAAATAAACATAATTGAGAAAGATGGACATATTGCCAAATATTAATGAAGATTTGACGAATGTCAGTTACCTTTCAAAGGTAATATTCTAGTGACAAACATACATTATTAGGTCTTCAAAACTGCAGCAACATATCTCGATTCCATCAATTCTGGAATTCGTACTGCACATACAACACAGCTGGTTGATATATTGTAAAGACAGTACTGGTTTTTAAACTGGGTTTTTTGTTACCTACTCCATTGTACACAGAACATTTGTAACTTGTGGCATATTATCACCACAAACAGGAGACGCAATATCACAAACTTGCTATTTTCATTTTTGGTGAAATAGAAATGAAGCCACACAGGTTAATTTCACAGAAAAGTATTAGCTGATTGAATTAAAGCACAACAACAGGAGACAGTTATGTATGGAATACTGTTCACCATTATCCTTTTCAAATTCTACAAGAAGGCTAAATATTGATGCATTCCCAAGTCACCTTTTCCCCTCTTTAGTGTTAACAAGTAGTATGATTTTGATGCTTCCAATTTGTCAAGATCAGGTGAACTGAACGGTTTTACAGAATACACTACTCCAACTCCTTCAGGGGCTATAAAACCACATTAAACTCTGCTTGTTATTAATAATTCATGGCAACTTCCTTAGTTCACTACAGGGGCATCACTCTTAGGGCATCTCTCTTATTGAAACAACCTAACAGGAAAAGTCAGATAAACAATGTTACCATCTAAATGAGAAAAATATTACCATGAAACTTAGGGACACTGAAAACCCCAAAGAATTTAAATTATTACAATTTCCAGGCTAAATCCAGCATTCCACACCCCTATCTAAATCTGATATTAATTTAATAGATCAGTAAAACCAACAAAATTCGTTCTAGCTACTGAATGGCTTATTTGCAAATTTGAAATGTCAGATTCCCACATTATTTAGCTGTATGCAAAAATATTCATACTCCCATCACTGTGAAGTAGACCCTTTCAATCCTTAATTGAAATAAAACATTCTTGTTCAACACAGAATAGTCTGTAGAATGCATCTATGATACAAAAATATTATGACTTGGAATACTTTTTAGTATAGCTAAAAATACCTACTATTAAAGCAGTTGCATCCAACTCCTACTAATACACATAAATGAACAACACAGGACTTAATTCATCATGGTCATGGAATAGAAGTCTGCTGTAGTTTTGCAACACCTGCAGCCCTCAGACAGAGATAAGAGGAAGAGAGAGAGAGAGAGAGACAAGAGAGATCCATGCCAGAGCAGGTTTGTTGGGGGAGCTTGAGACTCCCAGTGAGACCAGGCTGAGGCCAGCAGTCTGGGACTGACAGACTGAGAGACATTCTATGAGTTTATAGCAGTGACCCATGCTGGGGCAGCCGGTGAAGAGCTAAGGGACCGTGGGAGAGGACTTATTTGAGAAGATTACATAGGAGAAGTTCATGGAGGACTCTACCCGACTCAGGTTTCTCCCTGTGT